>PVIH01000048.1:174082-593193 GCA_004025045.1 Sigmodon hispidus
CAGCAGGCAGGCATTGTGCTATGGCATCTTGCCCAGGTTAGCACTGCTTCAATCCAGATGAAGATCCTGGTGTCTCATAATCTTCTTTGGAGACCTTGGGTTACTGTTAGGATCTGGAAGTCTCTGTCTGAGAAATAAACATTTTAAATGCCATATTCTGCAGATCTCTGAAATATGAGGGCTGCCCAGGTAATATCTGCATAGAAAAAATTTGTTTCTAGTTAATTGTTGTAAGCTTATCCTGAAACTTATATAAGAGACTAAATCTCAACCCTGTAATTAATCACAGTACTTACAAGAATGACTGCTTGTGTTTCCTAATAGCCTTGAATTAGCTTTCATTGTTTGCATTAGTACACTTCACAAGTATTTCATGGATGTCTTTATTATCACTCTAAATCCTAAAAATGTTTGTTCTCAAAACTATGTGCTGAACTTAGATTTAAGATCTATGTCTGGCAAGATAAGCTGTCTTTGCTACCTTGATCACATACTTATAAACTTGTTTTCAGATATTAAAACAATTTCTAGCACATAGAATGTATTTGTACACTCAGCATGGAGGCTGTATGCTCAAATTAGGTCATCTGCCAAAGTTCTTGCCACATAAATATCAATAGTGCATGATGACTAATAAAAATAAGCTAATTTCAGCATCTTAACAATTATAGTTATATTCACACATACACAGTTGGATCCAAGTTACATACATACATACTGATTTAAAGCTAGCTTTCATCCACACATAGTTAACTCTAAGTCACATACATGTCTATATAACCATATATATGTCATAAACATTTTGCAGTGAAGAATCAGAAGCTAATTCCAAAATGAAGAAAAACCAAATCGAATTAACCCAAATATCTTACAGTTTCTTTTAAAATTCAGTATTGCCAGGTATGAGAAACCACAGCAAACAAAATCCACATCACCTCTGACCTTCTATAACATTCTATATCCCTTTTATAGCATTTTATATATACCTTCAGTCTGTCTCCGTAATTCCTTAGGCATCTTTACTTTAGACTTTTTTTCTTCCTGTCCCTTTATTATCCCAATCCTCTGTCTTCTCTATCATCCTCTGGATAACATGAAAACTTTTACAGTCCTTCTTGTGGTTCTTTTCAGTATGCATACACTGTAGCAACACACGACCAACATGACACATCTGAAATTAGCAGTAGTGTTTTTGTTTTTCTTACCTAATAATTTGTAACCAACCTCTGTAAAAGATGACAAACCCACTGGATCTGAATAATCAAAGCAGCAGTTGCTTTGTCTCAGCAACTACATTCAGTGACTGACCAAAATGCAGTCCAAAATGGAGTCATGTCATATGCTTTCAAATTTTCTCATGCATAGATTTTTAATTATAACAGATTTTAACCTTATTTAATAATTTTTATCACTGTCATATTAAAAACATTTGAACTCCTGCTAAGCTCTGATTCTTGACCAAAAGTACAGTCACGGCATCTGTGGGTGGTGACTGACTGCTATTGGAAATAGAGATAGCAAAAATATTTAAACCATTCTGTCTCAGCTTTATGCTTTTAACAAAATTAGAAACACATCAGAACAACATAGATAACTTTCTTGAGAAACAGGCAAAAGTTCTCAACAAGGCAAATAGAACTTCCTGATCAGAAACGAAACCAAATGAACAGGTAACATCCGAGTTACAAAAACGCATGCACACGAGTCCAAACACACATTCTGTGGCCACAGTTTTCAGGTACTCACACATTCATCAATAGGCATAGCCTGGCTATAACATTTTCATAGATAACCATGAAGAGAGCAATAAAAGAAGGCTGCTATGAGAATGCTCCCAGGTAGCAACAGATCCCCCTGGGTCTTGGAAAGAACCGGGGCTTCTTTTTCCCAGTCTCCCTGTTGTAAACAGACTCCAGAACACAAAACAGTGAGACAATTGACCAACACAAAGCAAACACAATCCGCGCGGTGGGCAACTCGGCTACAGAGATACAGATGGGAGCAGCCACAAACGGCTCCGTTCCCCAGGAAGGGGAGAAAACAAGTCTCTAACCTTCCTCTCAGACAACCCTAGAGGAGACCACCAGGGAAGGGACCAGGGGGGCCTGGACTCAAGGCACGTCTGCCTGCCTCCCCCACTGGTCCAACAATACTGGTCCTGCGCAGGCACAAAATACAGATGCCAAAAATCTGCCACTTTCCTTTCTTCACCCGGACCACCAGATTTGAAGCGTGGTCTGTCACTTCTGACCAGTGAGAGAGGGTTAGGGACAAAGGAGTAGAGGCAGACTGTCCCATTTCAAACCAGACACAAAGGGGAACGAGAATCACGACACAAAATACAGACACAGACAAGACAAGCTGGCAAAGTGGTAAAGAAAATGAAACCAAAAAATTGTCTATTAGCCTGGACCACCTGAAAAATCTCCTAGGCAGAAGGGAATCAGACAGGGCCCCTATCTCAGGGTCCCCACACTCTAGAGCGTCCTCCAGAGCTATAGCCTGTGGGTTCAGGACATGTCTGTCCCCCACCATCCGGGGATCCTCACGGGCCGCCCGAACAGCTGCTTCCCCACCGACTCACCACCTTACCTATCTCAGTGGGACCTCCAAATGTTAGCGTCAGCGCCCCAAAACGGAGAGCTTCACTCCGATATCGGGTCACACAGAAGATTTATTAAGCATGAGCTTGCAGGTCATCAGCAGGAGATGAGGCTAGTGAACTCGAGTCTAAGGCTCGAAGGCCTTTTATGGGGCAGTTCTACCAGGGCGGGGGAGCGGGGGTCTTCCAGAGTGCAGCCATTTGGCCGGGCCAGATGTCTTTGTGAATCTGGGTGGGTAAACAAATTCCGAGTTACCTTAGGCATCAGTTATTTTAAGCATGTAAGCATGGCAGGCTAACTTCCTGCTATAGGGTGTGGGAGCAGGGTGCAACATTTTTCTACAATTAGCAGAGCTGGTGGGGAGGGGAAGTCTCCTTTGTTTCTCTTACAATGGCCTTTCAGGTCCAGTGGACTACATTAATGGTTGATGGACCCTTTAGCGTAGATCTGCTTCCCTCAGATCCAGCAGTGCTTAGGTGATGACCAAGCAGCTGGACCCCGCATTTCCCTTAGATTTTGACAATGAGAAATATGTCAGCCAGCAGCTGCATCTTAACCCTTAGGGTTCATGGTAGAGATGTTAAAATTATTTAGCTTTTTGCCTTTATCTAGATATCACCAAGCTTATCTGTTTTTTTTTTTTTTAACATAAAATTGGCCTAGTTACTTCTTAGATTACTCAAAATAGCTGCCTAATGGCTCACCAACCCGATATTTTACAAGGGCTCACTTTTGCAAGTGATGGGCAGATAGAAAGAGTTTCTTCTACCTTTTCTCTTTTTTCATCAGCCCTAAACCTCTTCTAGCTCTCTGGTCTTAAAAGTTTTCCTAATTTCTTTTCATATCTCAATGCTAAACTTTCCTTTCTGGCTTTCTGTTCTTCTGTTTCTGGCCACACAAACCCAGTTTTCCCTCTACAAAAAGCAACTGCCATAAATAAGATAATAAAAGTTTGCAAATTTTCTCAGATATATTCAAGTTAGACTATAGACTAAAGGCCAGTTTAAAAACAGGCATGACTCATACTAGATCTCTGAGTGTGTGATCTGGTTTTTTTAACCTGACTTTGGAGCTAAAACTTAGACCTTGAGAAGAGACCTCAGACAGACTCCAGGCAAAAGTTGGCTTTTAAAATAATCACAGGAGAGATACTGCCTTCTGGCAAAAGCTGTCTGGCCAGCTACTGCCTTGCTCTTGCTTAGCCTCATAAAGGCAAGGTCAGGCCTCAGGCCTTGTCCAGGACTCCATTAAGGGAATGCTGGTCTAAGTGAGTGCCCCCCAGCCCCAAGAGGCAAGGAGACATTACACTGAGATCATTTCCAACTGATCTAAGGTCTGACTGTGGGCAGTTAGTGCTGCCAAGGCTTCCTTTGGCTGACCACCCTCATTGCAAAGAGGGGGTCTTGAATAGTCATAGTAATATCAGGACAGTCCATCTCCCTGTAGACACTAAAAGCTATATACTCTCAGTCCTGTAGGCAAGAGCTTTGGGTCTCACTTCTCTTTCTAGTTCTCCATTGTCAAGATAAAAAGCAAATAACATTTCACCTAAATTCAAACTGCCAACTGCTCTAGCCACCTCTATTCATCTTGTTATCAGCTTCAACCTGTCTGTTCCAGTCTTCCAGTCTCCCAGGTGGACCACCAATTATAAATCATTTCTCTAAAAACCCCCATCTCTGAGTTTTCCATTCCAGCCTGCTTCTAAGGTCAACAAACAGCTCCAAGAAAACAAAACTCACGGCCCTGACTCAGACCCCCAACTCTACAAGCAAAATGAGCTAACGAATCCAACAGACAACTCTGGCCCTGTGTCAGCAAGAAGTAGCCATGCAGAGATCACTACAACCATGTCCACTATGTCCGTAACCCCTCCCCATAAACCTAGTTTTCTTTTTATAATAAACAAAACAGTGAGATGTAAGGATTCCTGACATTCCACATAGCTGAGCCAACTCGGCTCAGGTGGGATGCACCTTATATGGAGGCATGACCCTGGGCATGGCTGTGAAAACCCTGCGGCACTGCTGCATACAGAAGCACCTCCCTGGATGCATGACACATACAGAGGCATGCCCTAAATGTGACTACGTATATCCATACACATTCCTTCTCTTAAAAGAGACCACACGCATGTTTGGGGTCTCTCTCTGTCTCCTGATCTCCTGCTTCTCTGCTTCTGTACCTGCCTGGGAACTCTCTCTTAAATAAACTCTGGTGTGGCCTTGGTAGTGTACACTTTCCCTTCACGTGTGAAACTAACAATATGAGAAGGTCACACTTTGCAAACACCTTTATTGTTGTTCAAATTTACTCATTAGCAGACAGTCAGAAATAAGTAGAGAAAGTTCTGTGTACTATACCCTGTTTGTTCCATAAGAGGCTAAAAGGCTGCATTTATTGTTTGCCATTGGTTAGGTAGGACCACATTCTGGTTCTCTCTCTCTCTCTCTCTCTCTCTCTCTCTCTCTCTGTGTGTGTGTGTGTGTGTGTGTGTGTGTGTGTGTGTGTGATGGCACAGAAGGGAGTTGCATAGCGTATCAGAGATATTAGTTAACCTAGGAAGAAAGCATTAGTTTTTATTGTTTTGTTTTCAGATGTTCTCTCCCCGTTGTAATGTTCTGCCATTTAGACATTATGGTACCGTCATGGTTGTGATCTAATAGAATCCTCTTAAAAGAAACCCATCCTTTCCCCTCTCTGGGTGGTGGTTAATGTTCCAGTATGGAGCTTTATGCTGCTGTTCTCCCAATGTTTAAGCCAATTAGTCTTTGAGTCTCTGCATGGGGGTGGTATGTGTGTGGGGGGGGATGGAAATCAAAAGCATGTGGATCAAAATGCTCCATAAATTTGTTTCCAATTTACATCTTTCCATTGCTGCTGTTGGGTTTTTGAGTTAAAAAAATTATTTAAAGGAATAAATGAGAGAAAATTTAGAGAGAATAGAATTTCAGATGTTAGGCCATTTTTAGAGCTAACAGAGCAGAGGCATGTTAACAAAAATGAAGGTACAATACAAAATTATGACAGCTCCTGTCTGACTCACCTCATTTAATTTTTTCACAGAATTTTAAAAAGAAAATTTTAACAATCTAAATGCATGTTGTCACAATCACTCACTAGCTGTTCTTTTAATTCATAAGAAAAGTAGTACTTTGCTTAAATTGAACAGGGATTCAGTATTAGACTATAAAATGTCTTAATAACAAAAAAATCTATTACTAGGAGAAAATAAGTATACCACATCTTTTAATCTTTGAATAAAGTCACAATTAATCATCATTACCTCAAATAAATGATGATTGAGATGCTGGCCTGCAAATGATTTATGTGTAGTACTGAGAAATTATTGGTTAGTTAGGGTGGTAATTTGCCTTTTATTTATGTTTTATATTTCTAAGGCAGTTATTTCAGGTAAAAAAATGTGATATTATTTATTTGAATAGCTTACATGACAAGAAAAATAATTTGTAGATGTTACCAAAGTCAGAAGTGTCACCATTCATACTTAGATACTTGGTGGAACTCTGTCCTCTAGGCATGACATGCTGTAGTCTTTAGGTCTCTCAGCACTTCTGTGTAACTGTACAAGAGTAGCCAATAGATGGAGCCCATTAAAGTTCCATTATGAAGGGGGATGGATTTTACAATCTCTCTCTCTCTCTCTCTCTCTCTCTCTCTCTCTCTCTCTCTCTCTCTGCATATAAGCAGTTTAGTAATTTCTGGGGAAGAGTGATTTACCCATCCATAAGTTGCTTCTGCTTCTGTCAGTAACCCTAAATGAAGTTCACTTCTTATCTATTTTAGATTTTGGTGAAACTTTTCTTTGTCTTGTTGTTGGTGTCCTATCCGGAGTGAATAGCTGTCTTTCCTTCTTTCCAGGGAAAATTCATTCCACAGATAAGTTAGGAAAAAAAAAGGAAACAAATGTAAAATCTGAAACAAAAAATACTCCTGATCACCAGACTCACCATGAAATAATTCTCAAAGGATCAGAGGATGGGGGAACTATATTTGTTGATAATAATTTGGACAATAGAACTTGCATTATTTGAAAGTGAGGTAGTTTATTACTACATAGCAAAATTATGAAAATCTTAATGCAAATAATTAGGAATTTATAAACCACAATTTCTCATTTAGAACAACAAACCAATTAATATACATTGAGCTATTCAATAGGAAGAAATCATAACTCGTACAAGAAACATGCCAAGTACCTTGCCCTAGTGAGGTCATAGATCCTAGAAGAAAACTTGCAATGACCATATTAAATAGTAAATATAATAATTTCTAACTGCGTTCTAATCCATATCTTTATACCCACATACAAGTATAGTTTTCACCCTGCATTAAAGGTTTTTAAATTTATTTTTTTTATTCTATTTTTTTCATGAAATGAAGATTATCATAAAAACTATAGCTAGCCAAAATGCAGAGATTAACTAATATGGGGTGCCAATACTCAATGGATATGTCTATAACACAGCTCCTTTATCTATGTCTTAAGGAACAGCAAGAAAAAGGAGGCTGCAAGATTGTAAGAGACAGAGAATCAGGAACCCTTCTCTGAGACTGTACCTCCTAGAAAAGACAGAGAAGTTATATCCAGGGTTCCTACCTCAACAATATGGGTTGTTAACAAGATCTGAACAAAGACAAAAAAAAAATAGTCATGCTGCTTTAAAAGAGGGGAAAATCCATGGGGCCCCACCCTTATACAAAGAATACTAGGATCTAATGAATGATTAGAGACCGAGAATGTCTTTCCTCATGAAGATCCTCCGAACTGGTTATCTAATAGAAAGTAGTCAGCCCTAAAATCAGAAATACAGAAGCAATGCTGAACCAACTCAGCATATTATATTTATACATTTAAATACATATATAACAATAAAGAATCAAAGAAGAGATACCATCAATTTTAGAGGGGGTTATAGAGTGAAGAAGTGAATTATATTTTGATTAAACTTTTGAAAATTTAAAAAAATGGTATATATGGAGTACGTGGTAAGCATAAATCCAAATTAAACAGCATAATTCTACTAAGTGTTGTAAATTAAAAAATATCACAGTAAATGGACTGTATATACAGTGCTCTTCAGGATCTGGTTGACCAGCTGGGGATGGGACCAAAGAGAAAGATGAAGCCACAGCCGATGGTTTGCTATTGAGATGGGGTGGGAATGAGGGATTGGATTTGGAGAAGAGAAGAGAGCAATGAAGATCTGTGGTTAGCCTACTTGCTCTGTTGATGGAGTGGCCTGTGGTTTCCCAGGAAGTACCTGCTGAACTTGGAGGCTGGGTTAAAGTTGTGAGTGGAAGGAAGGCAATTTGATGGGAAGAGCGTGATCCACTGGGGATGGGGCAGTGGGGAGAAGCTGCAAAAGTTGGTTTTCTACAGAGCTGGTGTGTTGGAAGCCATTGTTGGCTTATCAGAAGTCACAGCCTCCCCTGGCCTTGCAGCTTATCTCAATAGCTGGGCAACAGGGAGCTTTCTCCCTCCAGCAGAACTTCCTGACTCTACTTGTCCTTATCTGGAGAATATCTCTGAGCCCGGAGGACTGACCTTATCTAAAAACTGTCTCTAAACCCAGATGCCCAATTCATCTTTAGCCTGACCCTTGGCACAGGTCCCAGTTAAGAAGACTTGTGTTAGGACCTCTGCTATAGGACCCTACTGCCACATACTAAGCCTTGTTATAGGCATGTGACACTTAGTGCAAATCAGGGGTTGTCCCCAGTCTCCCCAATTTTTTATATTCCATATATTCTGAAATAAAATTGAGCTGATTCACCAAAATCTGTCTTCCAGATGGCTGTCCCCATTCATGCTCATGGACTGCCAAAGCTTTCTGAGACCCCATCTGCCTCTTTCCTCTCTTGACCTGGTGGCCAGCAGGGAGAGAGGACGAAAGAGGATCTCCACACTGGTGGTGACATTGGGGGACTTATTTGGAAGAGAGGAGATATGAAAGAGAGATGTGAAAATCAGCCTACTCACTTCCCTGGCCAGAGTGCAAAAAAAATTATTTTTACATTGTTTATTTAGTATACATGCAATGTGACACTCTACTAATTATTAATCTGAAATATTTGTTTATAAGACAGACAGACAGACACACATACTTACACAGAGAGACTGTGATGGTGCCTCAGTCAGAGCATATATATTTTTTCTAGAATATCAAATGAATTGTGTTTTAAAAGTATACATGATATGATTATATCTCAAAAGATTTAAAATATAGAAATGTTTTTAAAATTTGCAAGTGAATGGGCTGTAATTTCTCCTTCAACATGAACTTCTTGAAATTCAACAGTCATTCATTTGTCATAGAAACAAAAGCTCTATTTGTCTATCTGTGCATTATGAAGCTAATTTTTTCTGGCCAGAGAGAGAGAGAGACAAAGAAATGTCAGGTCTGAGAGAGACTTAACAAGAACCACCTACTCTAGGTTTGTCAATGGAAATGATGACATCACATCTTTCCACTGACATTCATTAAAGAAACTCATTATTTTATCGGTCTTTTTCTATGGAAACACAATGAGACTTTTAATTATACATATTAATTAATACATTAATAATAGTATATTCCATATTATTTTAATACATATATTAATATATTTAATGCATACACATATAACTTATATTAATAAAAAATTACAAATTATATATCATATCTAATTCATATATTTTAGATTTAATTAAAGAAAATTTATTATTCTCAATCTGGGACACAAAACATAATTTTACTCTCTGACTTATTGTTGAGATGAATCACTATTAAAGACTGCCAGGCATTTTAGTATTGAAAACAAAGCATTTAAAGATTAACCTATACACCACAGGCCAGCAAATGCTGCTCATGCCCTGAAGGAAGAAAGGGCTGCCAAAATTAAACATGTCAGTTTTAATAGTCCTGGAACTCATTTGTGCCAAATGTTTTAAGTACAAGAAGTGACTTGAGCTTCTCCGTATTTTTTTTATTGCCATTATTATTTAAAGCACAAGTAAAAGTTAAATCTTTTAGGTCTGAAGCAAACAATCAAAGCCAGGCCCATCTAGTGCTGAACTCCAAGTAAGGTTATTATGTTCAATAATCTAAAGTTATCTTTGCAGTTCCCTAAAGTAATAGGCTAATAATAAAATCTTTTATGCTTTCAGAATTATTTGATATCATCCATATTATTGATCTAAATTAAAGACCAATACTCTAATTTAGAGATTAATTTAGAATGAAGAATTAAAAAAGAACTAAGTAAAATATCGAAAGAGCTTTTTAAATTCTCAGTGTAACATTGAGTCTTATTTTTTTTTATTTTCTGCATAAGAATATTGATGGTTTCATCCTACACATATTTGCTTTCATAATTACAGATAACCAAAATATACCAGGAAACACAGAAATGTCAAAAATAATCATGTAATTCATAATCACTCTAAATTGTTAAATTTAAAAAAATCTAGGGACTAGAGAGATGGTTCAGTGGTTAGGAGCATTGACTGTTCTTCCACTGGACTGGACTTCAATTCCCAGCATCCACATGGCAGCTCACAGCTGTGTGCAGTTCCAGTTTTAAGGAACAAAACATCAATGCATAT
The DNA here is from genome assembly GCA_004025045.1 of Sigmodon hispidus. Taxonomy (NCBI): domain Eukaryota; kingdom Metazoa; phylum Chordata; class Mammalia; order Rodentia; family Cricetidae; genus Sigmodon; species Sigmodon hispidus. The sequence goes on from PVIH01000048.1 coordinate 184,295, forward strand.
TTAAAAAAAATTTTAGATAAATAAATTTTTAAAAATTATGCTAAAACCAGCATTTTTGACATGTACCGTATGCACATGTGCTTATACTTGTTTGTAAACAATCTTCAGATCAGTTGGCAGTTTATTCTGGCATAGAACTTAAGCTGCTTGTGTGACTGAAACTTTCTTTTACAGGCTGACAATGGCCTTCATTACAACTGCACTTGTTTCTTATTTCTTCTTCCTGACAGAAAACCAAGAAGAAAATGGAAGGTTAAGTCAATAGCACTGCTTTCTGCACATGCTGAGAGGGCTTTTTAAATATTGTTCACTTTTCCTTTTCATCAGGTGTGTGAATTAGGATTCTGTTCTAGCCCCTGAAGCCATGCTCTGCCCTGAGTTCTGACATCAGGCTCCATTTAAAGATTCCCACTGCCCAGCACGTTTGCCTTTGTCTTCTCTTTCCCTCACCCTGCCAAGAATCAACACTCTCTCAACCTCTTTCTCCTTCCCTTCCTTCTCTCTCTCTCCGTCCCTTTCTCCATTTATTTCTTCACTCTTTTTATAATAAAGTCTTCCTATGTAGATGCTGCCTAAGTGTCCTGGTGCTCTGACACCCACCACCCTGCCACCACGCCCACATGGGACATGAGGTCTCCATTCATAGCCATCTGCCAGCCATACTGGGTAAAACTCAGTATTATATCATAACAGATCAGATCACAACAGTATGGAGCCTAAGAACACACAGGCTCTGGCTTTCAAGGGACTATTATGTAAAGTAATATCTTCTGAAACTGTCAAGCTGGACACTAGAGAAGACTGACTCCCTGTATTTGGTAAAACCTTATCCACAAATTACTGATTATAAATACTTTGCTTTAGGGCTAAGAGTACTGCTGTATGCCTGTAATCTCAGCACTGGGGAGCCAGGAGAATCCTGGGATCAAGGTCAGACTAGACTACATGATGGGAAGATGTTGCCATACACAAAAACTGCATGTGCATTTAGGAAGCTTAACTACAGGCTATTCACATTCATTGATCCTGCTGCCTCTGCATGTTTTCAAATAAGACTTGCTGGTCTAAACCCATTGTAATTTATTTACTTAGTTATTCACAATTCTCTCAGCTCTGTTGCATCATGAGTTTATAAGGATTAGATTAAGTATAGGTGAAAGAAGCCTATCTGAAAAGATTATATACAATATGATGGTCTGTAAAATGAAACAGAGAGAATGAGAGATAGAATCTTGCTATGTAGCACAGAAAATTATATTTGTAGCTCAGGCTGATCTTGAACTCACAGCCAACCATCCTTAGAATTCCAAGTGCTAGTAGCACATGTGTGTACTACCATGCTTACTTTAAGGTAAAAATCAAACTAAAATTAAAAAAATCTGTAGTTCCCAGGCATTTACTTAGAGGGATAAATAGCAGACTATAAGGTATTTTCACCGTAGTGAGATTACTCTATATATTATTAAAATAAATAAACAGCTGTGCTGAGACTGTTCATCTATATGCTGTGAAAATCATTCTTTAAATAAAGAAACTGTTTTGGCCATGGCAGGGCACTGTAGAAGAAGTAGGTGAGGGAAATGAGATTCAGATAGTAGAAGTGTGGAGTCAGACAGACTCCATCCAGCAGCCAAAGAAGAACCATGTAAGAGATCCAGGTGAGCCGGCTTCCACCCACGTGGCAAACAGATTGGTGGAAATGGGTTAAATTAAGATGAAAGAGCTAGCTAGCAATGTGCCTGATACATAGGCCAAACAGAATAAAATTAATATAAGCATCTGTCTGGTTATTTTTTGGGGGAATGGGGAAGTGGCCTCGGGCAGGTCAGACCTCTGGCGTTCACGCTGTCAGAAACCTCATACAACAAACAACCTCTTTTTAAAAACCCATAAAACTGTAAAAGTATTGTGAACTCTGTTGCAAACTGTAATAATATTTCAATGCTGGGTTGTCAAGTGGATCAAATGTAGCATACTAAGGAAAGAATCCAGGAAGAACCCAGAAGTATGAAAAGTGTTGAGGGACAGGATGTGAGAAACCTGTTTATTCTGTTCAATTGTTCTATAATTATAAAATTACTATAAAATACTTTTTAAACTTCTTCAAGAGTTTTAAATAAATTATTTCAAAGAGTATGCTTTGTTCTTAAGTAACTGAGCAAAGTTAAACAGTTTTTCAAGCTTTGCAACTGCGGTGAGGCTATTGAAAAGTCTAAACTTCAATATGTTAGAAATTTAGACAAGGTACAATTTGAATTTATTACATTCTTTAAATTTCTGACAAATTGCCAATATCTTTATTGACAAGGCAAGCTCCTTATGGAGTCTCCCTTATTCCCAAACATACTTTTCTAGTTATCTGCCTTTTCCATGCTAATGAGTCAAGAATATATACATATAAAGAATGAAGTCCAGCAAAATGTCTCTGAAGAAGTCCCTTGCCACAAACCCTAAAGACAACCAGAAACCTAAGCTAATCTTTAAGCTCCACACAGATACATATACATGCAATGTAGTAATTGTCTCATTGTAACAGATTTATTAAGAAAGATGAATTTGTCACAATTTTTATCATCATGAAAAGCATGTGAAATAAATTAAGACAAGAATTATCAGTTCTGGAATTGTCGTGTTTCCAGAGGTTTCAGTACATAGGTTTTGGCTCTGATGACTCTGTGTGTGCATGGTGAGATGGAATTCCATGAGGGCAGATGCATGTGGCAAACAAAAAACTGTGAGTCTCATGGTAGACAAGATGAGGAGAAGAGGGAAGAGATAGGATCCCAGGTATAACATTCAAAGGCATACTTCCACTGAGCTACTTTCATTAATTAGGACCTATTTCCAAAAGTTTCCCCTACTTTCCAAAGCAGTACTTGTTTCTAGGGTGTATGAGTTTACTTAAAACCTGAGCATGTAAAGAGAGGCTTCCTGTTCAAACCACCACAGCAGGTTTTCATGGTGACCACTAGTGGTATTTATTTGGAGGTTCAACACAACAGTTTCCTCACTTGAATTTTTTATAATAATAGATTCAAATAATATGTTTGGAGGTCAAATTTTCAATGTAATAGCTATGTTCTATGAAAATAAAGATTTAAAAATATTGTCTCAATATATAGTCAGGCTTTTATATACTGAACAATATTACAAGCAAAGATGTCAGAATAACTAAACCCGTTAAATTTATATTTTATGCTAAATATTGTACTCTCCTAACAAGACTGTGCTTGACAACACAAATTACAAAGACATGTGAGAGAAGCTTGGGAATCTTACAGCATTAGGAAAAGCATGCTCAGATTCTCATCTTTCCCTCAGCTCCTCCAAAACCAATTTCCCAGTCTCATCTCCAGCTTTGCAGCAGACCACCTGCTGTAATGTCCTCTTCCTCTTTGACCCCCATTTCTGACCAATCACTTTCAGCTTTCCTTTCTCAACTTATCCCATAGTCAAGCACCAGTTGACATTTCTTTGAAGGCCAGGGAGAGAGGTAGGCTAACTGTAACTCTTGCCTCCCGCTCCTTTCCTACAATTCCAATCCTCCACTTTTATCCTCAGTTCTGTAGCCAGTGCTACACCACTGTTGTGCCCAGAGTCCAGACCCCCAAAAAAGACCATGAAACAACTGGTCCGTTGCAACAGCGGGGTCTCTTTATTGACAAGCTAGCTTGGGTGACTCTATCCATCGGACCCTGAGTAGCAGGAGGCAAGGGTTTTTATTGGGGGAGGGCTGTAGAGGCTTCAGAGCTTTGGGGTTACAGTCCTGAGATTGGTCACACCTCGGTCTAGGGGTATCTGCTATGAATTCATTGACTACTTTGAATTCTAGGGATGTTTCAACATTTAGCAATGGTCAGCAGATTAGCAGGTATACCTGGGAACTATCTGTCCCTTTCCCAGGAAGAAGTGTTTGGAATGTTAGATATGTTCCCTTAGGTGCTGGCTCCTTCCTGTTCCTGCCAGGTGTTACCTGCAAGAGCCTTCTGTCTGTCTAGCTTTCATTAACCCTTTAGGGCAGTTGTGTGATCAAACTGCTCTGGGCCCCACACCATCAGCCATATAGCCTTGCCTTTTTATGCTTTCTTCTTCAGTGGCTCTCACAGGTCTTCCCCTTCAACTTTCTTCTGCAGATTCTTCCTTTCTTCAAGCCCCTAACTCCAGGAAGCATTCTCTGGGAACATACCAGCCACACCTCTCAGAGAAGTGAATCAGCCAGTGAAGCAGGTAGGCAAACTTCAGATGTTTACTCAACTTCCTTTCTTCCATAAATCATCTAGTATTACCCCCAGCTTTGTAGCAAAATACCGGTTGTGGCCTCTTCTCATTCCAGCCCTGTTTCCAGGGAACTAAGCAGATTCTGGTTGATCACCCCGCTTTCTTCTCTCCTGTTGACCCCTCAGCACCCCACCTAGCCTCTCCCCATTCCTAAGTGTCAGTTCCCAATACTAAAAAAGAAAAAGAAATTACACAAGCATAAACCTTTGAGGCTACAATGTTGTCCTGCCCACAAGATATGCTAGTGCAATGATGGTACAAAGCTTGTGGGAACAACCAACCAATATCTGATTTCATTGAAAGCCCACTCCATGAGATAGAAAGCATAACCAGTACCACTCTGATGACAGAGATCTCATAATAGATAGCCCAGGACCCAAGGTAAAACCACACATCACTCTTTTATTTAAGTATAAGAAAACGTCATACTTCTATATGCAAAGATCAGTTCCTTGCTAGCATCAGAGAAGTTTCCTTTTGCAGCAGATGGGAACAAATAGACTCATTGAGTGAGAGGTGTTAGAACACTCATCCCTTTAGGGATGTCTCTCTCAGATCCTTCCCCTTGGGCTCTGTAGAAAGGGAGGGGCAAGAAGAGAGTAAAAGCCAAAGGGGACAGAGAACACCAAGAAAACTATGCTTTCTGAGTCAACAGGATCCATGTGCATATGAGCTCACTGACACAGGCAGCACTCAAGGACTTCCACAGGTCTGTACCAGGTGGGGTCCTAGAGTTGAAAGAGACACGTGCTCCAATTCCTAACCCAGAAGCAACCTCCAACTGATAACTATTTAGTTTTTGATAGTTACTTAGCACACAAAAATTTAGTTTCCTCCACTGAGAAAACAAACTACTCTTAAGGGTAGGCTGCATGCCCAGTAGTAGAGGACCAACAAATAAACTCAGTGGCTTCTCTGGCAGTTCTTTGTCTTGCAGTGTTTTGCCAGGGCCTACGTTTTCTTTCTTTCTTTCCTTCCTTTTTCCTTTCTTTAATTTTATGCTATTATTTTTTAACTTATTTTTTTTTCTCTTTTTACCGTACAGATGTTTGCATATACTTCATGGCTTCTAGTTTAGTGTTTTTATGGGTGTCCTGGGTGCATAAGGAAGTGATTCTCTGCCTCTGTATCTATTTCTTGTGCCTTTTCTTGAGTTTTCTTCTTGTTTTGTCTTATTTCATTGTGTTGGTTTTTATCTTGTTATATTTTATTTTGTTCTCATTCCTTAGAAAATTGTTTGTTTTCTAATAAAAGACAGAACTGGAGTTCTTGTGGGAAAGAAGGTGGAGAGGAACTGGAAAAGAGTAATTAGGATATATTATGTGAGAAGAAATATATTTTCAATAAAAAAATTAACAAAAAAAGAAAAGAAAATTACATTTGTGAGTAAAAGAGACAAAGAGGCAATTATAACATAATAGAATTATTGTTGCATTAAACAGACAAACTGGGTTATTTGTAAATAGAAATTGCCCAAAGTATGGCAGAGTTAGAGCAGACCAGACACAGATGCTCACTGAAGGGTGAGGGTTGAGAATTACCATGATATATAAAATGAAAAAGGGGGAAAATAACCCCAGCATGTACAGACTAAAGAATGCAAGAGGAGCAATTTGATGCTGTAGACAGATGAAAGAGAAAATGAGACAGTGGTAAACTTAGAAATCTACATGCACAAATTGGGTTTTACTTACAGATTTGATGAACACCTATATTTCATTTGAAATGATGTAATAAGAATGAGGAAGTCTCTAGAGTTTATGGAAAGTCTGAGTCCATGCTCTAAAAACCATCAACATTTAAATGTTGAAATAAACAGTAAGCAAAAGAAAATTATACAAAGAATCCTGAAAGACAAAACTGCTAGATAAAAATCAAAGTCACAATGCAGTATTACACAATTCAAGAGAGAGGGGAGGAGGAAGGGAGGAGGAAGGAAGGAAGAGAGAGAAAGAAGAAGGGGAAACGAAGGTTGGACAAGGAAGGAAGGTAGACAGGAATTAAGGTGGGGAGGAAAAATATAAAACTGGAGGAGGGTTAGTTTCATAAAGAGAAACAGAAATAGAAGACCACAGAAACCACAAAGGTCTGGAAGGAACAAAAGTTAATGCAGTACTGTTCGCTCTCTACCTCTCCAACTTCTTCGGAGACTCATTCACCATCCTTTGAGGTCCAGCATTGTATTAATTTGCTTCTGTTACTGTGATAAACCATAAAGCTGCTTGTGGAGGAAAACATTTATTGGATTTACAGATCGTAGTTCATCGTCATAGGAAGCCAAGGCAGAAACTCAAGCAGGAACGTGGAGACCATGAAATTGGAACTTTGTTTACTGTTTAAGAAGGAGGAAGTAGACTCTGTAGGACACAGGGTATGTCAAAAACAAAATGTAGCAAAACCTCTGCTTTAGGGAAGCAGCATCTATCCTGAAACTGGAAAGCAGAAAATAGGACATATAAGCTTTAAGACACCGAATAATGAGTGAGATATGAATGGGAGAAAATGAATACATATCTGGTACAGAAGTAATTTCTTTCTGTGGTCTCTATGAGACCATCACAGCTTAGCAACGTGATACACTGTAAATGTCTAAATATTTGTCCTCAAGACCAAGCAGTTAAGTGACAGAAGCTGTTACTAGAGGTTTTCATGTGAAAGATCCTGCACTGGTGGTCTCAACAAGGTGCATAGATCCAGCCATGCATTCTCAATATGCTAATAAAAGCAACAAAGTGACAACAGACAAGATTTAGCTAATGTAGCCACAATGGAAAAAGGAACAAATAAAGGACTCTTTAGACGCCCCCCCCACCCCAAGTTTTCAGGATAATGACAGGTTCAGTTTTAAATAGATATCAGGGTAGATGTATAATCCAACTGCAAGCTGTACTGGTCATTTCGTGGTTCTTCCCATCATCCATCCATCATTTTTCTTGGTTCTGGACTGTACAGCATGAAGGTCTCCAAAGTGGTCCAGTAAGTTGGTAGAACTCTGTGGCATCTCTGCCTGGGAGGTAAGTTCCTTCCCTGCCTGGCACCAGTTCTCCAGTTTTTTTTTCTTTTCCAAGGATGAAATTCCTAGGAAAATTACATTCTCTAGGCCCATTTCTTCAGTAGCCTGATAGCCAAGTTTCTGTTCAAAATATCTTTTCTCTCTCTCTCTCCTTGTTGCTGCTGCCAAGAACCAAGAGAAGATATCACATACCACCCTCCTAGGAAAGAATAAAATGCTAAATCTTAAGTCTTCTTTCTACTGCATGCAGAAGGCTTTCACTCCCAGGTACAGTGATAAAGAGAAGTTCTGCCCAACATAAATCAGAGACTATTCATCTGTTTTCTCAGTGTTATTAATCTCCTTCTAAGCACTGTTTTCACCACATTTCACATTTTTTGATAAGCTGTGTTTTCATTTAGTTAGAAATATTTTTCAATTCCTCTGGAGATTTCTTCTTTGTACATTATTTTAAAAGCAGTTGTTTAACAGTAACTGTATACTCTCAGTCTCTATCCACCCTTTTATTCACATTCAGCTCAGTTTCACTATTGTCTAAGGAAGGCACTGTGATTTTAAATTGGCAAGTGTTTAAGGGCCCAGAACTGTAGTGTCTCTTAGGGAATGGTCCATGTGAGTTTGGCTAATGTGTACTGCACCATTTTGGATAAATTTTGTTGTGAATGGTACTTATATCCTGTTGATTGTGGCAGTGTTGAATTGAGCTGTTGCATTTGTCTCTTTCTCATAGCATAACATTAAAGTTTCCAGCTGTAATAGAAAATCCATGTCTGTCTGTGACATTCTTCCTGCTTTCTCCCCATATGTTTTGATGTTTTTATTTTTGAAGGAAGACACATTGCAGGCTGTGATATAGTCATAATAACTCACCCTTTAATAATATGAAATACCTCTTTTATCCTTTAGGATTTTCCATAGCATGAAGTCCATCTCTTAGAAATTATAATAAATACTGGAATTACTTTGATATAAGCATGTGACTTATATTTTCTCCATCTGTAATGTAAATTTTCAGTTAACAACAGAATGAGTCTTTTCTTTGTCTGTTATTGTATGGTCCACCTGACAGTCTTTAATCACATTTGGAGTGGTTACTGTTACACTTGGATCACATCTACCAGATATGCTAGTGTTTCCTAGTTATCTTTTATTCTTTTATTTAAAAAGTTTTTTTTTAACTTTTGTATCGTTGAGAGAGAGAGAGAGAGAGAGAGAGAGAGATTTCAATTGAGCATTTTTTAAGTATTTTCTTTATTAGTAAACTTCATATTTTTTTGATTGTTTGTTGAGGTTGTTGTTGGGACTAAGTTCTCTATTCAGTCCAATCTAATCTAAGACTAGCTGTATAGAACTAACTATCCCCAAACTTACAATTCTTTTGCCTCAGACTCCCAGATACTAAGATTACCAGCATGTGTCACAACACATATTTTTTGTATGTTTGTTTGTTTTGTTACATTTTTCTTTTTTCTTTTTTTTTAAACTTTATTTATTTATTTGCCTTGGTGTTTTGCCTGCAACTGGAACTACAGACAGTTGTTAGCTGCCATGTGGGTGCTGGGAATCAAACCCGGGTCCTCTGGAAGAGCAGACAGTGCTCTTATCCGCTGAGCCATCTCTCCAGCCCCTGTTACATTTTTCTAAGTAGTTGCCTTAAAGAAAGAAATACAAATTTACCATTTAAATTTACTTTCTATTAAAACTGTGCCACATTGTTTTAATAGAAACTTTATGACAATAAAATAACTAACTCCTCTCATCTATTGCATTTTGCTGATATTTATTATACTTATATATCATTAAACACTTAAATAGATTGCTGCTTTTACTGTTTTGAAATAACCAAAATATGGTAGATGAATTAAAAAATTTAAAGTATTTTTTAATCTTTATTTGTCCTCATGCTTTTCCTTTTAAAAAGATTTATTGATTTTAATTTTATGTATCACGGTACGAACTCGCCGTGAGATATGTTTTAAATGAGGTTTATTTTGTGAGAATCACTTACAAAACAGAGAAGGTTTTAAGAAAACGGTGAAGGGGTAAGGTTGCAGCGCGCCAGAGCGTTTCAAACGAAAGCTCCTCACCCACAAGCCACACTTCTGAACACCCGCGCCACCAGCCGGAACTATGAACTGCCCAGAAGCCGCATCATCAGTCTGAAAACCGCGCAACCGTCCGGAACTCTCGTGAGAGGTCCTGGCCCTGCATGAGAGAATGCCGGCTTCCTGTCCTGGCCCTCTCCCTTGGAGGTCTACTTCCGGAACTCTTTCCAGTTGATCACGCCCCGCTCGGCTCCAGCCCTCTGACTCGATCCGTTCACATGTATAGTTCCTGATTTCCCGCTACATTTATGTCTGTGATTGTTTGCCTGCATGTGTGTGTATCACTTGCATGTCTGTTGCTCCCAGAGACCAGAGGAGCTGAAACTGAATCCCCCTGGTCAGATCTCCTGGAATTGGACTTACAAAGACTCAGGAGTGGTCAATGAGTACTGGAAACTGAACAAAAAGAGCAAGTATTGTAATTTTCATGCCTTTTTAAATCTTTATGTAGATATAAGTTTATTATCTGTAGCATTTTATTTCTTATCTCTAAAAGATATTTTAAATTTTTCTTGCAAGGTATTGTCAGGTCTTAAAAATACTGGGACAAATGGATAATTGTGGTGCCTATTAGTATACCTAAGTATATGCTGCCCTCCAGGCTTAATAGCATCCCAAGTACCTGTAATAGAGTCCATGCTGGCATCTTGGATCCCCTCAGCTCTTCTCACTCTGACTCCCTACCCTAAATGTCTTCATCCCATGGGTTTCCCTTCCCCCAGCTTCTCATTCCTATGTAATCCTGTCATTTCGGCCATGTGCTCTCTTTCTTGGCCCTGTTACTCTTGGTCTTCTTGGTCTTCATGGCCTCCTCTCTCCTCTCCCCCTCCCTTACTCTTCCTCTCTTGCTCTCCCTTTCTCTCTCTTCTAACACGGCCTATTTCAGTCTACTGGTCATGTTCAGTCTATTACTTTTTCCATGATCTTAACTCTTTTAGGTGCCCCAGCTGTACTCTCCCTCCTATCTTCAATAAAAACCTTCTCAACCATCTCTTGGGTGAGTCATGTTCTCATTTTATGCATCTGATGAAAAAAGAAACAATTTATATAGGCAGGTGTAACAACACCAAGGTCCTCTCAATTTTTCTTCATTTGAAAAGAAATAGTCTTCATTTTTCATGTCACTTTTGCAGGGCACTAAGTTGGTGACTATTTTTTTTCCCTCACTATTTCAAATATATCATTCTACTACTTGCAGATAATAGTTTAGTTGTCTGTAGCATATTCAGAAATATATATTGAAATATATGTATATATGATTTCTGCAATTAGAAAGTGATAGCCCTCAGAACAGTTTTGTATTATGCTTGGTCTTTCTGTGGTTGTTGATACTGCATTATAGTCCTTACTATATAGTGTTCTCTGTGTTTGATATATCTGTGGTTTGATTTTTGTCATTACCGTGAGGACATTGTCAGTAATTGTTACTTCAACTATTTTTTTTCTGTTTCTTCCTTTTTCTTTTGAAATCATCATTATATATGCTTGAATCTTCTGTAATAGTGCCACAGTACTTGGATATTCCATTTTGGTTTTGCTCCCCTCCCCCAACTTTCTACCTCTCTCTTTCTATCTCTCTGGTCTTTTTTTTTTTTTACATGAAGTTCCTTTTCAAATTTTATTTTTAATTAAAATATAATTACATTTTCTTCTCTCCTGCCTCAAACCCTTCTCATGTCACCTTCAACCAAATTGATGACTCTTTCTTTATAATACATGTGTGTGTGTGCACACACACAGACAAACACATATGAATACAAGCTGATGAGTACATATTACATTGCTGGTTCAGGTCCCCATCCCTAGGGACAACTAATTGTTCCTCTCTCAGCAGTTACTAATTGCCTGTAGCTATTCATCTAGACCCATTTGCCCTGGGATATCAGCTGGGGATGCTATTGTTTGGGTCATCAGAGAAGTATCTTTTTGCAACAGATGGAGACCATTACAGAAGGCCACAAATGATCAAAATGTAAATTACTGATTGTGGGGTTCACAATAAATTAACATACCTATTACACAATATCTACAACTATGGCTTGGGTAACATCATGGAAAAAAATGGTCAGAGATTAGAAGAGAGCCAGAGGACCAGGATGTCCTCTGTGAGATTTTGTTTCTTAGAAATGACAGAGAAGCTACATCCATGATACCTCAACAATTGACTGCATTAATAAGAAACAAAAGTGAGAACCACAGTTACCTGTGGATATAAAGATAAGTATTTAGAACAGTTAGAGATTACACTGGTTTAGGACAGTGGAAGTGGTGGGTTCTCATTTTAATGATTCTTCTTGAGGCTTCAAGAATTTTATCTCCTATATAACTTACTGATATTCAAAACATTCTTCAACTCTGCTATAATATCAATCCACAGCATTTATATTTATTTTTGTATTGTATACATAAACAAAAATTTATCTATTTGGAGATTTATACTAATAACAATTTGTATTTATTTTTAGTTAAATTTTGTCTCAGTTTAGAGGGTCTACAGTTTTGTACACTATCTACTACCTTCATAAAACCATTTACACAGAAATCGCAGTTTCCTGAATTACTGTTCTCATTATTTCAGCATCTTTGAGATAAATGTTTACTTTTCTCTTCAAATTGTGTTTGTTTCCTTCCTTTGTAATTGTGTCTTGAGAGCTGGATATGATGTAGTAGGTGAAGAGACCTATAAATAAGTCTTTACAAAACCATTGTAGAGTGTGTGTGAGAAACATTCGACAGTCTTATAATTAGATCTTATAATATCATATGGTAAACGAACAAGTATTCTATAGTTCTATTATTAGGTCTTGCTATTCTATGGACTCTGGCTTTGTACTATTTTACAAACACCTCACAGCTGTTTGTGGGGTTTGTTTATGTTGTTGTTTGTTTTGTTCCTATTGTTGTTGTTGTTTGTTTTGGGGGAGTGTTTTATTTGTTGTTGGAGTTTCCATTTTCAATCCCTTTAGGTGGTACTAGACAGCAACAGTGGGCTGGCGTTGGACATTTTCTTACTCTTGAGTCAGTTATGCTCTAATTAAACCTTTGCAGTTAGAGTCTTGTTAGTTTTTCTTGTTAAAAACAACTCTGGTATAACTCAAAGTGGTGACTCCCACCACCCCTGACACACACACACACACACACACACACACACACTCACATGTATATATATACATATATGTAATATAAACATATGTATATATGTATGTGTATGTATAGATATGTTCACTTTATACTACTCCCTCTTTTATATATATATTCATCCTGAATAAAATGCCAATACTATGGACACTGAGACTGACAATTAAAAGTGAGACCTCATGAAACTGAAAACTTTCTGTAAGATAAAAGACACTATCAATAGGATAAAATGGCAGCCTGAAGAATGAAAAAAGATCTTCACCAACTCCATATTGAATAGAGGGCTGATTTCCAAAAATATAAAGAGCTCAAGAAACTAGACATAAAAAAAAAATCCTATTTTGAAAATGGGGTACAGATCTAAGCAGAGAATTATTCAACAGGGCAATGTCAAATGGCCTATAAACATTTAAGGAGATATCCAACATCTTTAGCCTTGTGGGAAATGCAAATCAAAATGACTCCAAGATACCATCTTGTACCTGTCAAAATGGCTAGGGTCAAAAACAAAAGTGACAGCTCATGCTGGAGAGGATGTAGAGCAAGGGAAACACACTTCCAATGTTGGTGAGAGTGCAAATTTGTACAGCCACTTTGGAAGTCAGTGTAGAAAAGTGAGAATCAATCTACCATAAGACTCAGCTATAGCACTCTTGGATCTATAACCAAAAGATACCCAATTATAGTACAAGGACACTTGCTCAACTATGTTCATAGCAACTTTATTTGTAATAGCCAGAAACTGAAAACATCCTAGATGTCCTTTAATTGAGGAATGGATAAGAAAAATGTAATATATTTATACAATGGAATATTACTTAGATGTTAAAAACAAGGACACTGGGAAATCTGAAGGCAAATGAATGGATCGAGAAACACAAAAAAACTGAATGAGGTAACCCAGACCCAGAAAGACAAGCACAGTATGCACTAGCACATAAGAGTATATTGGCTGTAAAATAAAGAATACATATGCTACAGAGAAAGAGTGGAATGAGGGTATGGGAACAGATAAAGGGTGGAGGGCTAGGAGGAAAGGAGAAAGGAGAAACTGAGGCCAAAATATAAAGTAAATAAATAAATAAATGTATTTTAAAAACAAGAATATGTTTCTCTTTTATTTGAATATCTTTGACAAGTGTATTGATGTGGAGTTTCTTCTGGGGCTCCTGTGTGACTCTAGTTTTAAAACTGACTACAAAAATTTTTATACTTTGTGCATATTAGCAGAAATGGAATTTCAGAATTGTATTATGGAATTTAAGAATTGGCTTTCAGAAGAATTTTATTGTAACATATAGGACTTTTGCATAATGTAAATAAATAATAATTTACAGCTTCATATCAGACAGGCTAAATGCTCTATATTTATCTTCTCATTTTTGAATCACATTGGTACAGATGAAAACATTGTTTTCTCTTTATTTTAATCCTCACAAAAAAAAGATGCTCAAGAATGTGATTAAACTTAGCTTTAGTTCACAGTAAAATTAATGCAATTCACCTAGTGGAAATGGCACTCAAATTTAGTTTCAGCACTCAGGAGGCAGAGGCAGGCAGATCTCTGTGAGTTCGAGGCCTACAGCGTAAGTTTCAGGACTGCAAGGACTGTGTATAGATAAACCTTGTCTCAGAAAACCATTATTGTTATTATTATTATTAATAGTGAAATTCTGGATTCAAACTAAGTAACTTCAAATCTACTTAGCTACCAATTCTTTAAAATCAACAGGGGGAAAATCAGTCTTTAGAAATGGGATAAATTTGCTCACCTTCACTGGACTCTGAGTCTGCCTCATGGTAGTTAAGTGTGGGAAAGTTGGTCTGAGAGTCATTCCCACTCTCCAGCAACTGCTTCCTGGTGGCAGTCAGTAGATACGAGCAACAGTGAAGTGTACATTCAGGTCCAGTGGGCTCTTCTTGCTCACCCAAAGCTCCTGGCTTCTTTCAGCAATAGATGGACAAATCATCTGAGGGGTCTTGAGAAGAATGTGGACCTCTACTAACTTCTCAGAAGAAACTGGGTTTTTTGATAAGGAAGAGAAGGTGCTGTACTGTGTGATTCTGAGCCACTTTTTCTGCATATCTTCTCTGGGTTGTTGGAGTGGAGCCATAGACAAGTAGGCATTTTTCTATTCTTTGTTAGATAGACTAACAGTGACATCTACCCATCCAGAAAGTTCATCCTTGTAAACTGTGTGTCTGTGTTCTGAATGACGTACTGTTCACAGAGCACCTACAAATACTAACTTATTCTAAACAGTACATTTGTGGAGAATGTTGGCAATAATTCTGCTTTATTGTACACCTGACTCAGAATCAGAAGAAGTACAATGGAAGGGAAATGTGGACAAGACCTTCTTTGTGCAGATTCCAAGTGTCAAGGAACCCTTTCCTGTGCCAGAGCTCCCCAGTTAAAATTCACCAGAGTCCACACTGCAGAAAGGATTCATGAAAGTGTAGTAAATATAGGAAACCTCTTTTACATTAATCTTTGACTTTAAGCAACCTTGGCTGATTCACATTTGTAAAAAGCCCCCTCTCTCTCTGTATTCACTGTTATGACTGCAAAAGAAAGAGTCCTTGTGGGAAACTGTGTACTCACCTGAACTACACGCAGCCTCCATAATGCAGAAATTTCTGGGAAGTCAGGTGTTATGTGAGAAGTTTTAAGGAACTACGCAATATATTTGATGTGTGGAAGATAAGCCCTTTGCCAGGTTTAAAGTACTGTCATGTTGTAAATAGCCTCTTTGATTTCTATCACAAATCCTCCACAGTAAGGATCACCCAATATAATAAAAAATAAATAAAACTAAACTAAAAAAGCAGGTGTTTCTTTTCTCTCTCTCTATCCATCCCTCTCATTTTCTTTCTTTGTGAGGAAATTTGATCCTTCAGAGGATTGTGGCTTTTTCCTGAACTTAGTAAAGGCCCACACTGAAGTACTATTTAATTTTAGCTAATTTGTTTTTTTCTAATTTGCATTGCTGAAGAAAGCTGCCGAAAGAAATCGTACATTTTTGTGGTATTAGTTTGTGGCCTGGGTGCATAACTTTGGGTGTCACTCTGAAGACTGAGAGATTATTGTGACAATTTATAAGGCTTTGGGGAAATCATAAGTGGGTAGCCTTTTTCCTACAGGAAACACCCACAATGATTCAGAAGGGACTGCTCCTAGCACACTATACTGGAGACAAGAACACTAAAACCCAAAATTTTGTCTGAGAGTGTAACTTGTGGTAAGACTACAGGAGCCAAGCTGAGTAATAGCATAAAGACTTTAGCCATGAGGTGGTAATCCATACCTTTTAAATTGCACTACTCAAGAGGCAGAGGCAAGTGGCTCTCTCTGAGTTCAAGCCCAACCTGGTCTACAAAGTGAGTTCCAGGACAGCCAAGGACTGTTACACAAAGAAACTTTTGTTTTGATAAACTGAAAAATAAAAGAAATAAAATGAGATATTAGTGATATGATCTGGAAGGACTGCATCATAGTTGGGAAAATGAACTCCTGAAAGCATATCCACATGTGCTCCATGGCTTGTGGCTAAGTGTTCAAGATATTCTCTTCACACTGAAATATATATCATCGCCAAAGCAAACTAAATTTTGCACACTCTTGTGATGACCTCAAAGATATTCGTGGACAGTCAAGAGAATGGGAGAGAAAGTATTCTTGTTGTTTGCAAGTACTTCCTGCTAGTCGTGGTGAAGTCAACTCAGAGTTATAAAACAATCTGGTTCGTAAACATGTAACTGTTAAATTTAAGTTTTGTCTTAAAGCTTTATTGAAGTATAATGACTGAGCTGATAACCGATATTTAATGTGTGAAGCTGGACTAGCTTGGATACGTAGTACATCTAAACCTATGAAACCACTATAATCATTCTAAAGAAGATGACCTCTATTGATGTATTTTCTTTCATCCTTTTATGTCTTGCAATATTCTCACCAACCCTCCAGACAATCAATAATTTACTTACTTTATAAGTAAATTATTTTCACATTTTCTGGTTGACTATATTATTTTGGTTTTAGAGTATCTTTTAAAGCTTATTCTGATTTGTACACATTGCTCATACAAATCAATACTATTGCTTAACATTCTGCTGTTGTCACAAGAATATGTGACAATGTTCCAGAAAGATATAAATAATCTATTTGCCCTAGATAGTGAGCCAACAGCAGGTCAAAGTAAGGATATCATTAAAGTTCAACTTGATGAAGCAATAACTTTTATCTTGTATTGGGATTATTTACAGAAATACAAGTGTGGGATTTCTTACAGGAGTGGAAATGATTCAAAAACAGCTGTAACACCAAAAGCTCACTTCAACCATCAATGAGAGCTCACGTTGATGAGCTGGAAACCTGGACTGCTGAACATCCCACATACGGGCAGTCAAATAGATTATTACAAGAAAAATCTGTATGTTAATGATATTCAATGTAATATTTTAATATATTCTTATGCTTTTGAAACAAAATGTTTCTTTTTCTCAATTTAAACCATTCTCATTAACACATAATATTATTAATACAGGGAAATGGAAAGGCATACATTATGTAGCTCCATGAACTTTTCCTCAGTGTTTTTTTTTTTTTTTTTTTTTAATCATCATCTATAATTTCAATGCCAGGGGCCTTTACTTCTGTCTTCAGCATACACCTTATAGTTTGATTATATTATCAGATATCACGTCATTGAATGAACAACACCTTAAAGTGCATTTCTATAATGTGAGTGCTGTTTCACAACTCTAATAAATATCACATGGAAAAAATAAAAATGTTGAAAAGTAGATGTTGTAACTGTGAAGGCATTGATTTATCCTTACACAACTTTGTTTCAGGAAAGGAGTATTTGGTGCCTGAGGGCAGGGCCCAGGTCTGAGAGTACGCCTGACAGCCAGTAGATTCAAAAATTCAGCCAGCAGATTAAAGGGTTTGGGCTTGCACCATAGCTGGGGGTTGCACCAAAAGTTCAGCCAATAGCTACTGTACCCCATGTCCCTTTGTCCAATCGTAAAATGCCAAGACATGCACCACCCCATTTACGTAGGCTTTTCTTTAGCGCCCTCCCCTCACCTCAGGGCTGGGGCCGATAACCCTCCGCTGTGTCAGAACAAAGGGTATCAACCCAGGAACATTTTGTACCTGTTCATAACAATAAAAACCCTCATGTGTTTACGTCGTGTCCAGCTCCCTGGTAGTCCTTTGGAGTTCCTCGACAAAAGCACAACAGTAACCAAGATGATAACTTACTAGATAAATTTATATGTACTGAGCATATAAAAAGAATTTAGATATTGAGGCTCACTAGCAATAAAGATTCAAATATAAACAACCATTTAATTGTATTACCCACATTTGGAAAAGATTTAAAAGAATGACAGTACTAAGTAGAAAGAGTATGGATTCTTTCCAGCTATTTTGGTATATATTGGTGTCAACTTTTTGTAAAATTATCACATTTTATTATTTTAAAAAATTTGTTTTTAGCGACTAACAGAAAAAAATAGGAGAAAGATAAAACTGCAAATAAAAATCACGGGGCTGAGGTATAGGGCTTTAGAAAAGCAGTGGAAAATCACTAAAATTCATTAAAGTGTCAATTTAAGTAAAATTAACTAAAAATTAATTTTTATCAAGATAAAAATTATTTTATCAAGTTAATTCATAAATTGCATCTGTCTCAGTACTCTTACTATCATGATTCAGATGGCACTTTGAGGCAATTGATAATTTTACTTATAACTGCTTTGTATATATTTCAGCTATCTTCTGTCAGTAAGTTTCCATTTCCAGAGAATGGATAAACTCAATGTTCCACTGAATCAAGTATCTTTTGTCACATGTACATTCATTATGAATCAATTTGTTATATTGTATCTTCATTATGAATTAATTTGTCCAATCTTATATCTTCAAAGAAAAATGTGGAATTTTTTATACAATAAAAACAAAAAAATGAATATTCTGGATATTAAAAACCAAAATTTCATTTATTTTGTGCACTTTGCTGGGAATTTGAATTTTTAAAGAGAGCCTTAAGAATTATGAAATTTCATTGCATGTGACTATTGGAAAATACACTTGTCATTTCTAATGTAATTGTCTAATTGTCTATGGATGAAATTTGTTGTTGTTTGTTGCTTTGGTGATTCAGTATCACTGGAATTGCTTACGGGATCATAGATGAGGAGTTTTTACAGGATCACGGGGGTACCTTACCAGTAGCTACACCACTGAAGAAAATGTGTCTCCATCTCTCATCAACCATTAACTGCATATAAATCCTCAGTTAGGAGTGGAACCGCATGAATCCCTGATTCTATGACATGGTGTTGATATTCCCTTATGCATATCTTCTGCTTGCAGGTACAGCTGTTGTGAGTTAAATATGCCACGACCAGAAGTCAACACTCTAGAGGACAGTACTCAATACTGCTCTCCTTTCAATATTCTTTTGTCTCCTTTCTTGATTATGTTGTTTTAATCTTGAAGAGATGATACCAATGTTGTATTCATGGCTGAGCATTCAATAGCCACTTATTCTCGTTATTTTTGCCAGTTGAGAATCTCTGCAATCACCACTGACCAATGAAGAAAGAAGTTTCTCTGATCAAAAGTGACAGTACCCATTAATAATATATGACCATGAGTATTGGTGTTTAAAAGACAATTTAGTTACCACATGTCATTTTAGTAAAATAACAACAATAGCTTCAACAACTGGAGTCTATAGTTTTCACAATCAGGGACTTTTTGCTGACTACCCGATGTGAATTCTTTCCATTAAAGTAACCATCAAATAAAAATTGGCTAGTTACTACCATGACAGACATGCCACTACTGCATTAACAAAATAATTTTCTCTATCTGGCTTCTGTTGCTGTTCACAAGGTCCATAGTCCAATAAGATAATAACAATTTCCTCTCACCAGTCTGCAGAGTACTTTCCAACACTATAAGGGCTCTAGACAGCAGGAAAAAGCTTCTATCCCTTCTCCATCCATATTCTCTGTTGAAGTCTTTCTAGCCTCAGTTTTGACAGATCAGTACCAGTTGTTGTATATTGTGTGTGGGTGTTCCCACAGGTCCGTGGAATCAAGATACAAAGGAATGTAAGGATGATTTAAGCCTTCTCCAGCTGTAGGGACAATTTGTCTCTCTGGACTGTTCCATTGTGACTTAGCAAAGGGCCCTTTTGTTGGTCACCAATAAATCTTATGTAAGGGTTCCAAAGGGACATTGACAAATTCAAATTCTCTGCAATACCTGTGTTGCTCTGGGTTCTTCCTCAACCAAATTTTCAGAAAACTTTCAGACAAGATTCACATACAAGGTACCATGAAACAGAAGGTAGTAATCAAAAAGGACAGATTAAAGCTCACTGTTAATGCTCCAGAATCAAACCAGCTGCATCCCCTCAGGAATTCTCCCAAAGTCACTTTTTTTAGTGCAACAATCAATTATTGGAGATTATGTAGCATTACTGCAAATGCAGCCCTTTCTCTATCTTTCTGTTTTACAATCTTATGTAAGGCAAAACACATTTTCAAGTCAATAAGGTTACTATTGCCAGCACAAGAGTAAAATTTGCTAAAACAAGAAATCTATTAGGGTAATTCACAGGGTTTAATAAGACTGTAGTATCTGCAAGGCTTTCCATAACATCCATTCCTGTCACATCAGGATACCTTTTTGTAAAAGTTTCCTTAATTTCTTGCTGTAAATCATAAATCATTTGAGAAAAGTCAGGGTGGCCCATCAAATGTATCTTAACTTTTGACCCATCATACTTGCTGCTATTAAACTTTAAAGGTGCAATACAATAGGATGTAACATTCCAGACTCCTTTTAGCTTTATCTGTTCCTTTAGTGTTTCTAACATATCTCCCAAGAATATAACAGCTTGTCTTAAATCAGCTAACTCATTGTCTATCGCATTATCTACTTTATTGTGTTCAGTCCAAAGTTCTCACGAGAATGCTTATGCCAGTCCCTAAAGTATTCAGCAGTTTAAATTTCCTTATGAAGCACCACACCACTCCACTGGTGCAGCTGCAACAGAGAATGCAATAATTTCCTTAATAACTGTCATAATCAGTTCAACCATTCGGTGTGCTCTTTTAGTATTCTCTCAGAGAGCTTCTGATTAAGATCAACATAGGTGAGTCTTACCATGGCCTCAACCACTTCACCAGTATCCAGATTGCTGACCTTTCTCTAAGAATGTATAAGCTTTCAGAGGTTAAGTTTGAAAATATACAAGAATTAGCACAGGTGTGAAGGGTACAGTGACCAGTTCTGGTATTTCTTAATAAATAGAAGTATTAAGGTACTCAGTGTACAAAATAGTTCATCCTTAATATTAGACTTTCCCAGAGATATTATCATTCCTTTTTAAATTCATCTAATTCAGAGGCTCACAATCCATAGTTAAGTCAATTATTTTTTCATATGCTTTGTTTATTGTCATAAACAGACAAAAATATACCACCTTGATTACTAAAAACTTTTTAATCTGTGTGATCTCTGAAGGATTCTTCCCACCAGAAACAGATTAACTCTTGAAAATTTATCATCCTCATGTTTAAAATCCCTGTCAACAAACAATGCATCTTGACTCAAAGTGGAATAATTAGATGATGAGTATGAGAACATCTGATAAATAGCAGTACAGTGCAGTGTTATAGCATGAAGTGCAGATGGTTTCACAATGACCACCTCTACCATTGACTAGGAAAGTGATGTTACATATTTATTAAATATCTCTAGTCCTCACTTTCATAATAATAAAATAGATGTTCAGTCTCATGAGATTTATACTATTGCCTTAAAGAATAAATCAGATGTGTAACTCTCTAAATATAATAGCTATTATAAAGAGAACACTTAATATATGTGAGCCTACACTAGTCTAATGTGGGATTTCTGGGTAACTGAGTTAGGGTCGAACAAATGGTTTTCTTTATGTACACAGCTATGTAATATAAAAAGTACTTTCCAAAAAGTCAATCTAGCTTCTAGATGCAATTTTAATAACTTTTGTAAGAAAAAAACCACTGAATTAGTAATTATTTTAATCTGCTCATCTATAAAGTAACTGGAACAGATCATAATTAATGATGTCACCACTGAAACCAAAGTTCTTAAGTGTCCCTGTGGCCAGTTCTGTTTGATGGCAAATAATTAACGTGTATGGCAGCAAAGAATGAATTACTTACTCTTCAGTAAAAGGATTTTGTTTAGTTTTTCATTAATTATTCTTGCACAATCTTCATTTCAAAATAACAAACACAAAGTGTTTCTGCTTTCTAAAAAAAGTTAAAAATGACCCCCCAAAATTAATGCAATGCCAAAAAGGCCTAATAGTGTGTTCTTTTGAATAAATGCACCTACCTGTCACTATCTTTATGTCATCAAATTTGAAAAAATATTTATAGAACATCTAAGTAGGATGTAACAGAAGCATTCTTGTCTTACAAAGAGGAAGAAAAGCTTGTGCAATACAAGGAACTTGCATAGTTGGAATAAAATTACTTGTAATGTGAAAAGCTCTATAGAAAAAAAAAAACTGGATTGGTGAGCTTCCATAAAAGATTATTTAAGTGGGATGAGAAATGGTGAACACATGAGAAACCAAGAAGAAAATGTCTTTCTATATTCAGACTTGACCTGCCCATTAAGCAAAGCAGGTGAGATCAACTTCGCCCAAAGAATCTAGTTGAAGACAAAGAAAATGTTTAGGAAAATTGTAAAATATTATCTTCACCAATAAAACTACACAAAACTGACAGTGGGTCACAAGAAAATGCCCAATAGTATCCTGCTACCAACTCAGTTAACCACCATGTTTATATAGTATAGTTAATATATGTGTTATAAATTAACTAATTAGACATGTTGCTCTTGCAGCATGGGTCAGAGCAGGAACACATCCCTCAGCCAGGCAAAGGGGTGCTGTCTGTGAAAACACTGACCTCTCAACCCTTCCGTCCTCTGTCCTTCCTTCCCTCTTTACTTCCTTTTTCCTTCTTCTACTTTTTTTCTTCTCTCCTTCATGGTCTAAGTCTCTCGTCATTCCCATGCCTCCAGGACAGCTAAGGTCACTGACACAGTTACAGCTAAAATCTGTAGGACCCAGGAGTAGGGATTTGTCCATCACTAACTTGCATGTTTATTTTTACCATACAGAGTACATTTTCACTTTTATAGTTTCAAAAGGCTTTGGGGGTCAGGAATATAACTGTGACAGAGTGTTTGGCTAGAATGCTTAAGGCCCTGCATCCAATATGCAATACCACAATTCATACATACACAAAACCGACCACAATTAGAAAAACAATTCTAAAGCAGAGTAAATGTACAAGCAAGCCAGTGTATTTACATAAAAAATAAAATTTGCAAGAAGACAACCTCAGTGCCAAGATACAGTTGAATAATTTTGAGTTATTTTAATATATATACAGGTTTTTAAATTTTAAACATTTTAGTTTTTCTTTTGAAAGAATGATCTTCACAAACATTTACCACTGTCTCCTCAGTAATATGTGACTTATTGTGAGCCAGAAAGCAAAAGAAAGGATAACAGATAGTTTTGATTAAAGATAGCTTGAGAAGTTCAAGTATGTTCCAAACCCTATGACAGAATGCTCACAACATGTACTAAATAAACTCTAAAACACATTTCACTAGTGCTGTGTGTCATTAAATCACTTTGAATACAAATCTGCTCCAGCTCAAAGACAGTAATGTATACATTTTTTGTTATCTTAATAGTAACTCTAATTGTCTTCACTTGGGGGGAGCAGGTATGTTGTGACTCTTCATAAGCCACTGGTCTAAAAAGGAGGTTCCACATAAGGCTTGGGTTCCCCCTTATCTATTGTGTAACAGTTTCCTCTGAGATTGAAATATTCCACATTGCAGGGAAGCTCCCTAAGCCAGAAGGTAAACAACTCAAAATAGCTTTGAGAAGGCCCTGAAAATGACCAGATTCACTAGATCGCTTCTTCCCCAGAGTAAACATCCCTAACTGCTGAGAGTCACTGTCACAAGCCAAGCTGCAAAGAAGCCACTGGGAGCAGATCAGCTGCCTGGAAGAAGCAGAGACCAGCTGAGCTGCCTGGAAGAGATTTAGATCACTTGGATAGGACAGTCTCCAACCTGTTGAGCTGCCTGAAGGCTCTGCAGGGTGTTCCAGATTCCAGCTTATGCTCACTCATGCTGGGCTGGACTTTGGTGATGACGCAGTTGTCTCTGACTTAATTCTGCTCCTGCAAGTAATCCCTCACCACCTTCCTGTAAACAACCCTGCTACTACTCATTGGCTGAGCGGGTTGGATTTTGGTGGTATCCACACTTTGGTTGGTTATAGGCTCCCTATCTGGCATGAGTAGATGCATATATTGGGTCTTCCAAGGAAAAATCATCACACAACATAGACATAGCTTCCATACCCTAAAAAAGACATCTGTGGATCCCTCTGGGAAGAAAAATAGATAAGATCTCCCATTGGAAGCATTGGGGGGGGGGGGTGGGAAGAGAAGACAAAGGAGCCGGATGGTTGAGTTCGGGGAGGAGCAGGAAGGGGAAGCAAGGAAAGAAGTATCTTGATGGAGCAAGACATTTGGATGTTAAAGAGAAACCTAGTACTAGGAAAATTCCTAGGAATCTACTAGAATGACCCTAGCTAAGACTCTAAGCAATAGTAAAGAAGGTGCCTGAATTGATCTTTCCCTGTAGTCATATTGATGACCATCCTAATTGTCATCATAGAACCTTCATCTAGAGACTGACAGAAGCAGATGTAGAGAGTTACACCTAAGTGCTGGGTCAAGCTCCTAGTCCAAAGAGAGGGAAGAGGGATTGTGTGGGCAAAAGAGTCAAGACTATGTTGGGGAAACCTACAGAGTCAGCTGACCTGAGCCACTGGGAACTCACTGCCTCTGAACTGACAGTTGGGGAACCTGCATGGGACCAAACTAGGCCCTCAGAGTATGAATGACAGATGTGTGACTTGAGCAGTTTGTGGGGCCTCTGGTAGAGGGACTAGGATTTATCCTTATAGCCTGAACTGGCTTTTTGGAACCCATTTTCTATAAAGAGATACATTACTCAGTTGGTCCTACCTCAACTTGATATGCCAGACTTTGTTGACTCTCCATGGGAGACCTTACCCTTTCAGAGGAGTGGATGAAGGGGGTGGGTGTAGGATTAAGCTGGGGGTGGTGAGTGAGAGGACAGGAGGGAGAAGGAACTATGGTTAGTATATGAAATGAAAAAAAAAAAAACCTTGTACATAAAAAAATATTGTTTTTAAAAATGGCCTCCAAAGGGAGTGACACTATTAAGAGGTATGACTTTGTTGGAGTCACTGTGGAGGCTGGCTTTGAAGTTTCAACCCATACCCAGTGTCTGCACTCACTTCCTGTTGCCTACAGGATGTAGACCTCTCAGCTTCTTCTCCAGAACCATGCTGCCTGCCTGCTGCCGTGTCCATGATGATAATGGACCAAACCTCTGAAATTGAAAACTGCCATCTCAATGAAATGTTTTCCTTCATGACAGTAGCCATGGTTAGAAACTGTATTGAAGACACAAAGCAAGGATGGCATTGACATCTGTTGGAAAAAAAATTCTCAAAGTATTAATGTCCTGTCAACAACATAGTCACACTCTGGAGTCAACCTTTGCTCCGAGTAGAGTTCAGCTGTTCACAGCAGGCTGAACCACTGGTTAATTTTATTAGGACTTTCAGAGATCTTCCCATCTGATAAGGGCTTCAGTACACTCTCAAAATGAATGAAGATATTGTTTCTACCAGGCATAAAAAGGTCTAAAAACAATATGTGCAATCTCTTAAATGTGGAAAACATGCATATTTTTCCTTGTCATACTGTAAAATCGGCAAAGACTAATGTGATTATGCATCTCTGACCAAGACAATTGAGTTGCCAAATAGAAAAAGTGCCAATCCGAAGAGATTGTTCTAGGACACTGCCCAACAGTTCAAAAGGAATAAATTACCTCCCAGAGATGGAACAACTCAGCCAAACACAGAGAAGTTGCCTTCTTCAGATTTAAAGGGCAGATGTACAAGCTTACTGTATTATACACAACATACCGTTCTCATTATTGTGAAAAATATGACGAACTCAAAAGAAAAAGCAGACCTGAGTGGCTGATGTTCTCCCTTGGCTCTGTCCTGTCAAATCAATTTTTGTGGTTGGCAGCATGTTGGGGGTCTTCCATTCCTTGGCTTCTTCCTGGTATTGTACATTTCACAACAATGCAACTGAGTAAATAAGTACTCTGCAGCCTTTATCCTAATGGAAGTTCCTTTCCCAAGAGCTACCAACATAAACTTGTAAATAACCAAATGTGAGAAAGCTCTCTGGCTTTAAAAGCCATTCGTGATTTTCAACTGTTTATGGGTAAAAATGTGAAATCCATTATCTTGGCTTACACTATTCTTAGTATTCTGGCCTTTGTTTTATTCTCCTGCATCATCTTCTGCCATCCTAGAGCCCCCACCAATATCTCACTGCTGTCTCCCTGCCTCCAGCACTGTAAGCTTAGATTTCTGTGTGTACTTCCCCTTTTCTGTTTTTCCTAACATCTGTTCTACTCATCTTCCCGGTACCAGAACAAGTATCTATTCTGTAGGAGACCCACCTCTCCCATTTCACTGTATTGAACTCTCCCACATGTCTCCTGCCATGCTCATGATAAATAAATATGTTAAATAATGATAAATAAATTGATGTTGCTGTTGACTCATTGCTTGCAACAGTCAGTCAATGGTAGCACAGGTGAGAAAATTATTCTGACTCTACTGAGGTTTACTAATAGGAGGTAGATTTCTTTTTCTCTTGCTTCCTGTCAACAGATTACCACCATACAACCAGGTAATGATAACTTTGACCATTCAGTTTATCTTCTGTTTATTCAACCCCCTGATTCTTACTACTCATAGGATTATGAAATGTTTTGTTACTTTCAAACCACAAGACTGATTTAATCATTAATGAAACTACAAAGTTCCCCAGTTGTGGTGGAATGTTCTCTATACCATGTAAATAAATGACTGTTTAGACCCATGCAGGGCACCATAGAAGTGGGTGGAGAATCAGAGGCAGCCAGGTAGGAAGAAGGGGTGGAGTTTACTAGTCGCCATCTGTCCCCCCAAAAAAAAACATATAAAAATTCAAATAAGCCACAGACTACAAGCCACATAATAAATAAATTCATAAAAATAAATTAATTTAAGATAAAAAACTAGCTAATAATGTACATAAAATATAAGCCAAACAGTGTTAAAATATATAAACATATAATTCATTTCTTTTAAAAGACAAAAGCCACAGACACAAACCAAGTTCCAATCTGCCGGCGCCACACGTGCGCCAAGTTACAAACTCCAAGGCCAAACAAACACAAAAAAAACTTACTACAACACCCAGTACATATTTGAATTCTTAAAAAGATTTCTATTTCCAGATTGGAATGTGAGGGATTATTGTGACGATACCACCAAATTTGAAAGCTGAAATCCCCCCCACCGAAAAAAAAATTAGAATGTGAGCATAAAGATGGGGCCTGTATTTGTTTTCTTAATAAAATAATTTATTAAGTCTTTGAGAATTCAACAGGAAGTATTTTGATTATATGCATATCCCATTTCTTCCCAGATCCACCCTCCCTCGTCTCTAACCTTGTGTCCTCTGTTTTCATTTTTTGTTGACTCACCAAGCCCATTTTGTGCTTTCCATGTGCACCTGGGTCCTGGGCCATCACCTGGAGGAGAATTCAACTTACTTGGGCCACACCTTCGAAGAAACTTGAGTTTTCCCTCCGCGGACCCATTATCTGTCCATAGTTCTTCATTTAGAGCTGGGGCTTATGAACTCATTTCTTCTCACACTGGAAGCTTTGCAGAAAAAAAAAAAAAAATGTGGCAGCAAAAAGTACCATGAGAGTATTTCCTTGCTAGGTCTGGAAGACAGTTTTTCTCCAGCGCAACCTCCCAACCCCTGGATCCTAACAAAACAAAATAAGCCCCACCTACACGTAAGGCAGCTGAGCATTGCAGAAAAGCAATGACTTTGGGGTCATGTGACTTGTATAAGTGCCCAGATTTGTGCCAAACTTCTTGAGTCAAGTCACGTGTATCCTGTGAGCCTCAATTTCTTCATCTAAAAACAGAAATAAAAGTAATGTTTACTTTAAAAGAATGATACATAGATCAAATGAGGTATCTTACAGAAGTACAAGAATTGACTAGATATTGAGAAGCAGACAGCTTATATTTTAATCCATTTCTTCGTGCTGTAACAAAATAGAAGAAGCTGGGTACATTATAAAGAAGTTTATTTAGCTTATCTTCTGAAAGTCCAAGGTTTAGAAGTTGTACCTATACAGGCCCTCTCAGTGGTTGGGACCCTGCAGAATTTGGAGACCATAATTAAGCACTCAACAATAAAGAACAAGCAAAGCCTCTTTTCATCTATGATAGAGCCACTGATGCAGCAGTGAGAACCCCCACCCTCCTTGGATCTGAATGACCTCCGCAAGGTAGTCAGACACCATTACCATCAGACTGTGAGAACTAAATTTTCAACACAGGGATTCTAAAAAGACAAATAGATACAGGTAGAGGTGTATAAGGAGGTTTCTGGCCTGGACTAACCCCACAGTTCAAGTCTGCCCACTGCTACTTATCTGGACTAGCAATTCTAAAATCCTAAAATCCCAAAGAATCATACAGAAGCTTATATTAATTTCATGCTGTTTGGTCTATGACTTAGGCATATTGCTAGCTAGCTCTTTCAACTTAATTCAACTCATTTCCATTAATCTGTCCTGTCACCTGTGGCTCACCTGTGTTTCCTTATGTGTTGATTCTTGGGTGGCTGGATTGCATCTCCTTGACTCCATCCTCCTTCCCCTATCTATGCTCTGATTTCCTGGCCTACTTATAAGATGTCTGCCATGGCCAAAACAGTTCCTGTATTACACAGCATACAGAAAGACATTTCCACATCATAGAGGAGCCAAGACCCCAAAGTTATCCCACATTGCCTTCATGGTTTTGCTGTTGATGCTTGGCTATTTCCTTGACTAAATTGCCTGTTTCTGTACCTATTTACATCAAACAAATAAAATGAAGCAAACATATTTAAACATGACTAAATGAACTCATGATAATTTTATCAAAACAAAATGGTACAGTTTTCTTTTCAACATAAAAGATGTTCTACTCAAGAATCAGCCAGATCCAAGTCAAAGCCTTCTCCTTCAAATTTCTAGATAAGTGGTGTTGGTGTTGGACCAACTTCTCCAGACTCCCCAAACCTGTTTCTCTCATCTATAAAATAACCATAATAATAACTACCTCATATTTTGGCTGTAAATAATAGATGCAATTATATATGTATAATACTTAAGTATAATAGCATTTATATAACATGTGTTGTGGACCAGTCACTGGCTTGTGCCCTTGAATTTTATATAACATCTTGTGGTCTTCACAACAGCTTTATAAAATAAAAACTATTGTTACCCTCATTTTGTTGGTGAGGAAGCTAAGATTGGAGATGCTAATTAATTTGCTCAGGGTCATAGAGCTGATAGATGTTGGACTCAGACTCTGGAAATCTAAGGTATTTGATATTTTGAGATTTCCATCCCATATTCCCTCTGATAAATATGCAATACTTGCATTTTTCCCTAGGGAATAATTCACAAAATTTCACAACATTTTGTTTTCATTTTAAGAGATTTTAGTCAAAAGCTAAAACAATCATAGGAATGTTCTCACAAAATTATATTAATAATAAGCCTCAGATTTCTCATCTTTCTAGTCATGAATCATATTTTTAGCAGCAACTCACTGCGGTGGTAGAAATATGTAGCTCATGTAAACACAAATTAATAATACAATGCACACAACTCTTGGGGAAGTGGAAACACATTTATCAAAATCCACAAATGAGTCAAGATATGTTTACAGAACAAAGAATGTTTTGGTAGTTTTATTTTTTAAACAAGAATATACAATGGCCTGTAGATATTTTAAAATCAAAATGTACCTGTCTTGTAAAATATATTAATGTTTTCTTTAAAATATTATTTTTTATCTTAATATGTGAAGAAAATCACCACAGTAGTTGAAATCTCAGCATTCAGGTAAAATTTTTCATCTTCTTTTGACATAACTTATTTTTACCTATACTTTTCTTCATCCAGCATGCACTGAGCACTGACACACTTGGAAGACACACAGAAAAAGGTACAGCCTCCTTCTGTGAATGTACTTAGACTGTCAGCTAATTACAGTCAGTGCAAAGCAGGATTTTCCGGGACAGGGATTTGATAGCCAACAAGGAAAGCTGAAGAAAGCAGGAGGAGAAGGATACTGTAGTAAGCAAGCCTTGCAGAGCAAGGTCGTGAGGGTGGAGCCTGGAATCTGTTGTAAGTGATACTGCTTCCAGGAATGTAGTAAGGGGCTACCAGATAAATATACTGCACTGATTACAATACCCTGGTGTTTAAAATTTTTAGTCATGAGAATGGGAAACATGAGCTCATCAATGTCTTTAGAACGCCACCTGGCTTGTCATAAAAGAAGAATTGAAAAAATTTCAGGGAAGATAAATTCAGCAGCTGTTGCTGTCGAAAAAGACAAAGTTCAATGAAGCAATTGGTAGTGGAAAGGTGAAAACTGATAAGAAGGGCTAACAGGTCCTAGTTTTGAAATCCTAGCTCTTCTAACATACAGAAAAAAAGTCCTTGTTTTCCCCTATGATGCATGTATGATTTATGAACAATCTAGAAACAATTTGTTAAGATGAATATTTATTGTGCTATTATTCTGTTCCAGGCCCTGTGGTAATGCTTCACATGTATTGCTTAATTCTTACTTAACCAATAAGGAATCTGAGGCAGGACAGAAGGAGCCACCCCCACAAGGTCATCTTAAATCTCTCCCATAGACCCTCAAAACCCTGTTTTTCTCCTTGATGCAATCTTCAGTCTAAACCAAACCCATCCTTTTCTTAAAAGAAAAACTTATCTTCTAATCTCCCCACTTACTACCCAACCATGTTCTGTAATGATGGTCTTGGCTCTCACACAGTCTCCCCTGCTCAGCCACTTTCTCCTAATATTTCTAGGTGCTGTGCCTTAGCAAATTAAAAAAAAAAAATCTTTTGACATCCCTCCCAACACACACACACACACACACACACACACACACACACACACACACACACGGCCATGTTCATCAAAGCACTGGGTATTAGTAACTACTTGTTTCTTGGAAACTTTTCCACCATGTTGAGCACAGCAAAACTGTTTTTTAGACTTCTTCACTTATATTTCAGTAGTTCTTTTTCCAGCTTTGGCTAGTCCTTCCTGGGTCCAGATCTGCTTCTTTTCTTCTCCTTTGTGCTGAGCATACCATTGGCTTTCTTGTCTTTAATATTACTATTTTTTTTGTCTCTGCTTTTCTCCTTCAACATGAGCCTCGTATGTGGCCATTGGCGAGTATCCTATGCTTCAGTGCCTGTTCTCACACACACGTATATATGAACATGAGCGTAGTGGATTAGTTGAAAAATGATAATAGTGGACACTAAGAGCAAATGAGAGGTTGAGGTGGCCGTATTTCCTTCTATACGCGCATTAAATTCTCAAGAATAACAAGAATTTAAAATACGATTCCTCCACTTCCTCTTCTCACTACAATGCTGGAATCAAAATATCATCCTATCTTCTTTTCTCAACATTTTTTTTTTCAAGATAGAATTTCAAGGCAACTTTGAAACCCGTTGGCTCAACACCAACTCGAATTTATGCAACCTTCCCAAACACTTCCCCGAGGAACCAGGCACATTTCCTAAGATTTCCTTCTATAAGCAGGCAAAGTACATAAAGAGTTCATTCTACTGTTAATCTCTGGCTGCCTAGAGTGCTCAGATTTCTTTGTTTATGAAAAGAAATGCCAGTGATTTAAACTGACAGAATGTACTTTGAAGTCTATCGGCTGTTAACGTGAGAAAAAAAGAAGCTTAGTCTTAGTAGGTGGACCTGAGTCGTGGCACAGCGCTGCAGTTCCTGTAGGACGCGGGGGGGGGGGGGGGGACCCCTAGAAACTGAACCTTCTGGACAGGGACCATCCAGTGATGAAGCTTCCATCAAATACCAAGCTACCAGTGATGCTGATAGCCTAAGTGAAGGCGTTGACTACTGACTATTCAAGATGACACAATTGACACTGATCTGAAACAGGAACGCTGAGAAGATTCCTAAAGTTCAAGCGCTGAAATATGATTCAGGATTTTTTGTTTGTTTGTTTGTTTGTTTTATTGGAGAGAGTCAGAGCAAAATTAAATTCTCATGCTCAATATGTGAACAAAACACCAGTAAATAAAGCTATCATCGCTCACTTTTATCCTAGAACAGTATTCGTTTATGAGGTTATGCAAAAACTTTAACACACACACACACACACACACACACACACACACCATCGTCTCTAAATTTTTTGTTTGTTCCTTTGATTGCTTGTAGTTTATATCTGTTGAGTCGGGGAGGAGAAATTCAAGTTCCCGAGCCTCTCCTCTTCTGCTCTCCTATAGGATTAGCCTTTGAACAGTCCAAAAAACTTTTTTAAAAAAGTTTTTCTTTCTTCCTTTCTGCGTTTTCTCCATCAGCTCAGCACCCTCAAGCAATGAGAGGCCCGAAAGCAAATCCTGCTGGGGAAATAGGCAACAGCTGAAAGCCTAGAAGGCAAAAATCACCTTGAGTCCATTCGGGTGCTCCGGGGCAGGTGACACAGTGCCGGCTTCCTAGGTGCTGGTTTGACAGTTTCATCCCCGCCCACTGGCAAGAGAGCTTCCAGGGCCGCTGCACAGGCGCGCGCAGGGGACCATAAAAGCTGCAGCGGCGGCGCCGAGACGCGGAGCTCGCCCACCACCAGCAGAGCCGCGATCCATCATGCACGTGAATGGCAAAGTGGCCCTGGTGACCGGTGCAGCGCAGGGCATAGGCAGAGCCATCGCCGAGGCTCTGCTGCACCATGGCGCCAAGGTAAAGACTTCTCCTATCCACTCAAACTCCTGGAGTCCCGAGGGTGCAAAGCTCCAGGCTCGCTCACAGACCTCCAACGCCGCTGGCAGAGAACCCGAATTTAGACGAGCACATTCTGAGGTCTAAGAAGGGAGAGTCTTGTTTATTCATTGCTTGTGTGTCTGCGGCTTGGTGGCAGGAGCTGCACACAAGACCTGCTCCCTCTGTCTCTTCTTATTTGTAGGTAGCGTTGGTGGATTGGAATCTCGAGGCAGGTGTGAAGTGTAAAGATGCCCTGGATGAGCAGTTCGAACCTCAGAAGACTCTGTTCGTCCAGTGTGATGTGGCTGACCAGGAACAACTGAGAGGTAAGACATAGGAAATCAATCCATAGACTCTGGAACACGCCCTGAGCAAGCAGCAACCTGAAGACTGCCAGGTAAGAGCAGGCAAGGCTGAACGCCAATATCGCTCTCTGGAGAAGCTGCTGTGACCTAGCTCCAATGGATAGTTTGGACTGTTATGGTTCATTCTGACAATCCAATGGCCATAAAAACTGAAGGGAAGATATGACTGCCTAAGAAATCCTTTTATTTTAGTTACTTGGCAGCACATAATGTAATCAAATGTCTTTTGTGTATTCGAAGACAGTGCTGCTACAGAAATTACTCAGTGAGGGGACAGGCTGAGGAACTGTGTCAATAGCTTTCAAAAAGCTTAAAGATGCAGATAATGAAAAGCAAATGTACCATGCCTTTCTCTTAAATGCTTCAGAGTATAAGTTCAAGGGTCAGGATCCTAGGCAAACCAAATGCTTTTAGCCAGATATTTTCTCTGTCCCCAAAATGGCTCTTAAAATAATAACTGTGCCGTGTTGGAATTAAAGAAGAAAAGACTCTGTCGCCTTTCCCCAATGTTTTCCTGTTTTTCTGTGATCTCTTAAAATAGACTTGTGAATTATCAGGAAGAATATTGGCGTCAGCAACATACACTGGCTGTATAGAGGGCTCAAAGACTTTTCATAAAGGAAACTTCTCAGGGGAAAAAAATACTGGCATTTCACATGTTATTATTCAAAGGAATGAAGTAGATTGGCAGGTACATTTTTAATCCAGAAGTCAAAAACTTCCACCAGGTTCACTCTAGAGTTTCTATTAAAGGGATACTAGG
Organism: Sigmodon hispidus; assembly: GCA_004025045.1. Lineage (NCBI taxonomy): Eukaryota > Metazoa > Chordata > Mammalia > Rodentia > Cricetidae > Sigmodon > Sigmodon hispidus. Next base: position 218,085 of record PVIH01000048.1, read on the forward strand.
GCCTAGGTTTCTTAAATCTTAGTATATCCTACAAATGGACTGATCTATTAGAAGACAGTGAATCTAAAGATAAGGGAAATTAGATTAAAAAGAATGTCATTAAATAATGAAAGTGATAATGTGTCAGGCAATAGAGTTAGCATGCATAAGTAAAGCAGATTTTTAAGACCAGTCATAATACAACATGCTTTGCCAGAGGATAACTTTATCGAAAGCATGTTAATGACATTTAGGTTCAAACAAGACCCAACATTCATGTGGCTGGAATAGGAACCAGTATAGATAATTTATATGGCCTCACATAAGATATTAAATGTAAGTTATTTTGCCAGTACATAAAATGGGTACTATGGATGTAAACATATTCCTTAAGCATAAGTAATTGTGAAGGAAACTCAGACACACAATAAATGACCTGGAAGGCCTGTCAATCATAAGTCCACCTGCTGTTTAGAAAATTCAGACACAAAATGAGAGGATTACAGTGATTCCCAAAACTTCAGCACTTAATGCTGCCCACCACCTTTAAAACTGTTTAGAAACATTTAAAAAAATACAGAATTGAAACGGTTCTTGGAGACCATCTAAACACGTTATTGTGCAAATTAAACTGAAACAGAGTAGAAAGTCCACATGAATTATAAAGAGTATCATAGCATGTAAATGTTAGAAGGAGTTCAACTTTTAAGTCACATGAACCAAGATCTCACTGATATATCAAAAAGCAGATGACACAGGGCACTTCAGTAAAATCAAAGAAGTAGCAACTAGGGAGGAAAAATCAAAGAACGATCAAACATATGTACTTAATAACTTAATTTTCCATAAAGTGGTGCTGTCCCTGTATAGAAATGATCATGAAACCTGGTATGGAATGGGTGGGCGACAAATTAATGTTCCTCGACCTTTTCTAGAGTTACAATAATTTCTTAAGAATTGAAAGATGCTAGCTGCCCAGACTGACCTCATGAGAGTTCTTAGTTTGGCATGCTCACCTCTCTAATATTTGCTCTATCAATGTATCGAATGTAGAATGCTAATATGAATTTAAATCATCTAAGGATATGTTGAGATAAGATTCTGATCTAATAGGCATGCAAAAACTACACTGTGTTCTTAACCTTTGGGTGACTCTAGGAAACAAAATCGGTTGACAGGCCATTTACTGAAAACCACATTATGAGTGTAATTCCTCCTATGTGGGCAAGTAGATTTAAAAATTCATCTAAACCTGGCAGTATAGTCTGCAATTTCAGCTATGGAAGCTGACACATGAGGATTCCAAGGACAATTTAGTGAAACCCTGACTCAAAAAGTAAAAGGATGACTGCCACAATGTGGAGTGTTGGCCAAGACTGTAAGGGCCTAGATTCAACCTTTAGTACAACAATAAAATAGAATAAATTAGTAAAGCCAAAACAATAAAATCTATTTTTCTCTCATAGGGGATGATTTAAACACATATACAGAAAATGAAAATCTCTCTCTCTTTTATCAGATACTTTTAGGAAAGTTGTAGACCATTTTGGAAGACTGGATATTTTGGTCAATAATGCAGGAGTGAACAATGAGAAGAACTGGGAAAAGACTCTGCAAATTAATTTGGTAAGCTATATTAGGCTCATTTATTTACTAAGACTATTTAGTACCACTTCTTCATATAGGAAATGTTATTATTATGTTCATAAAACAGCAATAATGGCCTCCAGTATAGAAAAAAAGTTACAGAAAGCTAGAAAATAATCTTTACATAAGTATAAAAAAGTTCACTAATAACCTGACATACATAAATAAGTGAGACTGAAATTTCAATATCTATAAAGTTTTATTAGAATGTAGCCTTGTTATGTATTTTTGTGTCTACCTTTTCGCAATAATGGCAGACTGGATGCAGTGACAGAAACCTTAAGGTTTGCAATGCTAAAAATATTTACTGTCTGGTCCTCAACAAGTTGAGATTGCTAAACCCTTACTCAACTTACTATTTGAAAAACAAGTCTTAAATTTGGGAAATAGTTAAAAAAAAAAAGTTAAAGAGACAATTTAACTTTATAGTTAGTAAGACCTTTGCCATGAAATTCAGTAATCCTGTATGGGGGTGTGAGTGTGTATGCCTGTGTGTGGGAGGGGATGTGGAGTGTGTGAGCATGTGTGCATGCATGTTCTTTTGTGTGTATCCACATTTGAAGAGGAGAAGATGAGTTAGCTCTGAAGCAAATTATGAGTAAAATTTTAAGATGAGTTTTTTAATTAATCCACTGTTGCACAAATGGGTAGGTTATAACATCTTACAAACACCCTCAACATAAGGCTATTATGGTTTAATGAAACCCAAACCTTTCCCCATCATTGCAAGAAAACAAGAGCAAAAACAAAACAAGAGAAGCATGTAGCTAAAACAAAATGTCAGATGGATTTTACACAGGGCCACCATGCCCTGGCTCACGTTATTACAAATTTGCAAAGCAGCCAAGTGTCAAGTACAGCACAGTGACTTCCTGTGTGAGAATACAGAGTACTGTTTGAAGAGTTTCTTCCTAGGGTATAATGAGCTAAAACATGAAGTAGATGAGGTTAAAGAGATGGTCCAGCAGTTAAGAGCACACTTTTTGTTATTTTTTTCCTGAGAACTGAGTTCATAGTTTATATATACTAAACAGTTATTGTACTACTGCCATGTGCCTCCATTCCCAATGCATCCTCCTGAGAAATCTCATTCAGCATATTTCCACCATTCTCATAGCACTCTGCAGTGGATAATTTCATTAGAATTGTTTTTAGATGCTAGCACATGTAACTAGATGGGGCTGGAGAGATGATGGCTTAGCAGTTAAGAGCATATTTTTGTTTTGTTTTCCTGAAGAGTAAGTTCAGGGTTTCTGATCCATTGACCTTTGCCATGGATATATTGCCTTTTATTTTGCAAATACTCATTCTTCCTAGAATACTCCTGGTGAACTCTAAGGATCTACACATGTCCTGGCCATTGCCTTCAGATAAAGAAAGAAGCTCAAAAGGATGATTTCTGAGACAATAGAATGGGTGTGTTACTCTTCTTCTATGTGGGAAGGTTGATGAAGAGTTAGAAAGGGGTAATGGCATGTGAGATGGTTTCGCAAACCACCCGAGATTGTACTAAAATATGGAGACGGACACACACAACAAGTACATATTAATTTGTACACGATTCTTATTTCTACTCTCTAAGAAAACAGAAAGTAATTTCCTCTTTCAAAAAGCTTAGTTTATGCTAGCATGAATTATGCATCTATAAACAACTTTAATGAAATTATCCACTTCTGAGTGCTTTGAGAATGGTTGAAGTATGTTGGATAGGATTTCTCAGGAGGATGCATTGGGAATGAAGGTACATAGCAGTAGTACAATAACTGTTTATATGTATGAACCATGAACTCAGTCCTCAGGAAAACCAATAACAAAAAGTGTGCTCTTAACTGCTGGACCATCTCTCTAACCCCATCTACTTATGGTGCCCAAGGAAGAAACTCATAAAACAGTACTCTATATTCTCACACATGAAGTACTTGGCATATGGCTGCTTTGCAAATTTGCATTAACTATGGTAGGTTGGTAGGTAGAATTGCTTTGAATAAAGCAATTAGTAAAACAATTTTACAATGTGATTCTTTTAACATTTTGAAGCTTTAATAAACAATTCATCTCCATGCAGATGAGAAATGCATTCTAATTCTGATGTAGAGTTAACATATATTGAATCCTTTAGTATATTCAAATAGAAAGCTGTTGATGATTTTCTTTCCAGCAATACTAGTTGACTATGTTTTCTCTGGGGAAAAGGGACACATATTTGGAATTAGTCAAAACTAAAGTTTAGTCCTGAATCTGACAATATATGAAATGTAGTTTTATATCTCTGACCTTGAATTTCACAGTTGTAAAAGAAGTTAAACTTTCTACCTCTAAGAACCATTAAGCTTAAAATAGAACACAAATTGTGTGAAGAACACAGTCCAATGTTACTGCAGAGCCATTCAGTAAAGCATATTTCCCCTCTAGGTATCAGAATATATATTTGTGCACAAGTTTCTTTTCATATGAAGTGGATTCTTATGGCTTGATATTTCTCCAAGAAGGAGATTAGCTGAAAAAAATAGGCAAAACTGTTGCTGCTTAAATAAAAAGTTTATTATGGATTCATCACTAAGAAGTTAAGGAAAAGCAAAAGAGCATCATGCTGTTTGAGTTAAGCCCACATGGAGGTGGTCCATATGGCAGACAGCAGACATAGTGGAGAGAGTAACATCAGGAAAAGAATGAGACATCCCAGAGTATTACAGAAAGGATACAAAACTCTGTCCAGCACCCGGTGGACAAAAATGGAAGCAAGAACAAAAAGGAAACTTGCTCTTGAATCAGGACTCAGAAACATGTGCCGACCCAACAGAACCATGGTGGTTAGTAGGCGCTTGCTACACTTAGGGTGGGGATTCTGGGAGGGAAAAACACGTGGTCTCATTAAAGGGCTAATTATTCCCTCCTCCTTCTGTAAGTTAAAGAAGCATTGTTCTTAGTGTGTTTGCTTTTGTTGGCTCCAAAGGATAGTAATGGCAAATGAAATAACTATTTGCTAGCATTGATACTCTCTAACAATGAAAGATCTAGCTGAAGTTTATTAGGAAAAGTTTGCTAAATAATAAGTATCCCTAACAAAGTAGAAGATATAATTTTTAGCACTAAAAGAAGGAAAGACTAAAAAAAAAACACAGACCTGAAAAATTAAACATTGAAGGAAATTTCAGAACAATAATTTCTATCAATATTCTTTGGGAACTAACCTACAGAAAATACAAGGACCATTAAAAGCAAATTTGCATGCTTTAGATGCCAAAATATTCTCATTACAATGTAGTGTAAGAGCCATAAACGACGAAGTATTTCAGAGAGGAGGGGAATGAGATAAGGAAATGGGGAAATGACAGATTGTGCATTTTAATAGTGAAAATATATAACTTTCTGACTCTGCATGTAATAACATTGTGTATGTATGATGTAGAAATATGAGCTACCTGATAAGAAGAAAACAGTTAGGATGTTAGCACTTGCACAGATGTTTTTGTTACTAGAGAGTTATTCCCATTAAGAAAAATAGAAAAGTATGCATGTAAGTTATAGAATAGTACAATTAGCAAAAATTCTAACACTTGGAATGCATCTCAATTACAATTTTAGTATTGTATGTAAAAGTTGACTCTTTGAAACCAAAATTATTAAATGAACATTTGATTTAATCATTTTGTCAACAGTTAAAGAATTTCTTCTTTCACTATTTGAAGTTAGAGCTATTTGAAGTTAGAGATGGTGTTTTCAGAAAGTCAAGAACAGAATTTTAACTATATTCACAATGTATCTTAAATAATACCACAGACCCAATTTATATTCTATTTTATCTAGAAATGTCATAATTTTGTCTATATGCTTAATTCAATGGCTTAATAGTACTATATAAAACCATTTTCCAGACCAAGAAATGTTTCATTCTATAATTTTTCTAAAAGTTCATAGTGCGTGTGTATGTGTGTGTATTTATGTCTGTGTATGTGTGCATGTGTGTAGTGTGTAAAATGTAGAACAAGAAAAAGGTTGTTATATGAAGAAGTGAAATTTGTATACAACCCAAACATTAGATACTTGAAATTTCTTCCACCAACACTTTAACTCAAAAAGTTATTCAGTTCTTTAACCTAGAAGGTTGAGAAAAATATTCCTTTGTCCTCCTCTACAAAAAATATAAAAATAAATTTTGCTTTGTAAAACTTCATAACTAGGGAGCTGGAGAGATGGCTCAACAGTTAAGATCACTGGCTGAATTTAGAGAGAATAGGGGTTTGGTTCCTATCATCCACAGAGTGACTCACAGTTAGTTTCAGGGATCTGATGCCCTCCCCTAACCTTTGAAGGCACCAACTACCCATAAGATGCACCTTCATCCTCACAGACAGAAATTCATACATATTATATGTATATATATATATATCTTTTTAAAATATCTTAAAATTAAATCTTACATTTCTGTGCATTTCTTATCTTATTACAATTTGAAGATTTTGGAAACACAGATGCAGAACATCATCAAAGCTTTAAATACCAGAATAATAGCATACACTAATGTACAGAAACTAGAACCTTATTCAGGTATGCTGAAGAACTGGGCAGAAACTAACTGACTAACTGATTTCAGGAATTTCAGTCATGTACATAACCCTAACCCTAACCCTAACCCTCTTATATAATCCACTCAGGTTTTCTTTTTTCATTTAGAGGTGAATTGTGATAAATTATGCTCCCACGTTAACTGAAAAAAATGCCTATCAGAATGAAGCTATTGGCAGTGTTGAACAGCAATAAGTAGCAGATATGTCTAAGGCCTGTATCCAAGTAGCAGAAAATCTCCACTCAATCAAGAGCTAGAAAAGAGTTCTATGATTTCTCCCACTGAAGAGCTCAGGATTATCTAATCCTATAGATCAGTGAGGGCTGTCATCATGATCAAGTCTCTATCACCTCACCAATCTGCCATCTTTTATTCGGGTTTTATCTTCATGATGCTAATAGCATGGCTGTGATTTACAGTGACTGATCATTTACCAGGCAATGTAAAAGGAATGGTGTAGCCATGTCTTTGTTTTTCTTAAGAACAACAATAACAAAAAAAATGTCACCAGACCCCTTTGTTCACCTCTACTTTCACCTTTCCATTCTCAGGTCTCACTAGCCATAGCTGGGCCATACTCTAGTTCCCAAACATCCTCCTGTAAAGGAAAATGGAATTTCCCTGACTGAATTATATCAACTGGTGTCTACACTAATTCTAGGGAGGTCACATTCTACCATGTTGCATGGAGAAGACATATACAGATGTAAAATAGATGGCTTATACCTGTAATCCCAGATAAGGCAGGAAAACTGCCTTGAGATCAAGATTAGTTCAGGCTACAGAGTGAGTTCTAGGCCAGTCTGGGTCATAGTGTGAAAATCACATTTAAGCACAGGCATAGGGAGAGGCAATCCACCCCTGAGAAAAGAAAACAATTCTTGAGATAACATAATACCTGATTTCAAGTTACAACTCAGAATTATGGTAACAAAAACAGATACTAACACAGAACACATATGTAGATCAATAGAATAGAATAGGAAACTCACATTTATATCATCACTGAAAGTATATGAAATTTCACAAGAATGCTAAAAACATACATTAAAGACAAAAGTCTCATCAACAAGTGGTATATACATGTAGAAAAGTAAGGGTAGATTTGTGTCCTTCACCCTGTACAAAAATCTATTCAAAATGTTTGTAAGACCTTAAGGTAAGATCTAAAATTCTTAGAAGAAAATACTGAGCAAATACTTTAGATATACACATAGGCATAAAGCTCTATGAAAAAGACTCCAGTCCTTAGAAAATAATAGTAATAATTGGCAAGATCTGTGAAAGTCAAACTTTTCTGCACAACAAAACAAGCAACAGAGTGAAGAAATTGCCTACAGAATGGGAAAAAATAATTTTCTAATTATTCATATGACAGAAGATTAGTAACAGGATATATAAAGAACTCAAAGAGAAAAAAACACAATCTCAAAGTAAAAAACAAAACATAATCAATAAATGGGCTAACAAGTCTCAAAAGATAGAGTACAAATATGACCCATTAACACAAAACAAGTTCCCAACATCCGTAGCTACTGGGAAAATGCAAATGAAAAGGACACTAAGAGTCTATCTTATAGCAGTCAGAATGGTTGACAAAGGCAAGCAAATAAAATAATATTTACAAAGATGTAGGGAAAAGGGAGCCTTTATATAGTGCTGATAGGAATGTACATGCTTGCAAATGAATGAATATTCAGTTTTCTCTAAGGTAGTCTAACTGAAGAAACAAATTATTATTAAGGGGAGACTGTAGATATGCCCAACTAAGTTAGATGAATTTATGTAGAAATATGATAAACTACACTAATGTTAGGAGGGCAAAAAACAAATCAATTAAAAATATAAAGCATGCAAAAGCTCCCGTTGGTTATACTTGGAGATCTCCCAATATACCTGAGTGAGCAATATGTTTGGTATACAGACATGTGATAAGGACTAGTAGCTAGATCACTTTTTTTTTTCTGGATTAGGTTTCTGTGATCAGTGGAACCTACCTTGGTTTGGATTACATGAGTAAGCAAAATGGAGGTGAAGGTGGCGTCATCATCAATATGTCTTCAATAGCAGGTAAGAACAATTCTTATTTTAACAGGAAATTTTTCTTATTGACAATTTGAATGACAAAAGTAAGTCTCTGAAGTATATGAATCATCAAGAGAAGATTGAATTGAATCTGATTGTTGTTTGTTTTCTTAATGGATCTTTAGATTTTTCTACACATAATTTAAGATTTTTGAAAAAATAAAAAATAAAAAAATAGAACAATTAGCAGCAAACTCATCTAGAACGAGTATATAGCAGGAAAAAAAGATTTTTGAACAATAAATTTTACATCTTTTCAAAGTTATCTTTACTGTGATATTGCTTTAGTGTGTGTGTCCACTTACTAGTTATCAATGATTATTTTAAAACTTTCAAATAGTAATACAAGTGAAAAACTTTTAGCAAAATAAAAGTTACTAATGTGATGTCAGCTATTTCTATTCCCTTGTGAATCTAGTGAGAATGTGTAATTTTTAAAGCATGACATCATTTGTACTATTGGTGTATGGTAAGCTCTTAAAACAATAACCAAACACACCCTAGTTTTAAGATATAATAAGTCTTGACAACCTCTGTATATTATCAAGGGCAAAATTTTGGTCTTGAGTACTTAGTTCATATACAGCAATATGAAAAACCCGGCTGCCAGAAGGTCTTCACCTTTGTCACTGAGTTTCTAGGGTTGCTTTGCAGTTCACAGACTCCTTTCTGTCCAGTAGGAAGAAGAAAGGCACATGGAAGACCCATTAGTGCCTTCCATCTCACCCCACCCAAGCCTGGGCAGACCTCACTGTGTTCACATGCTAGTGTAGAAATTAACATCATGCTTCATCTCATTACTTAAAAAATCTAGAAAATATATTCTAATTGTTCATATAAGAAAAATGGTATGACTGGACAGCTGGTCTTTTGCCACACTGAGGACTAAAGAATCAAGACTACACAAGCAATCCAAAAGTGGTTTTCATTAGAGTAAAGTGGTTTAATGTCAACTAAATACTGTATTCTTCAAAAATAGCCACAGAGGTGTGGAGTAACTCACTTAGTAACTATACTTTTAAAGCTTCAGCCAGGGATAGATGTGCTGTTCCACATCTATAACACCAGCACTTGGAGAAGCTCTGCTAAAGGAAAAAGGGAGGGCTCATAGTTAGACGCCAGCTGAGCCAACAGCAATGCCCATCTCAAACAAATAGTCAACAACAACAAAAATTCTCTGAATAATTTACCAATGCTTCTAGAAGGGTTCAAGTGAAGCCATAACATTGAGGAAGCCTGATGATTGTTGATAGCAAGTCTAAACTTTTCATGTCCAAAACACAGGAAGACAAGTTACTTGCTTGGTCTCACAGTAGTTACTTCAAGATGAGAATTCATATACCACACACACACACACACACACACACACATATGCACACGCACAAGTAATCACACTGCTAACTTTTCTGCCTCCAATAGTCTGGGGAAATGGCCAGCAGTAGTATTTGGAGGTATCTATGTTTCAGTCAATCTTTGATTCTCATTCTCAGTGGTTTCCTAATTCCTCCGTGAGTCATCACTGGATGACCCATGAGCCATTATAAAAGTATCATTTGTGTATTAATAAATATCCTTTAGGAAATCTGAAATGAGACTGACATCTCTTTTTCCTGGGTTGCTTAAAATTAAAAATTACACCCCTAATGTGATTAACAAACCTAATTTATAAAGTATTATGGATAATTGGATTATGTTTCTCCCTATGGCCTCTACTTAAAAATAGCAAAGCTTCTATTTTAAGGACACACTAAAAGATCCTGTCTCAAATGTTATTTGTAAATGAAAGAAGTGGAATTGGCTAGTTGGCTCAGCAGCTGCTCTTGTAAGGACCAGAGTTCTCAGCAGTCACATCAGGCAGCTCACAGTCATCTCTAACTTCACCTCCAGAGGATCTGATGCTTTATTTTAGCATCTGCAGGCACCTGAAAGCACATGCACGGCCCCACACACAAAATAAATAAATAATAAATGAATCTTTATAAAACTAAATGAGTACAGAAGCTTGGATGTATATAATTTAATAGTAGAGTGCTTCCTTCGAATGCCTGAAGCTCTAGGTTCAATCCCTAGTATGAGAAAGAGAATGAAAGAGGAAGAAAAAGAGATCATTTTATAGATGTTCTCTGTACAGCTAATTGAGTCAACAGAGCTTGGAAAACCGTGGACACTATGCAGAAATACACATAGATCTTATTATCTGTGTATCAGTGGAGGCCTTGGGTACTTCTAGGAAGCTTGGAAAGGTTGACTCAATTCAAGGCTCTATGATAAAGATTATGTGCTATGTTAATGAGCTCAGTCGCCTCAAGGAGCAATCATGGAGAGAGATACAAGATAATACTACTGTCATTTTTCCAGTTAAAATATTTAAACACATAACCAGGAGCACTGTTGAATATTAATTGTCTGCTCGAGTATTAGCTTTCTTTCAGTATAATCAAATATCTGAGATAATTTGCTTAAAAAAAATGACTTAAAGAAAAAAAGGCCAGAACTGAGTTGTGAAAGTTGTAGGCCAAGTTCAGCATATAGGGCTTGGAGTATCTTATAAGGGTAGTGCATTGTGGAAAAAGGGGTGTTTGACCAAAACAATAATATCACAACCATAACTATCAGGGTCCTCTAGTCTCCTTCATGGGCATATCCCCAGTCACCTAAGACCCTCCTCAAAAGTCTCTTCCTAAAGGATTTACTACCTCTCAGTAACACTGCCCTCAAGTTCGGGTTCTTAATACAGTAACCTCCAGAGGACACTGAGCATCCAGACTAAGACAATTTGGTACCATCATAACCCTAGATTTGTTCTTTCCTATAGTTCTCAGCATAAAACTGAAGAAGACTCTATAGTCTCCATTATGGAAATCAGGGCAAGGCAGGTGAGTTTAGTGCCGTGCCCCAGCCTGTGTAGCCAATGAATGCACGGCAGTGCTGGAATTCACTCCTGAAGTCTGATGCAAATGATTAAATTCTAATCTTTCATTGTCAACCTCAGATATGGGTCTGATTTATGGGTCTACATCTTTATCTAAGATTATAAGCCTATGAAGAACATAAAGGAAATTGAAATCCTGCCTTGAAAATTGTTTTATTTTGCTTGTCCCTCCAGGACTCATGGGGGAGGGAGGCTCTAATGTCAAGGCTGTTGCTAACTCTCATGTGAACCATCAGCTTTCCTTCCTCTGACACACACACTGGAGGCTGGCCTAAATTACAGCTTCCAACATGGTAGCAAGAAGAGCAATGAACCCTCAATCTAATGTTCATTCTAAGAATTGACTTCATCATTACCACTCACATGTAGAGCATTTCTTTTTTTTCTAATTCAGACACAATGTCTGTAACTATGTCTGTATTTTTGTTCCTGTAGGTAAAACTGTGGCTTATTAGAAATTCAGTGATAGGACTGCTTTTGATTTTAACTTAACTTCTGGCCCTACCATAAAGATTATTATGTCATTCCAAATTCCTTCTCCCTTTGTTTTTCATCTTAACACATAAGACAACCTCATTTAAAAAGGGTAAGCAATGGGCTAAGTTTCTCTGTTCCCTTTGCTCAGCATGTAGACCTCTCCAGTTGTCCTTTGCACAGTCAATGCAACCTCCACTTCTCCCATCTTTTCTAGATTCCTTGTTCTCATTAGCCAGCCTCCTGCTCCAACTCTTCATGTCCAGAGCTTTCACTAACATGCCCAATCACAAAATTTTTAAAGCAATATTTATAAAATTTAAAAATTTTAATGTATTTTTAAAAAATACTTATATTTTATCAAATAATGTCTAACTCATACACAGCAAGTATATCTGATAAAATTTCAGAGTATAATCCCAACATTAGAGAGGAGAGGACAGGAAGATGGCACCTGAAGCAAGTGTGAACTACATAGTGAGATTCATCTCAAGGAAGTAAAAAGGGTTAAGCATGTAGCCCAGTACAAGAGCACTCACCTAGTGTGAATATACATATACATGCAAGCATATAGACACACACACATAAAAACAATAGAGCATTAAAATAATAAGAAATAAAAGAGGACCCCTTATTCATAATTTTCTCAAAAATGATATCAACAAATGTATGACCTTGAGTCATAGTACATAGACTGAGGTCAGCAAATGGACAAACAACAACAACAAAAAACTTAGAGATATTAATAAATTAATAAAAAAATAAATAGAAAGTACTTTTTTATTCTGTTCTTGAGATTATAGTTATGTTATTTCCCCTCCCATTTCTTCCCCTTTCCCACATATACCTTCTTGTTCTCTTTCAACTTAATGGTCTTTTTTTAACTAATTGTTGTTACAAGCATATATATATATATATATATATATATATGTACATACATACATATGCCTGTAACATATATGAGAGAGATTTAATATATGTATATAGGTAGGAAACATATCTTTCTATATATAATTTCTAAATATAAGTTCTTATCTGTATAATATTGCTTGTAGCTATGTTTTCACAGCTGACCACTTGCTATTGAATAATCAATTGTATGCTGTTCCCTGAAGAAGACAATTTCTCCCTTTCAAAGTGCTTTTAACATTTGATTCTTGTTTTTTTTTCCAAGTTTTCTTTACAAGTTTTTTGGTTTTGGTTTTGGTTTTCTGCTCACTTTGGTACATGTAGAGTTGCAGGTCACATTCAGCTCATCTGGCTCAGCCCTTATCATTTCTTACAGACCTGTAGAGTTCTTCACTGCCGTAGTAAATACTCGAGTTGTCATACTGGCTTGGGCAGAGAACTTAATGAGTAATGACCACTGACGCAGGTTCAAATGCAGTTAATTGGTTTAACAAGCAGAGTTAGCTGAGCCTGAGTGGAAGAATGAATGTGCTCTCTTTGTATCTCCAGCTGCTTCTCCATTTGTTTCTCCATCTGTTTCTCCATCTACTTCACCTGTTTCTCTATTTGCATCTCCATCTGCTTCTCCACCTGTCTCTCCATTTGTTTCTCCACCTGCATCTCCATCTATTTCTCCATCTGCATCTCCATCTGTTTCTCCAGAAGAGGTTCTGGCCATTGATGATCATGTGAACTCTTCTACAGAAGCTTTTATTTAAACACAATATACAAGGACTCATTTTGTCACACTCATTCTTAAAAAATGAAGGGAACAAGAGAATAAAGTCTGGTTTATTGCTGAGAACTGAAAAATTGTGCTTTTATAAGATACCTCAACAAGTCAAATGGCCTTCTTAAGATGGATGATAGTTCGGTGAGTAAGTCCATTTGATATGCAAACATGAAAACCTCAATTGAAATCCTCAGCACTCATGCAAACAAACTTGGCATGGCCACCCATGCCTGTAACCCCAATATTGAAGGGCAGAGACAGGGGTGTGCTGAGAGTTCACTGACCAGCCAGCCTCATCAAAACAAAACTTCAGAGTCAGTAATTCAGATAACTCATTGAATTATCTTCACTATTTGTTGAAAACACTAATTTCAAAGAAACCATATAATGTGAAAACCCCATTCATTCCCCAAGGATGGCAAGAGTCCCAAGGTGGGTCAGTTCAGTCTGGCATGTGCAGTTGAGGTAGGTCTGAGTCCCTTGTCCCAGTTTTCTTAATCCTACCTCCTCCCTGTCCTCTGATCCTCTCACATCATTTAATTTTTCCTTATCTATTAATCCTTTTTTATCATTTATCACTATTTATATTTTATCACTATTATGACTGCTTAAGAGTTTCCATTGCTATCTATTTACCTGAAAATTTCATGATTTGGTTCTTTTTTAAAACTGAATAAAATCCCATTATGTAAAAAAAAAAAAAAAACAAATGACCAGTTATAATAAAAGAAAACTCATCTTGCAATGTTTTAGTAAATGTCTTAGGGTGGATGAACTGTTCCTGTTATATGAACCTTAATTGTTCTGATATACACTGTCATGAGTATATACTTCCTTCCTGATTGGCAGTGCCAAAACTTCCCTTGCTCGTCTAGCAAGACTTGTATCTATTTTATTGTATTTAATAATAAAATAATTAAGAAGACATATTTTCAGAGGTGGAATTTTGATGAAATACCGCAACTTTCTGAAAATTAATCACTGGAAATATTCTTAGATTTATCTTTCTGAAAATATTTTTGTTATAAAATATATAATATTTATAAAATATTCTATCACTTTTTGTGTCAAGCCACACCTTCACATATAACCTCTTGGTAAATCTAACAATAAAGAGAGAAGCCACCCAAGGGCTAAGGATGGAGCTAACTCAGTCTGAGGACAGCGGCCTAGTGTGCATCAGTTCGAAGACAGCAGCCTAGTGTGCATCAGTCCCTATGTTCTCTCCCAGAATCACACAAAGGCAAACTAAAACAGCCTTGAATAACGTGTTCTGGCATGTGGGAAACCGTATAATGAGGAAGTTCACACATTGCTTTGCTGTAAACACACACAAATAGAAACTCACTACTTCTCCATTTTCCCCTCATATAAAGAAGTGAGATAAAAAGTGAAAGACAGACAAATAGCGAGGTTCTTTTGGGGTTGTATAAAAAATGTGGAAGATTTAGATCCTGCTTTTCTGCTTCCAAAATAAGCATATTCAGAGTCATAATTTATATTCTTAAATTGAGTTATTTTCAATAATTTGCATAGTATATTTTACAAGTCTCCTATCTATTGAGAAACAAATGTGCTTGCAGATTCTATACAATTATGAGAAAAATATTAGTTTTTGAACAAAACAAAAAAAACCTTTTTATTTCTTGAGAAGTGTAGACGTTAAGGCTGGCTATCACAATATGAATAAGAGAATATTAAGAAGAATATAATATGAAAATAGAATTTTATCTTTTTGATCCTAAATGGCTTTATACATACATCAGTAATTTTCAAGTATTTCAAATTTCTTATGTTTTTTAAATATGGATTTTTATTATTTTATGTGAATTGGTATTTTGCCTGCACGTATAATTGTGTAAGGATGTCAGATCTTGGAATTATAGACAGTTGTTAGCTGTCATGTGGATGCTGGGAATCAAACTCAGGTCCTCTGGAAAAGCAATCAGTGCTCTTAACCGCTGAACCATCTCTCCAGCCTCAAATTTCTTATATGTTATATAAATTAGTTTTATCATCTGAGTATTATTTAGTAATTGTTTTTAAGAAAAGTAGCATGTAGCAGTCACACTGGGTGGGTGAGAGACAGAGGCGCCATACCATGCAGACAGTACTTACACAGAAAGGTTTATTGGGAGAAGGCAGAGACAAAGAGAGAAAGTAAGTACAGAGTCGGGGTTGGGGGAGAGAGAGAGAGAGAGAGAGAGAGAGAGAGAGAGAGAGAGAGAGAGAGAGAGAGCTGAGGTATGAATGGAACATTTAAGCAAGAGAGAAAGACAAAGAGAGAGAGATTTGCCTTTAATAAGAGAATTTAGCATTTAACGTCTGCGCATAGATTGCATTTGCATAGACTACATAACACTGGGGGCTGTGTAGATATCTGCCTGAGAACTGGCAAAGCATGTGTGGCCATAAGACCCCTCCCCCCCACACACACACACCAACTGCAGTGCATTTGTGGCCCTAGTGCATCTGGAGGCAGTTAGAGATGCTGGAAATGTTGACAGTAGTACCTGAGTGGTCATGGAAAACTATTTGTTTCATGTGAAGAATTTCTCCTTCTACTGTGTTATGACCTGTACAGCATTGAGATTGACCAGACTGGAGAGATGGAAAATGGATACAAGTAAAGAAAAACTGTGACTGGATAGGCCCTGAGCTCTGATAGCAATGTGCCAGCAGCCAGGAAACTAAACATGTTTATTATAAGCAAATGAATCAGGAGGTAGGTTAGAGGTTCTCAGTAATGTCTGTAAGGGAGCAGTCAAAAGATGAAGTTATCTGGAGAAGGAAGAGGCTGGGCTTTATTCTTTCTGCAAACACGGTCAAGAGTCATTCAGAACACGAAAGACTTTGTCATTCCCCTGAGACTGACCTGGCAAAATTCCTGCCATTTCATAAGTCTAGGCATTGGAGTCCTTGACATGTCTAGGCTGTATAAATGCTCATTTATACACAGGAACACTCACTAATTTTCTAAAATTGTACTTTAGGTATATGTGTGTGCTCTTTGCGTACACATCTTAACCTTTCTGACAGTCACTCCATGCACCTAGAGCTCATCCAGACTGGCTGACCAGTGGGCCCTTAGTATCTGCCTATGTTTGCCAACCCTTCAGTTGTTGGTTTATAGGTATCCAGTACGGTGCCTAGCCTTGTACATGAATGCTGGAGATCTGACCTTGGGTCCTTACTCTTTTACAATAAGAACTTTACCCCCTAACCTATCTTAAATTTACTATTGTTGACAGAGATAAAGGCTAGCATTCATCTTGAGATAGTGTTTCAAGAGAACATCTTGTATTTTATTAGTAAATGTAAGGTGATAAATATTAAATTCCCAGTTATTGGGTATCCTCTGCTGATACAATAATCCAGTCAAGCAGAATGAATACGTTCAGGTTTAATAAACAGAGCAGAGCAACTCCTGGGTGATTCTCAGAAAGGCACGAGAGAAATCACATGGTAGATCTGGAGACCAGTTCTTAAATACCCTGTAAGCATGGTGTTAGGATTCCAGGTGCAAGCAGTAAAAGCAGGATTCAACATGGCACCCACACACGCCGGGCGGGGGCACTGCCCTTCATCCATATGTATGGGCAGGTGTGACCATGTAAACTCTGCAAACAACATGCCCTTAAAATCCCAAAGTCCTCCTTGTTCTCTCTCTCTTCCTGCACAGTTCCCGTGAGCATCCTATTCACAGCCCTTCCTGTTTAAGAAACTCCACCGTGGGTTAATGGCATTTGTGATCTAGTCTCATATGCATGTTTTGAGCAGCCTTGGGGGAGGACTTAACCTTGTGGGGTTTTCTTTGGGTGGGATCTAGAGAGACCAGCTCCTGGTGAGATCCCCAACATAAGGAATGCAACTATAATTATTGAAAACTACCATACTTAGCTTTTAAAATATGAAGTGCTAATTTTAAAGCACAAGTTGGAGATTACTTACAATGTTACATAAAAGGTTATTTATTTTTTATTAGTTTTAATTATGGTGTGCATGTTTACATATAGGAGTGTAAGTACCCTCAGTAGGACAGACGCAGAAATCCCTGAAGCTGAATTTGTAGTCAGTTATGAGCTACCTTATGTGATAGGGCCATTGAGAAACAAAACTCTGATCCTTTGCCTGAGCAGAATACACTTTTAGCTGCTGAATCATCTCTCCAGCCCCCAGCACAACCAATTGTTTTGTTATTGTTGCTTTTGAATCCTTTACAAATGGACAAATTCACTTATTTGTGCTATGTAGTATATTTTAAAACAGGTATTCATTTTGGCAAGTGGACTTAAGGAGTCCTTGTATTGCCAAAGCTCTATGTATAGTTAGATTGACTCACATGGGTATGGGTTACTCCCATCTCTCACTGAAGCTTCATATACTTAAAAATATGACTTGAGTGTATATTATTCTTAGAGGGAACTAAATTCATAGTTCTTACACGAGTTTACTTCCATAAGATTTTTGTAGTAGGGTTTGCTAATTAGGATGCTATCCCAGGTTTGTCACATTTTAGAAAAAAAAAAAAGGGTACAGTTTAATTTTTTAAAAATGCAAAGCAGATAAATGGGTAAATATGGCAATTAATCAATAACTTCAATTTTTATCTTAAGAAAAATAATGAATGTTCCATATTAATGTAAAAATAATAACAAATAGTAATTGTATGTGTTAATTTTCCTATGGCTCTGACCAAATGGCTGACTTGAAATAAGTTTGGAAAGATTCAATTAACTCACAGTTTAGAGATATAAATAGTTATGCTGGGGAAGAAGGAAGTGTAGTTGTAGTAATGGAGCTTGTTTAAACTGGGCAGATTGGGAGGCAAAGAAAATGGAATGCTGGCTCTCCTGCCCTTCTCTTCCCTCCCCACCCTTTCTTTTCCTTCTTGCTCCCACCCCCTCTCTTACTCTCCCTACCCTTTTCTCTTTCTCTGTTAAAACTAAGTCCAGGACTCAAATGTTCCTGGTTGTATCTTTATAGAAACACCCTAAGAGACACTTGCAGAAGTATATCTCCTAGGTAATACTAAATCTAGTCCAATTGACAATGCTCACCATGATGTTATTGTGTGGCAAGATTTTAGACATATTATGTACATTGATTAACTGTATACTCAAATAGCTTTTATTACTACCCTGGCTTGGAACAGAAAGTACTATAGTAAGTAACATTTATCTCTGTAAAGTTCACATGGCTCATGGGCTGATAATTCTGGATTGAGCTCAGTCTGCCTGACACCCAAGATCCAATCCTCTGTGCTGTCATCCGTCTTGATATATTTAATTGAAATGATAGCGTTGATTAGCGTGGTGGTACACTCCTGTCATTTAGCTCTCAAAAAAGTGAGGCAGGAGGATCTTGACTTCAAGGCTAGCCTGGGTTACATAATGAGTGCCAGGCCAAGCTAGAGTAAGATTGCCAGATCCTGTGTCAAATAAAGTGAAACTAAGAATATTGTTTTCAGTAGGGTTTATTTTAATAGAGAGGTGTTAGACTTGAGACAAAATTGGACATAAAGCACAGAGGATATGCATACATCTCTACTATTACTTAGTAACAGTGCCCTTCACTACCAATACACTTTCTACAGTGGTACATTTGTTACAGTAGATGAATATACCCTGGCACATTTTCATTTACAGTCCATAACTTACATTAGGATTCATTCTCCCACACACCCCACAATAACAACCACCACAGGAAGGAATATTTAATTAGATTAAAAGGTCATCCATGCTTTCACAGCTAGCATTTCCTTGATCACGAAAGTAGACATGATACTGTGACTTCCTCATAAGGTTTACTCATGATGTAGACTTGAACAGATAATACTGACTCACATTGACTCCTACCTTATTGTACATACTCTACTCCCTGCCCTGACGATCCTATATTCTATCTCTCCTTCCCTCTCCAACTCAGACCTTTTCCCTGTCTCCATAGCTTTGTCTTTTTAAGGAAATCATAGCTTGAATCATACTGTATATCATTTTACAATTGGGCTTTGTTTCTTCATAATAAACAGTTTAGTTTCTACCTCATCTAATCATGGCTTGATATCACATTTATTTTTAGTACTGAATACAGTGTACTATGCTTCCTTTATTTATTTGCGCAAAGAAAGATATCTCGCTTGATTCCAACTTTGGACAATTACAAATAAGACCACTACAAGCATTCATGCTTGGGGTTTTGTGAGGACATACATATTCAACAACTTTTGGTCAGTGGCATGGAGCACAATTGCTAAGTTGTGTTGTAAAAATACATTTTTTTTCTCAACAACTGCCAAGCTGACTCCATGGTGGCTGTGTCATTTTGTATTTCTACCAGCAATGACTAGGAATTCCTATTGTTCCATTTCACCAGCATTGTGAATGTTAGCGTCTGGATTTGGGCTGTTTTAATTAGTTCCGGCTAGTGAACTAAAATTTAAGTATGAAAATAATTTATGACTGCCTGTTTGCCTGTGACTAAAAGAGAGGAATTGCAAGTATGTTATTCAGAACAGTGGGTGCAAAGCAGACCAGAGATAGCACTTAAAGCTAAAGAGAATTCTCACTTTAGTTTTGCAATTTCATGATGATATATAAGGTTGATCATATTTTCACATACCTCTTTGCCAAATATACAGAACTTTCTTCAGAAATAGCTTTATCTGTATTAAAAAGGATTTTATTTCTTTTTTGCTGAGTCTTAAATTTGATAGGTATATATAGTTAACAGTCCTTTATGACATATACCTTTTAGAAGTATTTTCTTCCAGTCTATATGAAAGTTGTTAATTTCATGGAGATAAAAAAAAAAGTCATATTCAAAGGGTTTAGAAGTGAGATTTTTATTGCCCATTGATTATATGCATTTTAATTACGGATGCTTACCTTTGTTCTTAATTTTACTCATGTATGTATGCACTAGAAATGAATTCAATAACACAAATGTTGAAATTAGTATACACATTATTAAAGAAAACTGGCAGGTGAGGTAGCAAGGGCAAAAACAAAGCTCTGTGTCAGGAACAAATAACAGATGAGGAATTCTTTCTGAAAAGATGGAGTTTAAACTTGAGAATAATTGGCCCATCAGTGTGTGTGTGCACATGAAATACAAAGAGAGAGACTGGGAGGCTATGTTTTCGCTAGGACTAGATAAAGTCATCCAGAGCAGGTAGGTACATAAAACAGAAAGTCGACTCAAGTTTAGAGTTGATCTGCAAGCTTCTGGATCTAGGAGAGAAGGAGAGAAGCCTTCCCAAGCATAACTGTTTGCTACTACAGGGAAAGACATCAAGCCAGAGGAAGCCAGAAGCCTAAACTGCCATGGGAATAGGGTCCCAGAGTCACACTATAACCACCCAGGAAGCCTTGCAGATCAATAATCCACCATACCCATCCAAAGTATGAGAGGCCATGGATTGAAATCAATACCCTCTATGTGATGAAGAATCCTCCATTTAACCAAATCACTGTTGATTTTACCAAGTGCATAACTGGAAAGTAGAATAATCCTCTTTATTTTGAATTTTAAAAACACAAAACTGGAAACAGCCCAAATATCTATTGCCAAGTGAATTCATAGTATAGATAAGTGTTATATCATTCAGAGAATTCCTGTTAAGCAAAACAGTAAAAGTTATAATGACAATACAACAAGATACTGATGAATGAATCCCAACATAGTTACCACAAATAAAAGAACTAGATCAAAAACCTCTCAATGATTAAATGTGCATAAAATTCTAAAAAATATAAACATTAACAAAACATCAGCAGTTTCTTTGGTGGAAGGAAAAGGAAAGAGGAAAGACTTAGGAAAAGTCATAAGGTATGGTTTAGTTTGTTGTCTTAATTATGCTTGTAACTTCATTTGTTTTTATATGTGTGTGTGTATGTCAAAACTTAGAATTGTACACCTTAAGAATGTGCTATTTTATTTATGTCAATTAAAGCTCAGTAAAGCCGTAAATATTTAAATACAATGAAAACTTAATTAGAATGCTAAAATAAATTTTGTAAAACCCAATGCTATTTTTCTTTAATGGGAACAAGTTCAGTGGGGTATGTTCAAGGCCAGTTTAAGCTACATAGAAAATTTGAGGCTAGTCTGGAGTACATAGTGGGACCTTGGTTTTATTGTTTGGTTGGTTGGTTGGCTGCTGTTGTTGTTCTTTATAGTTACATATAAAAGGAACCAAGCTCTTTGGCATTCTAATTGCTTTTATCATTCTAATTTTAGAGAAATAACATATATAGCTTGTGCTTGTTCATGACCACAGATAACAAAATACATGTTGATATATTTCTCATATGTGATGTCTTGAAATAGGTAGAGGTCATAAGTTTGTTAACTCTACATATTAGCAAAAATTTATCCAATCATCATATTTGATAATGTTTATGAGCAATATCCTTGTGATTTTCATGGATGTGTTAACTAGGTTATTTGTGCTTAAGATTCACCTTTTGTTTCCTGCTCAGGATGTGAGCACCATCCTCCAGACATGACCTATGTTCCACATGCTGTAACAAATATGTGACGCAGGGACATAGACAGTTCCATCTGGCTACACCCCCTTGTTCTCTTTATCTTATTCTTCTAACATCCCTATATATGCTGTAGAGACATGTAAATTCCTGCTGACTGCCACTGATATATGTAATTAACTTGCACGTTTTCCTGACCGAAAACAACAAGAAGAACAACACGTCCTAGTACCTTGAGATCACTGGGTACTAGGTGTGATCTACCATCTCTGGGGATTTAAACAGCAGTGCTTGAGCAAACATGCTTCATAAATTGCAGCCTGGAAGGCACCCAGGGAGTGGTTAAGATCTGCGTTTATTGCTGAACTTTGGCATGACACTCTCAGCTGTGTGGTGTGTTGTGCGACTAGTTAGCTGGGTGGAGACTGGCACATCTCAGCAGAATAATTTAACACTAACATGACATTTGCAATGAATCTCACAGTAACCAGGGGCTAGTCATTGTTTCTTTACTGAGAGGAATTACATATTTAAAAAGAATTGTTAAAACTGGATCACCTGAGCCAGGCAAGATACTACACACCCGTAATGCTGGAATTTGGAAGGCTAAACTGGGACGATTACAAATTCAAAGATAGCCTGGGATAGACTATCTTGAAGGAAAAATGAAGGGAAAAAGGGAGAAACTCATTAGATATGAAAATATATAAACGACTATTTAAATCTGTCTGTTTAGTGTTGACAGACATGGGAATATACTCGACAGCAAAAGTCGCTCAGGTAAAATAGGCTCCATAGGATGTTTGTTTGTTTGGGATTCTCTTAGGGTCTGTTGTTGCGCCTGGGTGTCTGGTTTCAAGCCAGTGTATTTTACAGATTAATCTTAAAACTGATGTGACCCATCGTTTGTATAGTGTTTATAATAGAGTCCACTTTTGAAAACTTTAGCTTACTTAGACTTTTTCTTTCTTTCTTTCAGGACTGATGCCTGTTGCACAACAACCTGTTTATTGCGCTTCGAAGCACGGTATAATTGGATTCACGCGCTCAGCAGCGGTGAGCCAATTGTATTCACAGCCTCATTTCCTGCTTGTGCTCATAGACGATACCCAGTTTATATAGACTCTAGGGGAAAAAAAGTCAAATTCAAAAAGAAAATCTAGCTGAAAGATGGAGGATAGATCTTACTTAAATCTTTATAATAAAAGCATTTTTGATCATATAAAAGACTAAATAAAGAATATATTGCTGTAAAATAGGGGGCAGGGACATGAATGAATATCTTAAATAATGAAAAAATACTCTGTTTTTGAAAATTGTACACAATTTCTGCACTATTAATGTTAGGAGTCCTTAAATAGAATCTTTCCTGCTGTTTGGAAAATGTATTACAAAGCACAAACAACAGAAAAGGATAGTTAGTAAGTAAGTCTCTGAGTGATACTGGATAGAATGAAAGGACCAGAAATATGAAGTGTTTTGCATTAACAAGGAGACATTATAAGCAGAAGCATCAGAATTCATCTTCTTCAAGAAGAAAAGCAGTTTTTCTCCTAATTTGAGTTGATTAGACTTCAGTACTCAATTTGAAAATATTAAGGTGTTTTAGAAGAAGATAAATTATTATGATGCAGAAATTTCACATTTAAATTTATGACAAAATTTCTACAGTCAGCTCTCATTGTTCACAACAGATATGAAGTCACTAGTAATGCTGAATTAGTAAATACTGAGCCATTATTTCTGGGAGAAACAGAAGGAGAAGTTACTAAAAGCCTGAGGTTATAACAGTTTGATCAACCACTGAGTATTCAACCTTGTTTTATGTGTATTTCTGTTTAGTGAAAGCAATCTTTATATATTGTAGAAATAGTGAGTTCACAAGTAATAGAACTTCTATTATGATGTTTGCCCCACAAAAAGCCTCAGTTTCTTAGCTTCAGGTCCCCAAAAGTTCAGAGAAGATGAGCAGCTTAGATAATTCTGTAATCTTAGAAGTTTTCTAGTGTTGCTACTTTTAAAACAATTAATGGAGTGATGCTTTCATAAATGAATTCTGTGTGTTTATACCATATGTGCTCACTGGTAATTGTTCCATATTTCAGAGCATATCTGACTAGTGTGCTTTATGCTAGACTTTTAAAGACCTTTTTATTTCAGTCTGTCCTGTACTATACTTTAAAGCTTCTGAAGCTTGCAACTGTGTTCTGATTGGCAGATGGCTGCTAGCCTTATGAAGAATGGAGTAAGACTGAATGCCATTTGTCCGGGCTTTGTCAACACACCCATCCTCAAGTCCATTGAAAAAGAAGAAAATATGGGCCAATATATCGAGTATACGGATCAGATCAAGGCTATGATGAAATCCTATGGAATCTTGGAGTAAATAAAACTCTTTCTTTTTACAATGGGTCAAAGGATATTCTGTACAAGCAATCAATCTTTTTAAAGGTTTAAATTTTAGAAAATGATACAAACCTCAAAATTTGGGTTGATAAATTTTTTGAAAGATAAAACAAGCATGAGGAACATAATTGTGTTTAAATGTTAGGAATTTTGCTTTGAAAAGAGTATCTTCAGCCTTTATCAAATTTCTTTTCTAAATGATGTCTCCTCACTTTTTAAGGTAATTATACCTTCTGTGCCTAAACTTCAAGGAAAAACCAAGGAAAACCGTGTATAATGTTGTACAGTCCCCAAATTTCAACCACTTCCATAAAATTGATTCTCTCTCTCTGTCTCTCTCTCTCTCTCTCTCTCTCTCTCACACACACACACACACACACACACACACACACACACACACACACACACACAATCAAAGAACTGTGTCTAAGTTGGAATAGATGGACCAAATAGATGAGTTTTTCTCAACACAGAATTTTAGCTATTGGGTTGCAGGAAATGGAGCTAAGATCAGGTCTCAGCTTTGACTCCATCCCTGGCCAACAAACTCCAGAAAATATTAGCTTTCTCACATGTAAAGTGATAGTATAAGAAATAGAAATTTAGGGATCTTTGACAGACCAGTAAGATGATACATGGAGTGTACTTAAAATGGCACTTGGCAAAAAAAAAAAAATGCTCTTCAATAAATGCTATTGATTTTATTTCTCCTTCAAGGAAGTTTCTGTCTAGTCAGTCTGATTTCTACTGATCTGATATAGATGAGAAAGTGATCGTTTTTAGCAATATAATTAATGACCTCAAATGCATTGCCCAATGACCACTAAATTTGTTATATGATTTACTTAACATCTCAATGAATAAAAATTTAGAGTAACAATAGCTTGATGAAATATATTTCCCTATGACAAACATGCAGCTATTTAAGAATATATTGTGATTTAATTTCATTCTTTGGTTTCAAAATACAAATGTTTTCTTCATTTTTAGCCCATCAATCATTGCCAATGGATTAATAACACTCATCGAAGATGATACTTTCAATGGTGCCATTATGAAGATTACAGCATCTAAAGGAATTCATTTTCAAGATTATGACATTACTCCATCTTTTGTAAAAGCTCCATGAACAACTTAGGCATCAGCCATAACTGAAAATAAGCACAAGTGACTCACTCAGACTGTATCTTTACTAATATGGCTTTTAATTGAAATGCTGTAGTATGAAACCTATCTGCATATATCTAATGTTAATATTTTTCTAAATGGTTAGTTAAATGTATAGATAAAGATGTATGATAAGCTAGGAAAAATACAGTACAAACCAAAACTGGGTTATAACCTATATAATCTAAGGACAAAGCAAAGGATATTCAAGAGATATCCTACCTTTCAGAAAACATATTTATTGCTGTGGCTCATAAATATTAATGGTTCTCAGAGAGGAGATACTTGAATTGTTATTTAAATCAAAACGGATCTTAAATGATTCACTTTGTATGTTTGCACTTCAAGACAGAAAAGCTACTTTGTAATGGAAATATTTAGTAATAACAGCTTGTACATGATCTGCAAGCTAAACATTTCAACTCTTTGAAGATCTGGTGTGTGGGAGGGAATTCCAGTGTGACCATGTCCCAATCAAATGTCTGATATATGGGAAAGTGATATGGTTACTAACACTGAATAGTCTCACTTCAGCCTCAAACCAAAGAAGAACGTTTTCTTTTCCTTCCTAATTTTAGAAATTTAGTGGATTCCAAAAACCTCAGGAATGAAACTTTTAACAGTTATAACAAAAAAGGAAGAAATTGTAAAATTTTATATGCACTATATATGCTTATTAAGAAATGATTTAAATGTATTTTTATTGATTATTTCATTGTACTAATTTCAAAAGTGCCTATCTTTCAATAAAACTCCCTTTTACTCTCACAAATCACCTAGTTTTTTTTTTTTTTTTATAAACACGTGGTGAGATTGTAAAAGCGCTTCTGCCATATCCAAAAACTTAGAATGCTTTTGCACATTTTTTCATATTCATAATAACACAAAGTGAGAAATAGATCTGCTTTGCTTTCTTCATTGACTGATATGTAAAGATCTTTAAATACACCCCCTTTCGATAATGCTATTTGTAAGCAGTGAATGATACTAATAAAAGTGAATGTTCACTGTTTTTACATCAGTCAGTTCCTCAAATAAATGCTGTGTAAGAGATTCACTTTACCTTCAACACTCAGGCTGCTCAGCTTGGAACAAAATCTATTTTGAAATTGATGAATACTTTTTAAATACTAAAGTAATAGCATACCTTGCATTGTTTTAATTCATCCATGAAGAACTATTCTCTCAATTTTTTAAGGAGTAATTTTAATATGAATGACTAGTCTGAGGTTTCATCTAATATACTGACATGTGCCAAGAAACCAGTATCTGTGAAAATCTAGTAGAAATAAATCATAATTAAACACAAACGCCTTTGCATAGTCTAGTAGTCACCAATCAGCGAGTACTACACTTATGTATAGTGTCCCTTACCTTACATTTTTCCTCCCTACAATGTGAAATTACAGCTTAAACTTATTTATGGATAATTATTTTGTACTTGCAGACAACAATGTATGCTATGCTTTGAATTAAATGTTTTTAAATTCACCATAAATATGCCTAAAAGCAAATATTACATAAAACTGAAATACTATTACATCATTTAAAACATTTGCTTAAAAATTTATGTTCTATAGGTAATTTTAAATAAGTCTACAATGTTATTTCTGCATATGCTAGTTGGCAAAAATAATTAAATTGAATGTAGTATATTTTATGCAGCATTGACAGTCATGATTCATATCAACTACTATCCACCAAGGTTCAAGTTCTCATATGTTACTCAGATATGAACAAGGCAAACCTGTTTCATATCTACTTCATTCTATTCTAGTGAAATTTGAAAAGCCATGCAAGTGGTCCTGCCTATGAGTAAGGATGGTGTGTGAAGCTTCTTTGAAGCATCAAGTCTACACTAGGGATAGGAGTATGTGTCATTATTTATCAGTGAAGAGCTAAAGTATCTAACAGTTCTCTTACAGTTTTATGCTTAAATATAATACTATTTTGCCATTGCAATGTAAATACTCTTTTAGCATTTTCTTAATGTGACAAATACTGAAAAAATAAAAACAACTTAAATGAATTATTTACAGTGTTCACATCTACAACCTATTTTTTCTTGGGATATTTATTTTCTTAATTCTTTCTTTTAGTTCTTTTTGTATTAATACAAAATATAACCTTCTGTCTGATATACAGCTGGCAAAGATTTTCTTACATTATGAAGTCTTTCTTGTCTCTCAATAGACCATTTTGTTTGCTATACAAATAGTGGTTTCAGTCCCTTCCATAAAATCCTCCTTGGTATAGCTTTGTAGATTTCTTAGAAGTCTTAGAGACCAGTTCTCAATCATCTATTAGAGAGTCTACTGGATTCTGCAGCTCTGATGGCCATTTCCATGATTGCAGTTAAACAAAGATGAGTAAAAATATAAAACTACAGAGGAAGCTTATTGGGGTATTGAACAATTATATCATAGGGACTGGAGAAACAGCTTATGGAACGATAGCACATTCTTGTCCCCTTTGTTTCTGCACCTATAATCAGTCACTAGTTTCAGTATCATTCCTAAGCTTCGATCTTACCTGATCAACTTCAATTCTTATTAACAAATGCAGATGTACTAAAAACTTATACCAAGGCCAGCAAGATGTATCAGTGGCAAGAGACACTAATAGACCCGAGGTTCTGAGGCCAACCCCATGATTCTACAGTGATAGAAGACAATAGATACTGAGGATTACCTCTGACTTCCACATGCACACTTTTCGTGTCTGTATTCACACACACACACACACACACACACACACACACACACACACACACACACTCACTCAAATTAAAAAATAATGAAAGTTTCAAAACATACCATATTGAGTGTGATTTCTTAGTCTTATATAAAACACGTACTAAAAAAATGCCATGCTGAATGATCAAATGTTAGCAACAAAAACAAGTTGGTGTAATTGCGAAAAAACTAGAATTTCTGTTACTTCAACTTTTACTCAACATTCTAGCTTAATCAGGCAACAAAAAGAAAATTTCACTGTGAAGGGAAAAGGTAACATTATTGTTATTTGCACTGGATAAAATTTGTTAAGTAGTCCAAAGTGTTTAACTAAACTACAAACTAGAATGATGAACTGAGCAGGTTTGTATGACTTGGCACACATCTGCCTAGGGTATATTGCAAATTCAATGCCACACTCCCAATAAAGCAAATATCAACACAAAATGAGTCACATGAATTTGTTAGATTGCTTAGTCTTGTAAAGTTATATTTACACTTTTGTAGAATATTAACTCTTCAAGACTAACGTGCTCAAAATGCACACATTGAAAGACTTCATTTTATGAACTATGATAAGATATCAAAGATCACTTGAGCCTTCCTGATCCTTCAGTGAATTCTCATGAGTTTGTGGAGAGCCTTTCCTGAAGGTTCATGTTAGTTTCTTGCCTTTGTCTTCTCTCAGGAGCTCTCCTACCCCTCCCCACTCTCCACTCTTTCTCTCTCCTCCCCTCCCTAGTATCATAACTTTCTCTGTTAATCATAACCATACCCCTCTAACAATAAAGTCTTTCTACACAGAAACAACTTCTAAGCGTTTCCTGCAATCTGCCACTGCCTCTGCTGCGTCCCCATGAGTGCTCTGCACTTACAGACATGCTACCACCAATTAACCAGGTAATTCATGCTATACCAAGTCCTCACAAAATCCTCACAGTTAGTAGCAGCTGGTGGATCAGGGTGTTAGTTACTGAAGGACAGGATGGCTGCAAAAGTCTCTTAACATAAAACAACAATGTAATTTTCACTGGCTCCATTTCCACTTCCTTAAGGCTTTTGTGACAGCATTTACCCACACTAGGCCTTCTTAAACGATTCAAATATTCATTCTAAAATAACTCCTCAGCCAGTGCCCAACCATTCTAACAGCCAGAGCGAGATACACAAGTTTTTCAAGAGACTTTTCCTAGGGAAACATAAAACACATATCAGTTCACCCAGAGAATAAACCAATGACTGATGGAAGTAAGAATTGCACCAAAGTCCAACTGGGTGAAGCAATGACTTTGTTGATGTTGCTTCCAAGAATGTGGATAAGAGGTTACTTATAGAGCAGGTATGACTCATATGCAGCTGTATCACTGAGACACCTACTCCAGCATGGTGGGTTTTTGATGACTCATGAAGCCTGGAACTCTGGGACTCTATGTCTTAAGCAGCTCAGCAAGTAGAGAAATGTGTTATAGTGAGCTCAGCTCATGGGAGTCTCCTCTAGGTAGCTTAGCTAGTCAAAGTCTCTGGCTCCAGTTGTTTTTACTGTGTTTGTAACCTTGGAGGAGGGCTATGCAAATTCTGCAAGATTAATTCTCTCGGAATCTGCAAGGGTTTTATTTTAAATGTTTTGGTTTTTTGAGGTGAGAATATATTTATACCATATCCCCTTCCCATTCCTCCTTCCAAAACCTCCCATGTACTCTCATCCCCTTGATCTTTTTCTAATTCATGACTTGCTTTTCTATAATGGTTGTTACATATGTGTGGAAGGGAGATATTCCTAAATACATAAACACACCCTACTTGCTCTGGAAAGCTCTACATGTGTGTATGTAATTTCAGGGCTCACAATTTTGTATTGAATAATCAATTGCTGCGATCTTACCTGAGGAAGCCCGTTTTTATTGCTCTCAGAAGTCCTCAATTGCCTAAATTTCCATGTCTAGAGTCTCTGCTGCAGGAGCTTCCCTATGCACATTAGTATGTCTGTTGGCAGTTCTCTTGTTCAAGTCATCATTATCATATTTAGGAAGTCATATTGGTAAGACTTCATGGATATAGCTTCTTTGACTCCCAGGGGAGACAATGCATAGAAACTCCCTGTTGCTCTGGCTCTTACAATCATTCAGCCCCTATTTTCACCATGATCCCTTAGCCTTAGGTGCAGGAGTTGTATTGTAGATCTATTGATACTGGACTCCACAACACTGCATTTTGATCAGGTGTGGTTTTCTGAAATGGTCTCCACATATGTGTTTCCTTAATGAGGGTGAAGATTTCTACACTCCTCTGTGGGAAACATAAATTTAGAATTACTGTTAGTAAAACTTAGTAGATGTGTCTAAAAGAAGAAAAAAAAAAGAGCTACAAATAGGCTGAGCAGAAAATAAATGGAGACAGTTCTTGATATATTGCCTGTCAAGTACCAGTTTTCAGTTTTCTGACAGTCAAAGAGTGATGCACTGTAGGAAGAACTGCTTAGGGTAAGCAACGCAGAAACCAGGACTTTCAATCACACAGTCCTATTTTCTGCAACAGAAGGCAATGGATGACTCCTAGTCATCTAGAATGCCAGGGTGAAGAGTGGTCCATCAACCTGATGATTCTTTGCTATTTTTAGGAGCCAACTTCAGCCTTAATCCCACAAATAGCCAGATCATTGTTCAGGCCTTAATTCTGCAATGACAAGAACCGAGACCCTAACCCTGTGCTCTGGCTATCAACCAATAGGAATAAGTAAATGACATTTACATATAGGTGTGTGTGTGTGTGTGTGTGTGTGTGTGTGTGTGTGTGTGTGTATCACAAAGCATGGCTCTGGAGTTTTTGCTTTACTTTGTTTTCTTTTTCACTACCATAGTGTAGCTTTTGCCTCCAACACATTTAGTAGCTGAGTTATTTTGGAAGGAATATCTTTTGAGTTGTGTGGCACTGTTTTCACTGAGACAGCCCCACAATACAGGCCACCAAGGTATCTAATTCTCTATGCACTCTGGCTATGAACTTCTCTGACAAGTCACAGTAGCCACCTAAATTTGGATTAATCCAGCATGTATGTTTATTTCATAGTGAAAGAGGTACATTCCACTCTGTTCCACTGTGCCTATTCATACAGACATGTGGGAACAGGAAGTTTTCTATCAGGAAGGATGTTTTGAATATTGATTGTCCTAAGTATATTTCGCTGTCCTTATCAGATGGTCGTTTAACTGCTTTGTGAAAACATCATTATGTTTTTCCTCTTCCTGTATCTTAATCAGTAGGGGACTAATGTAAATTTAAGTGAATAACACAAGCATCTGAGATTTTACAGGAGTGACCAAGATGCAACTGAGGTTTATGAGATCATTAAGTCAGAAGTGTGATCTTCCTAGACTAAGCTCTACTTTTTTAAGGTTTTATTATTTATTTATTATATATACAGCATTTTGCCTGCCTTGTCTGCATGCCAGAAGATGGCACCAAATTCTATTATTGACCATTGTGAGCCTCCATATGGTTGCTGGGAATTTAACTCAGGACCTTGAGAAGAACAGCCAGTGCTCTTAAACTCTGAGCCATCTCTCCATCCCTAAACTAAGCTCTTAATTTTTTTTCAACCATTCACATCCACTGTACAAAGTCAAGCTCTCATAACACTAAATACTCATTAATATACTTTTTATTTTTAACGTAAGTAATCTCAAGTCTGCTGGTTTTATCTCAGTTAAGCCCAAATACTGTTACTGGGGTCCTTTATCTAATCGTTCAATTGGATAGGTTCTCAGCTCAAAACCTTGTCTGCCAGTTCCAGAAGCATGAAACTGAGCCCTCTAGACAGATAAGCCAGACATACACAATCAGATCACAAGTCAATGTCTCATTCCTGTCAGAGCTATTCTTTATCAAATTACAAGCTTTTCACCCTGCACTCTAGCTTTGCTTACTCTATTCCTTTTCCAGTAAGTCTTCCCTTTTCTCAAGCTGGGAGATAGGGGAGGAAACTCTTTCAAACAGAAAAAAATTAAAATTGACGTGAGATAGTGTGGGTATATAGACTCTAAAGCAAAGTTCCTTGGAAGAGAATCATACATTTCTCCAAGAAATGTGCCTTTACACTTTAATCTAGCATAAAAACACAAGGAATAGATGTCTGGATTCAGTTCTCTGCATACAGATGTTCATAATCATTGATGATTCAGAGTCAACTGAACAAAAAATAAGCTTTTTATATTGTAAGAATATGAATAAGAATAAAAATTTTCATATTATGAGATTAGCACTTGAGATGATGAAGCAAGCCTCCCATGGAGAAGCCTTGTATCACAGTGGTGTACAACAATGCATATGACTTGTTAGTTGAGCTGGACCATGTGGTGATATGTTACATATTTAATAAAACCTGGAATATCAAGAGATCAACCCACAGTCAAAACTAGGTAGAGGTAGCTCAAGGAGTTCCAAGAATAACAGTGCAGTGGTAACTTACAGAGCTCCAGAATTCCAGGAGTTCTGGAGGTCTGTGAGTACAAGGCCAAACAACTGGACTTCAATGACACACATCTTTAATCCTAGCACAGGGAAAGCCGGAAGTAGTGACCTATGCCTTTAATCCCATAACAACAGAGACAGAGATCTGTCTGTGCTTCTGTGAGTTTAAAGCTGACTACAGAACAGAGTAGCTCATGCCTTTAATCTTAACTTGAAAGGAATATAGTTGGGCAAAGAAGGTATTTAAGGCAGGCTTAGGAAAACAGCAGGCATCTGAAGTGACCAGGAGCAAGGCTGAGGATGCTGGAAGATAGCCGAGTGAGAATTGACTGTGGTGTTTCACTCTTTGATATTTTAGCCTTTCTCCAATATCTGGCTCTAGTTTCTTTAATTACAACCAGAATTCATGCAACAGGACCATGGAGGAAAGAAGCAGTAGTAATGGTCTGAAACAGTACTGCCATTACCCCAACACAATTCTTTATTCTCCTGTTCTAAACATTGCAAGGCAAACTCCTAGGAAAAGCTGGGCAGTTTTTTCTTGGCAAAATAATTTCACACACAGAACCACAGAGCACTGATGGGTCTCAACTCCCCCTTATTTTTATTTATCTTATCAATCTCAGATTGGGGTGGGTGACTAATAAAAATGTTAAATAATCAACAATTCTATTTGAGTTACTGCACTTAAAACATTTAAGTTGTGAAGACAAGAAAAGAAAAAAGCAGGTGTAATAACACTTTGAACATGCACACACACACACACACACACACACACACACACACACACATATTCATTAAGATAAAACTCAATGAAGAAAGAGCCAGGCTGGGTACAAACAACAATATCTGAGAAAATTTTTTCACTTTAAGACAGTAGGTACTTCTGGTATTTCCAAGGGAAAGGTGGGTTCTTCTATCACACTCTTGGCTTCTTATGCTTCCTTAGAATAAAAAAGAGATGGTGACTCAAATATTGCTCTTTTATCCAGACATTCTCCATACAACTGAAGTCTACATTTGCCCTTTCTGTGCACACCAAATAGAGTTCATATCTGTTCCCTCATTTCAAAATATGGACTTTATAATATGAATGTAGAAAAAAAATCTTCATAGCTAGGATCAGACAAAAAAAAGAACCAAATTCTTCGTTTTCTTAGCTTGATACAATGATTCAATTTGCACATTTATTAACTGAAAATATTTTCAATATGTATTTAAAATACCTTATTGTGGGGAAGTCTAAAAGCAAATCACCGATGAATGGTCTGTTATGAATGGTAGACACCAGATTCTTTGTTGTTGTTTTGTTTTTTTTAAAGCTTTTGGTCTTTTGACTTGTCCTTATATAAATATGAGGATCTGAAAGTAGAAAACAATTGCAAAAACAGGGTCTTTTTACTGTTCCCTTCATTTATTAAAAACTAATTAGAATTGGGGGCCATCAAAAATAGCCTTTGGACGTTAGAAGACATGGTAGCAATAGGATCTAGAAAGCCGACAATTTATGTAATCTAAAAAGAACTCTGAGTAGAATCTAGAAAACCTGTAAAGATGATTGATATTTTTTTTAGGCAATAACCAAATGTGTTCTTTCTTGAGGATTTTATTATTTTTCAAGTGTCTGTTTACACAAGCCTTGGTTTTAGCCTTTGGATAAACATTGCAAACCTTAGACAAAATAATTATAGTGAGTCTGTTCCTCCTGAAGTAGTTATACAAGGCATTTCAGAACTTCCCCATATAATGGAAATTTGACCTAGTCTTTCTCACATATTAAGTGCCATTCAAATGCTATAATTTAATTCATAGTTTAAGTTGATACATCCAGTTCTATAAAATAAGTGATAACTTGGTTTCTCTGGAAGAGGGGTAAGGAACTTGGCCAAGTCAGATGTTATTCATACACGTGTTCCCGTTTGGTCAACAATGAACTTTACACTTCTCTTTTTCTTTAACTGTTCAGAGATTCAGAGGATAAGTTCTACCCAACAAACTTTGTGAATAACATATGGTTATATTCCTGTAGTTTATCACTTTTACTATCTGAACTCAGATTTTCCTTTGAAAAATACCCTTCCCTGTGGTTCTACAACCAGGAACTCTTGGAAGAATTGACTCTGTCCAAGCTCTAAACTGTGTAAATTTATTTTTACTGAAAGCAAAATAGTTTTATAAGGGTTTTTGTCTATACTCAGATCAATTCACATGTCCTTTTTTCTTTCTTTTTTTGTTTTTTAAGGTACGTCAATTGCCTCCCAGTCAGAGTAAATCTCCAAACACTAGTTCAGTGTTTGTGTAAAGTGATGCTCTGGTTAACAATTATCAATAATCATTCTATCACTATGATAGAAGCTAGCCTGAGGATAAATTCAGATGAAAAAATTCAGGGGAGTCCCAGCCAAGAGAATACAGGAAAATGTAAATCTGCATTAATCTAGTGTGCTTTGACTTTTCACATGTGAAAGGCACTAAATATGGTTTGTTTATGCTGGTTTGACTTCAAAACCTGTTAACTGTAACAAATACACTGCTACTATTGTATTTATCTGGGAAGCTATTCTTACCCAATAAAAAATAATATAATACAGTAAAGATTAAATTAATAACTACTATTTTTATTGTCATTTAAAATAGATTTTTCCCATAAATAATATATCCTGATTACATCTTCCTCCCTTTACTCCCCATTAAGATATACCCCTTTTTCTGTCTCTCATTAGAAAACAAACATGCTTCTAATAAATAATAATAAAATTAAGTTAAATAAAACAAACACCGACTTATCTCCTTTCCCAAACATTAAGCACTCATGTAAGCACAAACACACACAGAGAAATGATAACTTAGTAGACAATTAATTTGGCTATGAGTATCCTTATAAAACATATAATTATAGTAGTTACTTTTCTATTATTAGTGCTAAAATACGATGAATGTGGAAACTTATATACAAAAGGATTTATTTGGGTGTAAAGTTCCAGGGGATCAAGACACCATTGCCATCAAGACAAGGAAGCTTGACAGCAAGCAGGCAGGATGACTAGAACAGCAAACTAAAAGTTCATATCTTAAACCACAGTTCAAAGTAGAGAGAATGACCTAAAAATGGCCAACTCTTTAAATTCTAAAACTCTGCCACCAGTGATACAACTCCAATAAGACCTCCCTTCCTAAGTGTCACCAATCAGTGCCCCCAGCTGGATATCAAGTATTCAAATGTCCAAGACTATGGGGTACATCTCATTTAACCACAATAAGCATATTAAACTATTACGTTGTGCACATTGGAGATGCATGATTTTCTTTGCCAATTTAGTACTTTTAATCAAACGAGTATCAAGTAGAGAAATATAACCAGTTAATCAAACTCACACGTGGCTAATATTGTGTGTGTGTAGTAGTCAAATCATCTATGCTTTGTAAATGCTTAATATTAATTTTGATGAATATGTCCAGAAAGGGGGAATGAATCATTTTTAGACATTACTTGCTCTAAAATTTTCTTTCTACTAACCAATTTCTCTATTACATAAAATATCTGACCTTGTTAATTCAAGTTGAGACTTTGAAAGTTCTTAGCATGCAAAACCACAGTCTTCGATGGGCAAGATAGAAGCTATTATTTGACATTAAACAACTCAGCACACATTAGTTTATCAGAGCCTCCCCGGCAAAGGTAAGAACCCTAAGGAAATGGAATCCAAAGTTTACTAGGTGAAAAAAGGACAAGGAAGAATGTGTTCGGGGACACAAGATCTCACACAGGAAACAGATGTGAGGCAGGACCAGATAATAAGCACAAGTGGGAGGTGGGGGTGTGTGGGAAAGGGTAATGAAGTCAGAGAAACGATCTCCTGGTCAGCGTCAGTTATTACCATTTCCCAATGCTAGCCCTAAGTCAAGAATGGTGCTACATTATGTGTGAACACTTAGACTGCTTATTCATATGAGTATGAACTCAGTCACCAACAATTGGCAAGACAGTAAGAACACGTTCTGGAACTAAATGTGAAGGCAAGCCAGAAGCTTGCCACAAATGACCTGAAGAGACACCACGTTCTAAAACTCAGATCTCCCCTCCCTATTTCCTTTCCTCAGCTCTCACCCCACCCGGCCCATCTAGTCATTGATTTCCTTGGCAGTCAGTCTTTACAAGATGTGCAAGATGTGTGTGCATGACTTCACCACTGCATTTTCTATCCAATTTGGAAATTAACCAACTTTGTGAAACTCATCACACACACACACACACACACACACACACACACACACATCAATGATTCAGATTTAGTACTAGGACTAGGACAGGCAGCATCTAGACATAATTGAAGCTTGTTCAGATTGTAGTTAATAAATCATTTTTTTTTCTAAGAAAAACAAAGCCCTTCTCTTTCCTCACAATTTATTATCATTTGGCTACATCTTTTGCTGCCTTTTTTCTAGCACATCAAATGAATTTGATTTTGGATCGACTTACAGCTATTCATGGTGTAGTTTGAAAGAAGATCTTTATAAAAATTACTTTAGGAAAGCTATTATTTTCTCTAGAATAAAGGTCTTAAAAAATAAATATCTGGGGCTGGGTTTGTAGAACTAGCAAAGTGTTTCCACGGCACCCATGAAGTTAGACCCTCAGTAGTACGTCAACTAGTGGTGGTTCACCACTGAAGTGGTGATGCTCCAGAGGTAAAGACAGACAGATGAGACATTTAGATATACCCCCAATTGCCTGTTGCTCTCCATGTAGTGTTAAGGCCTTCTGAGCTTTTCCTGACTGCTTTGATATGTCTTCTGTTGTCTGTGTTCAGATCAATAAAAAAAAAAAAAAGCCAAAAATACCCCAATACAGAGAAAGTTTCAAGTCAGCCTGAGACATAGAGGTGTATGAAGAGCTGACTCAATAAAACAAAACAAAACAAAAATTGTTGTTACTTTTGTCTGAGCCAAAATAAGAAAAACAAGAGATAGTACATTAAAGTATAAAGACTGCTATAATTTTATATTAATCTAATATTTTGTTTTCAAAATACAATTTAAGAAAATACTTTGGGATATAAAATTTTAGCACTGAGGGAAAGTGATGCTGTGTAAAATTGTTGGAAATATAGTCTTCTTTTCTATGTCTAGTTTATGGTTTGATTTCAGGGATCTCACAGAAACCTCATTTGAACTATAGAGCCAATGTGCCAGCAGAATAAGTTTACATGCTTCCATTTGGGAGGTGTTGACCTTCTCTTTCTGTTTTTTTAAATCAGGAAATATTTGCAGTGCATTGTTTAGGCTTCTAGTTTTCAGATCATCTCCTTTGCCAGCAGCCTGACCTCCTTCTCCTCCTGGGGTTCTGGCAAAAGTAGACAAAGTGTGGTAAAATATCAACTTTCTAAAGCCATCAGGGCTACAAAGGCTGCATTTTCCTCATTATTTATTCCACATCCTCTGTTCCCAACCTACAAATTAGTAATGCAATCCAGGAAAGAAACTTGGAGTATCCAAATCAAATGGAGTGGAACATAGAATCCTAGACTCAAAAAACAAAAGCTCATTTACAGAACTATGTAAGTTATTTGTAATTATGATGGCAAAAAAAATTACTCCAGCAAGTTGGCTTGCACATGCTCAGTTGCCAGTCACAGCATGTCCTATCACCAGCTGATAACCATTTGCCATCTCATAACCAAGAAATCGGAATCTCTTCTGAGAAGGTGGCTGAATCAGTTACAGAAAGAACTAGAGAAAATAGCATGAGACCAAACCCAGAACTCATTTTTATTTTCATCAAAAACTCTCTACTTCTAAGTAGGCAATTTGGTTGTATAAGTAACAACATTAAAATGAAGAACTTGTTGAAGTCTTAAAGAAATAAAGTTTCTAATCATCAATATGTAGACAAGTTTCTAAAGGCAATTTAAAAAAATTACAGAAGCCATAAGATTCTTTGTGGGAAAAAATACTAAATATTCTGATATTTCTTAAATCCACCTTTTTCTATGTACTCATGCTAGTTTATTAATATAATACTTTATTATACTTATTTTGTAATAGCCCCAACAGTAGTAGACAAGGTTTAAAGTTATATTTTTATTACTTATTGGTATGTATGTGTGTCTGTATTGTGTGTACTCAGGTGCCCATGGAGAATAGAGAAGGGTGTTAGGTCCCTAACAGCTGGAGTTACAAGTGGTTGTGAGCCATCACATAGGGTTGTAGGAGCCAACTTGCTTCCTCTGGAAGACTAACATGTGGTCTTGAGTGCTGAGCGGTCTTTTCAATCCAGATAGTACTTTTAAGCTGGGAAAAATGCTCAGTTGCCAGCCTCATATTTGAATATATGATATAGGCATGTGGAAATACATGCATTGCCTGTGGTTTTTCTACTTTGCAACAATGTATACTTTGAACACATGACTTCTGGCCTTAACTTTCTACTTTCTCATCGCCTATTTGACACATTTTTAAAAATTTGAGCAAATTCATTAGATGGTGGAAAAAAATTACTGGGCCAGGAGAAAAATCAAACTGTAGCAAAATAACTTTGATTTTCTATTTTAATAAAAAGGATAAGACCTTGGTTTTGAGATATCTTGCCTTTAAAGCATCTACGCATAATGTCTTTGCTTTTAATCGATTGTCTGATATCCCCATGACTGAGTTAGAGCCACTTGACATACTAATAGCTGCAACCTAAGCCTCCTTTCTATGCCAAAGTCCACTCCTCAGGGTAAGTTCCCAGGACTCTGCTTCCATGTCCCAAGACCTCAAGATAATAGCAGAAAGTCATACCATTTTAGGTAGCTTTCCCTCTAGGTATGAGCTCTGCTATTTGTGACAGAGCTAATTTTGATTTTCAAATAAAGCCCTATTTTCCCCCTTTGTAATTATCAGGAAAAAAACTGTTGCCTTCTGGTCCGACATTAGGCTGGGTCACTTGCCTGGACAGACTTTGCCAAGCCCTAGTCATGTTTTTCCTGATTCAGATGAAAAGGAAGACCTTATCAACATCTCAGTCAGGAAGCCAGGCCTGGGTGGCAATAAACACAATTCCATTTACTTTAAATAATTATTTTAGCTGAATGTGATAACATACTTCCAATCCCAGCACTCAGAGGCAAGGTGATCAGAAGTTTAAGGGTAGACTCAGCTACATGGTGAGTTCCAGGGAAGCTTGAGGCTGCATAAGACTCTTCCTAAAAAAAAAAAAAATAGGTCAATAAAATTGATAAATCTTTAACTTATTTTTACTTCAATTTTAAAACAAAGATGGAATGATAATACTAATAGTAACTATTATGGTGG
Organism: Sigmodon hispidus; assembly: GCA_004025045.1. Taxonomy (NCBI): domain Eukaryota; kingdom Metazoa; phylum Chordata; class Mammalia; order Rodentia; family Cricetidae; genus Sigmodon; species Sigmodon hispidus. The sequence continues at coordinate 258,010 of PVIH01000048.1, forward strand.
AAAGAAATGTAGTGAATGAGAAACTATATGTCTTTAGAACAATATTTAAGTTTCATAAATACTCAATTTCATTTTTAAAAACTCTGAGTTATTTCATTGTTACCTATACTCTACTTCTATCTATCCTAGAAGATCCCATGCTGAGCTCATACATACCAACCCTCAATGAGTCTGTCTTCTTCTCTCCCTCCATCCACCTACCCAGACATAGGCTTCCTCTTTTTTCCTATTTCTCCTAGATACTGAGGAAGACTACAGAGAATTTCATCAGAAATACTTTGGTCGAGATAGAAATTTATTCAAAGAGGAAATTGTTTTAAAAGTCTGGCTTCCTAAGAGCCGGAGGAGAGTCTGTATGAGCAAGGAGATAGGGATTATGAGGAAAATCCCCACAGTGATGGCTGGCTGGAGCTCTAGGGAGCTCACCAAAACAAGAACAGACACTAGGAAACCATCGGGAAAAGGAAGTAGACCATCTAATGGTAGGCAACTGTTGATTGGCATGGGCAGTATGTGGAGCCTCAAAGGGTGGGATCAGACTGTGTTCCTGTGCATCAGAGCCCATTCCCTGCAGAAGAGTGCCTAACCCAGTCTTGATATTAGGTCGAGAAGGTTGGACTTGCCTGGAGTGGATGTACCACCCTGAACTGACTCATGTTGGGACTTCTTACCCTTTTGGGCAAGAAAATGGGGGGATGGGGAGGAGGGGAGACTGAAAACTATGAAGGATTGAGAGGAGAGAAGGGAGGGGGAGCAGAGAGACACATGGATAAAAAAGATTTTACTTTATAAATAAAATTAAAAGTCTGGCTTTTAAAAATATATGTTAACTAATAAAATCGTTTATTTTTTTTCAGTTGAAATGTCAGAACGCCTACCTCACATTTAAAAGTTGTGTGTGTGTATGTGTCTTAACTCTAGTTCAACTCACAATTTTTCCACTTTACAGAAGTATAAAGGTGTAGACATTCTGTAGAAACTGAAGCTTCAGCTTTTCACCTTTAATCTCTTCTCTGCCAGTAGTTAAGTAGTGAAGAATACGTGCTGTTGCGCAGTGAGACAAGACTTCCAGGCTGCATGGAGTCACACAGGTAAACAGCTGACACTCCTCAGTGCACCTTGTTGGCAGCTTCAATGGTTAATTGGTTTATGTGTATTCAGTGTGACTATGAATGACAGACTTCAATTTAGGATAGGTTTGTGGGAGTGTTCTTTTTCTATCATGTGCCAAAGGGCTTGAGAATCCTGAAACATTAAATCATCGAGTATTAAGATTGTTCAGTGTTAACGTAATGACTGTTTAAATGATACCTAGGAGACAGTGTTAAAAGTAGGTCACCAGGATTTTATTTCATTATTTTAGTTTTACATATGGTTTTACTTTCAGTGTATTGCATGCGATATTAAATTTTTTAAATCTTTATATAAGATCCTACTTTAATACTTCACTTCTAATTTTTCTAAGACATAGTTTGTTATTGTTAAATTGTTTGTTTAGTCAATTTAAAATTCACAATTAAAGCTGGGAAGACAGCTCAGCAGGCAAAGGTTTTTCCACCAATGCTAATAACTAAAGGACCTGAGTTCAGTTCCAGGACCCACTTATCGTACTGAGAGTGCTAATTGCACCAGATTGTCCTTTGATTACACACACACACACACAGACACACACACACACACACACACACACACACACACAAAATGAAATTAGTGATTTTTTTTTAAAAAAAGTAATCCCTGACACCTCCTATCTTAGCCCCAACAGCGGGTCAGCAGGTAGGAGTCTTTCGTGAAGACTATTCCACCACCACCACCTATGAGACACACTTCACAACCCAAACCCCATGATCATGAACTATCATTATGCTCCCCGGCCAACCATCCCCTACAACAGCAACAGCCTCTAAAGGCACAAGTTTCACCCACAACAGTTGGAAGAACAGACCCACTCTGCTTCACAATCCTATCTCTCCCAGCATCCTCTCTATAAACAAACCTCTCCAGCAACAAATGCCTCCCATAGCACTTGGAAGAAGAGGCATAGGTAAAATCTGTACCTATTGGAAGAACAGACTTCATCGGCACAAGTAAAGCTCATATCAGTGAGGAGAACTGGATGATACACTGGATCTAGGTACCTCAGCCCCAATAAACCTCAGCTAGGACAACCCTACTTGACTTGACAGCAAGCCAATCACCAAAGCCCTTGGATATTCAGGCCAAAAGACATTAAAGGAAACAGACAATAAAGGAACAAAAGACCCATCTAACAAATACATCACAAGAATCAACACCTGTAACTACAATTATCTCACACTCAGATGGGTAAATAGCAGTGTAAGAATATATCCAACAACATAAAGAGCAAAATGGCACCACCAGAATCTTGTGATTCTACAACAGCAAGACCTAAACATCCCAACACAGATGAAACATAAGTAAACAATCTTAAAAATAACTTTAAGAAAATGATAGAGGCCCTTAAAGAGGAAATAAAAGGTTTCCTTAAATGGAGAAAAAGGCAAACAAAAAACTGGAAGAAATTAATAAATCCCTATTGAAAACCAAGGAAGGCAAGAGAGAGAGAAATTGTAAATTTATCAAGATAAACTGTCAATTCTGAACATCTATGCCCTAAATACCAGGATACCCACATTTATAAAAGAAATATTACAAAGCTTAAATCACACATTAAACCCCACACATTAATAGAGGCAGACTTTAACAACCCATTCTCACCAATGGACAGGTCTGCCAGATTGAAACTCAACAGAAAAACACGGGAACTAACAGATGTTATGTCTCAAAAGTACTTAACAGATATATACAGAACATTCCTCTCCAAAACAAAAGAATATCCCTTATTCTCAGCGTCCCATGGAACCTTCTCTAAAACTGACCACATACTTGGTCATACAGCAAATCTCAACAGATACAAAAAAAAGTGGAATAATTCTTGTATCTTATCAGATCACCATGGCTTAAATTCAACAACACAAACCACAGAAAGCCTACAAACTCACAGAAACTGTTCAAAGCTCACCTGAATCCATACTGGGCCAAGAAATTAAACAAAAAACATTAAAGACTTTGTAGAATTCAAAGAAAATGAAGTCACAACATACCCAAACTTATGGGACACTATGAAAGCAGTACTGAGTTTGGAGAAATCTCATATTAGCATCTTAACAGCATACCTTAAAGCTCTAAAACAAAATTAAAAACTAAACTCATCCAGGAGTAGATGGCAGAATGGGGGATGGGAACATGAGGGATCAGGATGGTTGAGCTGGAGAGGGAAGGAGAGCAATGGAAGATGTCTTGATAGAATCATTATGGGGTTAGGAAGAGACTTATTGCCATGGAAAACTCCCAGGAATCTACAAGGATGACCTCAGTAAGGACTCTTAGCAATAGTGGAGAGGAGTGCCTGAACTGGCTTTCTCCTGTAATCAGACTGGTGATTACCCAAACTGTCATTACAGAGCCTTTATCCCATAACTGATGAAAACAGATACAGAGATCCAAGCACTGAGCTAAGCTCCTGGAGTCCTCCTGGAGAAAGGAGGAAGTTTATATGAGCAAAGGTGTGTGTGTGTGTGTGTGTGTGTGTGTGTGTGTTAAGTTCATGACCAGAAAACCCACAGAGACAGATGACTCTAGGTCGTGGGAGCTCACAGACTCTAGGCCAACAGCTAGGGAGCCTGCATGGGACCAACCCAGGCCCTCAGCATGTGAATGACAGTTGTGCAGTTTGGTCTGTTTTGGGAGCCTCTAGCAGTGGGACCAGGACCTGTCCTTGGTAAATGAGCTGACTTTTTGGAACCTATTCCCCATGGTGGTGTGCCTCTCTCAACTTGGGGGCTCTCTCAAGCAGTGTGGAGGGGCTTGGTCTTGGCTCAACTTGATGTGCTATGCTTTGTTGACTCCCATGGGAGACCTTGCTTTTTCTAAATGGAAAAAAAAGGAGGAGTAGAGGAGGGGGGGTTGTATAAAGAAGGTAGGAGGAGGCAACAGGAAAAAAGGAGGGAGGAAATAATGTGGTTGTTATGTAAAATAAGTAAAAAATTTTAATTAAAGTAATTCTCAACTAAGGACTTTTTAAATTTCTAATTTAAGTCATCTATCATAGGACATGAAAGCAAACCATCTATCTATCTATCTATCTGGCTATCTATCTATCAATCTATCTTATATCTATCTATTCATATATACATTTGTTAAAAAAATAAAATAAAGAAGCTTTAAGATACTATGCCTCATATTAGAAAGGGAATTTCATTTGTAGGAGTTAAGGAGTTTTATACAATCATAAATTGTTTCTTACAAATTATGGGTGTCCAGATTTTGGTGAGTATCTTCATTAATTCATGCCTTTACAATCTTAATTTACTTAAGCATGGTTTCTATTTTCTTTTCATTTTAATGACAACCTTGTTTTTCTCATTGGTTTATATGGGAAGATTTTGGACATTAGCTATTTGCAGACAGATATCCTGGAGTAGACATTAGGTATTGTAGAGACTAAACCATGGCTGTGGTAAACTCTAAAAACATATCACTCATATCAGTGATTGTTTTTTTTTAAAAAAAGTTATTTTTGTTGTATGACTCTTTTTTTCTGGGCAGAGTGCCTTTACTTGCTGTGTTTTTTTCAGTCATTTTTTAAAAATTTGCATAGCAGTTTCCTCAGTGATACATACATATATATATATATATAAAACATAAAGGCAAAAACTGGACATTAGGCTGTTACTTTCTGCCTTGTATTATTATCATTTTCTTCTTTTAACTCATCCAGACATCTTCAAGCAAAGTTCAAACCTAGCAGCCCCTATATACCATATGTAAGATAGCATATCCTATAATATACAGCAAACCTATGTTATTATAGGACAGCTGAGACTAGCCACTGTTGGTTTCACACATGAGAACAGACACACTACCAGCTGCCACACTAGAGTTTATTTAGGAAAGTTGCCAAGTGGGTACAAGGGAAGAGAAATGGAAGAGGAAAAGGGAACAACCACCCAGTGCAAAAGACCAGGTAGGCACAAATTTACATAGCCACCAGTATGTTCTGCCAGTGCCATGTTGGGTTATTGGAATAGCACATTTACTACCTAGCTGCTTTGTGCCAGGAATTCTTACAGCCATAGTTTTTCTTGTCTCTCTACTTCCTTGGGAAGCAGGATCACTATAAAGAGGAGATCAGGCAAGCAACTGCTTAGAAACTATCAGGTTGTGAGTGCAAATCAATCAGACACCTCTCAGAAGCTGGGTCCACTTCTATTGGATTTTTGGTGAAAGCAGATAAGTAGGAAGAAGAGAATACACTTATAAGTTGAAATATTCTTAATGGGGGAAGGGCATGTAGTTTGTGAGTCATTGAGTCAGGTTTGCATTTTGAAACTTAATAAACAACCAACAAATACTTACAGTGTATAAAAATTTCAGGAACGTAGACAGAATGTTAAAGCCAAGCTGCTCCAGTTCCTGATTTGCCTTCTCATTCTAACAAGGCTGTACCTTGGCATGGTGCCTTTGAACAATTAAGTGCTAGAGATAGACACCAAAAACATAATGTGAATTAACCTGCATGTTGCCATCTTTACACAAGGAAAAGGCATACACTCTTGGTTAATCTGGGACTTAAAAGAGAATAACATTTATAATCATTTAAATAAATATAAATCAATAAATCAACTATCCATATACCACAGAATTAGAAATAAATGCTTCAACCACTGATACATTTGCTTCTATTTTATCAGAGGATTTTTCTCTACAGAATAGCTATGTATAATATTTAAGACAGCCTCTAACTCACAAAGATATTTTTATAAACAATACAATGCACAAAGTCTTAAATTAAACATTCCTAATGATCTAACTACCTAGCTGGCTTTGGGAAATGTCACAAAACTCTATTTATCAGGAACATTTTGTAGTTCTCAGAGTTGAAGAATATTTTTATTTTATTTTAACTCATTTCTCACTGTGTATAAAAGAATGTTAGTGCATGCAAAATTTACCCTTCATAGCATGCTAACTTCTGTTTATTTTTGAGTCTTGACATGGGATACTTAAGAGTAGTCCCTTGTAGATCAGGTTTTGCATGTCCAGATCTTTAGACCCACACTGGAAAAGCCAGAAGAGCTTTTTGTGGCCAGCCTCACAAAGCTGCTCCTGGTCTACTACCTTTCTAGATAACAGGAACTTGAAAGGCAAGCTTGGGCTTGTAGGATCTGAGACTTCAGGGGGTTTTTCAGGCTACTTTTGTAACATCAGAGGTCATTTTGAAAAAACAATTTCAATGCTTAGCTCTACAAGAATTCTAACAGAATGGCCCACTACAATAACCTCCATGTGTGTTTTCAAAAAACAGAGCAGATGTATTTTTATCAGGCTCTGGAAAATGCAGGCACTTTTTCAAGTCTTTGGATAATTGCTGGGTATTTAGTTCAGTGGTAGAGCATTACTCTAGTTTAGGCACAGGCCTCAGTTCAGTCCCCAGCAACACACACACACACACACACACACACACACACACACACACATTCTCTAGATTTTTAAAGAATTTCTGTAGAAAAATTTAAGTCACAGGTTGGTATAATTTTTTTTAAATGGAAATTTCCCATATATGCTTCTAGAACAAGATTTCCTATGACTGTTGGATCTTTGCAACTCAAAATGAACTTGATCTTTAAGGCACACCTTTCTGTGGGATTTACAAAAGAAGGCTATGAATTCTGGAACAGAACTTGATTCATGGCTTCTAATAAAGATATTTTAATCCCCCTGCCAAGTTCAGCAACAGGCTTGCCAGAACATAGAATCTCCAGTAAGCCTACTCCTTAATCTTGTGTGAGAAAAGAAAATAGGCCCAAGGGCAGCAAGAATTGGATATGAGAGTCTGTCTCTATTCCCTTCTTCCTGTAAAAGGGCATCACCCTAAGCAACAGAGGCAGTATCTAAGAGTGCTCAAAGCATTCACAAGTAGAAAGGGCTTCTTCTAACCGTGTAGGAAAATATCTTCCTCATGTGTTTTTTCTCATCAAATAAAACAATTGTTGATTTGTTTTTAAGACCACAAGCTTTCTAGATAAGAGAAAAACAAGATTTGGGAAAGTTTCAACTAATTAGGCTTGGAAGGCTGACAAAAAGGAGAAAGATCAATCAAACTGATAGGCAATAAAATATTCAACACTGAATGACTTTCCAATTTGTTTTTGTACTTTTGTTGAACATGGGTGTGCCTGGCATCCTGGAAATTTACATTTTAGGTAAAGTCATAAAAGTAGACCGTAGAGGCCTGATTCAAAAAAGCGAGAAAGACTTTAGCCCTTAGTGTGTTCAACATTGTCTGGCCACCCACTCCTTGCTGAAGATGGACATCTCCATTTCAATTTAATTAAACAGAAGGGAACATTGCCTGCTTCTTAAAAAGAAAATGAAAGCAAGATTTTCCAGAGAAGGATTATATAAAAGAATGGTGAGTTACTGTGTATTGTGCCCAAGAAAATCAGCTGAGTGAAATCACCTCCGTTCTTTGGAAATCAAAACTTACCTTGTTTTTTCATTGAGTCTAATATACTTGATCATTGCTACAATTTTACAGAAGGAAAATGCTACTAAATTTTAAACTACTTTCTAGTAACCCACTAGTGACCCCCGTGAATATCATATGTACATAAAAAAAAATTAAGATTTGATAAAAATCTAGGTAGTGGTATAAAAAGATGGAAGAGAAGAAAATAAGATGAAGGCCATGTTAAAATTTATTTAATCCATATGTTCTTCCAATTTTAAAGGGATAAACATATTGCAGGTAAGACTGATTAAATTTCCCAGTGAGGTTTACCAACCATGGGGCTGCCTGAAAACAGGAAGTATTATTGCTTGGTTTTGAAGTTGCAGTCATTTTTCAAATGCCAAACCCTTGAGTTACTGTAGTAAACTGAACACAGCTCATAGACAGGCTTCAACCCAGAAATGTATTCAATAATGTTTCATTTCCCCATACTTTCAGAAGGATGGATGTTTTAAACAATGCTGACTCAGGAACATGCTGATATATCAGATATGGAAAGGATAGCTCCATTTCCAAGCTTACAAGATTGGTGTACAGTATCTAGAATCTTAAATTATTAATATATACATGGTAAAGTTAAATGCTCAGAATTTTGTTCTTTTAAAAATAAATTTAGAAAATGTATCAACAAATGCAAAAGCAAGCGATGTAAAATTTTGGTAAACTAGTAAAATTCATTTGTTTGAAATGGATGATTTTTACTTTATCATACTTGAGGATAGTGTAGATTGTCTGAGCACTCACAGTATTTTGGTAAAATACAGCATAACTCAAACTGGTGTCTTATACAAAAACAAAAACAAAAACAAAAAAACTAAACTAAAAGAAAATAACACAAATGGAGAAGTGTAAATGGATATTCATAAACTGTCACTTGGTAGGAATAAAGCAAAAAGACATCCAAGGCCCCTTGACATAGTTGGAATAAGTAGTGCTTGAAACTTTGAGTCATTAGGTACAAAGTAAAAATAGATGGGACAGTTTGTATTTAAAAAAAAAACAATATTTATTTTATAATGTTCCAAGGACTTGCTGTGACAGATGTTAAAGGAAAAAATATGTAATGTAATAAAATTAAATAAATTTTTCATTATTTTTTTTTAAAGATTTGATCTGAGTCATCCTAAGTTTGGTCTGGAGTATCCAAAAAACACTAAACATGCATTTCTCTAGAAAACACCAATTTAAAAGGTTTTCTTACATTCTTCAGCAGTATTACATTGGATTACTTCACTCAACTACAAATATACACAGCAACAAGATAAACAGTGCTAGCCACACTTGAGAATCATAAACTTAAATGAGGCACTCTGGACTTGGGAATATAGTATAAGATTGCAGTATGTTCAAGGCTCACATTTAGTTTTGTATATATACAACCACCACCACCCCAAATTCCTGCAGGCAGAAGCAGCAGCCAGAAATTGGAATTAAAATTCACTGCTAACTGCTCAGCTTCTGACTGACTGGAGAATGTCAGGACCATATATTAAGGGTTGCTAGAACCCTAATGTTACTGCATGCCTTTGGCAGCAGGAAATCAGGGGCTGGGTCCTATAGCCACAGGAAACCAAATTCTGAAAAAAAGAATGAATTTGTAATTTAATCTTTCTGCAAAATAGCCAAACAGCTCCATCCAGCTTACCATTTTATTTCTGTCTTCTAATATCCCAAAGACACAGGCATAGGCTGCACAGACAAGGCTGATGCACTTGTCCCACAAACATGAAGACAGGAATTTGAATCTTCAGAACACACATTAGGGCAAGTGCACTTGGCTACCTCATGTAATTCTGGAGCTTAGAAAACAGAGACAGAGCATGCCAAGTCAAGGTGGCTAGGTAGACGAGCCATATCAGGAAATCTATGTTCAACACAAAGAAGCTGTGCTTTAGTGTATAAGATGGAGAAAGCTTGAGAAAGACTCCCAAGGGCAACTGCAAGCTGCCACATGTACACTTGCTCACATGTGTATCCACATATATGTATACATGCCATGCACATCCATGAGAGCAAGAAAATAAACCCTACTTGGCTATTAAAGGCATTTAGAACATGCTGTCTAAATATGCTACTATGGCAGTTTGATTACTTTTGAGCTGAAAGTATTCCAGAACTGGCAGGTACTTGGCAGGTCTTTAAAAGCACATAATAGTATTTCCAAAGAGGAGGACAATGTCTCTGTAATGGAAGAGGCATTCTGTGCACTGAAGACTCACTGTTGATACCAAAATGGAAATGTAAAAATGTACCTAGTCTACAGTCTTTCTCTTTCATTAGCATCTCACATGCAGTCCTTACTCATTTTCCTTCCATATGAAAATTATCAGTCTTTTGTTTCTTTTTAAATATGTAGTTTTCAATCCTGTTTTCTCATATCTTCATGGTTTTTTCTATGAAGGTCAGAACATAAAAGTATCAGAAATTCTACCCACCTTTGCCACCTGCCTGAGGACCAAATGTCTTCAGCAGCCTTCCTGTGCCCCATCTGGACTTCCTCCCATCCCAAATAAGATTTGCAGACTCACCACAAACTTCCCAACTCCCCATCTCTTCCAAGTATGCCTGCATGCCCCATTTTTAAGCAGAGAGCTTCATCTCCTGACCCCAACACCAGCCTCCCAACTCTGTCTATTCCTATGGTACAATTGGAACTCATGTTCAAAAGAAATATTAAACTTAGGTTACCAACTCTGCCGATATCATGACCAGAGAACTTCCCTCCCACGGGAAGGAATACCATATCCACACCACCTACTCCACCCATCCCTGACACCTGCCTGAGAAGTTTGTGTCATCCCTGCTTTTCAGGTGGGAATGCTAAACTTGCATCATAGCCAACTCTACCTGCATACATCATCTGAGAAAAGGATCCAACATCTCCCTCAAATTCCTGAAAGTTGGCTAAGAGAATCTTCTAACTTTATGGTCTTCTCCTGGTTAGAAACTTCCCTTAGCTAGAACTGAGCCAGTATTGCTTCCAATAATCTGTTTGAACATCCACATTGAATTGCCAGACTGAACCCTAAGCCCCATACAGTTGGATAACTACCTAACAAATTGGAGTGTGTGCTGTTTCGACTGTTTCAAATTAAGAATCTGTGAGTCCAGGTTAGTTTTTAGTTGAAAAATAATCTGTAGTTAACAAAAGACAAGTATCATTCTGATGAAAATTCCGGGGAAATATTCTATTCACACAAAGCTGTCATCCAGAAGGCAGAGTCTCCAGCTGGTAGCTGAACTTAGTAATGTGTAAGAGTCTCCCATGTGTTTCTAAAAAATACAAATTCTTCTTATTAGCACATGGAACTTTTCCCAAAATATGTCACGTATTATGACATAAAACAAGTCCCAACAAATATAGAAAAATTGAAGCCATATCTTGCATTTTATCTGACTACCATGAATAAAAGACAAATATATATTTAAATATATGACAAAAAATACACAAACTTGGAAGCTAAACAATGCTCTACAAAATCAAACATATGTGGAGAAAAAAATCAAAATGGAAACTGAACAAAGATAAGAACACAGCACACCAAAGTGAGCACAGTGAGGGCAATAATCATAAAGTTTATAACACTATGTTTCTAATCAAAATACTTGAAAGACCTCAAACTAATAACTTAATGATGCATCTGAAAACTTTAGAAAAATAAGGGCAACCCACACCTCAAAAACTGATGGGAAGACATACTCAAATTCAGATCTGAAATTGATACAAAAATGTAAAATAAAAAAGTATGAAGAATCAGTGAAAGAAGAAATTGATTCTTTTAGAAGCTTAACAAAAGGAACAAAGTTTAATTAAATTAACCAAAAGAAAATACAGAGTATGCAAAATATTAAAGTTGGAGATAAAAAGAATGACATTGCAACAGACACAAGGGAAATTAAAAGAAGCATGAGGACATACTTTAAAAATATGTTTCATCAAACCAGAAAGTCTAAAAGAAATGGACAAATTTCTAGTTTCATATGACCCACCAATCTTAAATAAAGACAGAGTAAATTATTTATTTTTAAGTTTTATTGGATTTATGCATTTTGTTTTATGTGTGAGTGTTTTGCCTGCATGTATGTATTTGTACTATGTACATGTATGCTTGGTCCCACAAGTCAGAAGAGAATGTTAGATCTCCTGGAACTGGAATTACAGAAGACTGTGGAACCATAATATGAATATTGGGAATCAAATTCCAGTTTTCTTCATGAGCAAAAAGTGATCTTAATGTCTGAGACATCTCTCCAACCCCACAAAGTAAATAAAGTTAAATAGATCTAAACTTCCAACAAGATAAATACAAAAAAAAACCCTCCCAATTAAAAAAAATCAGGATTATAAGGATTCAGTGCATATTCTATCAGACTTTTAAAGAAGACCAACATTCCTAAAAGCTATTCTACAAAATAGAAAACAAGAAAATGTTTAAACTTCTTTTACAAAGCCAGTATGATTCTGATAATAAAAACCATATCCTTAATGAACATAGATTTAAAAGTTCATAATAAAATACATATAAACTGAATTTAAAAGCACATCAAAAAGTTTATCCACCATGACCAAGTCAACTTTGTACTCGTTATGCAGGGGTTATTATTATATTTAGATCAATTAATATAATCTACCACATATTCAAGCTAAAGAGTACAAACCATATGATTATCTCATTATATAAAGAAAAAGATTTTGAGGAAATCTAGCACCCATTCATGATAAAACTATGGGGGTACATGAGATGTATCTCAGTATAATAAAGGAAGTATACAAAAAACACACAGTCAATATCATCTGAAACAGAGAGAAACTCAAAGTATTTTCATTAAAATTAGGAATGAGAAAAGGATTTCCATTCTCCCTGCTCATACTCAACATAGTACTTGAAGTCGTAGCTGGAGCAGTGAGGTGAGTAAAGAAATAAAAACAATACAAATAAGAAAAATGTCAAAGTATCTTTATTTGTAGATGATATAATTCTACACAAAAAAGACATCAAAGATTTCACAAAAGGTCCCCTAGAATTGGTAAATAATTTAACACAGCAAAATACAAAATTAATGCACAAAAATGGGCAGCCTTTCTATATATAAATAACAGCTCACTGAGAAAGAAATCAAGGTAATCAAAAGTGTAGAATAAATTTACCCAAGGAAATAAAAATTTGTACAATGAAAACTTTAAGACCCTGAAAAAAGGTAACTGAAGAACAGAAGAAGGGACCTCCCAAGCTCATGAATTGGTGGGATTAATAGTATCTAAAGGGTCATCGTACCAAAACCAACCTACAGATTCAATGCAATCCCCATTAAATTCTAATACAATTTCTCACAGATATTAAATAAACAATCTTAAGTTTTATATGATACTACAAAGAACATAGAATAAGTAAAACAATCCTCAACAACAGAGAAAAAGAAACCTGAAAACTGTTGGAGGTATGTCCATCCCAAATTTCAGTTATGCTACAGAGCTATAGTGATAAAATTATTGTGTGACTGGCATTAAGTCAGATTCACAGACCAATGGAACAGAATTAAAAACTTACATATAAACCAACATTCCAAAACACCCCAATTTTTGAGAGGAAAAAAAAAGGTCAACAATATACACTGGGGAAAAAAAGAGACATCTTTCAACTGATAGTGCTGGCCAACCTACATAACTATATGTGGAAGAATGGCACCTAATATGAATCCCTTACCTTGCACAAAAGTCTACTTCAAATGAATCAAAGATCTCAACATAGGACCTGCTATCCTGACTATGAAAGAGGAGAAAGTAGGGAATGTGGTGCTTGAACCTATTGGCACAGGAAAGGACTTTTTGAACTAGACCCCAATAGTTTAGGCATTAAGATGAACAATTAACAAATGTGACTTTGTGAAAATAAAACTATTGTGTACAGTAAAGGACACTATCACTAGAATAAAGATGAAACCCATAGAATGAGAAACATATTTATTAGTAATACATCTGACATAGGGGTTGGTTTCTATGGTACATAGAGAATGAGAGAGATAGAGAGAGAGAGCAAAGAAGAAAAAAGTAAACACCAAAAAAATTTGATGGTATCTAAAATAACAGAAAGTTGTTACAAGAATAAATACAAGTAGATGAGAACATTTTTGTAAATGTTCAACATCCTTAGCCACCAGAAAAATATAAATTAAAATTATTTTAATGTTTCATCTTATTCCAGTCAGAATAACTAATACCCATCATCCAAAGGACCATTGGTGTAGATGTATATAAAAGTGAAAACCTATTCATTGCAAACTGGTGAGACTTTTATGGAAATCAGTGTAGATATTCGTTTAAAAGATTAAAAATAAGTTTACCATATAACGGAGCTATACTACTTTCTGGAATATACTCAAAACTCTCTGTCTTTTACCACAAAGATAGTCACTTACCCATGTCACTTCTCTACTCACAGTAGCAAAGAAATGAAAACAGATCAGATACCCATGAACTGATAACAAATATAAAAATACAGTATATTTATATAATAAAATTATTCAATTACTGAAAAATTGAAATCAAGAAATTTACATATAAGTAGCAAAACTGGAAACAATTATCCTGAATGAAGTAACCCAGGTCCAGAAAAACCAATAACGCATATTTTCTCATTTGTGTATATTAACTTTAACAGCCATATATGATTCATTTTGGAGACTCATACAGGTCAGAAAATCACCAACGGTATGTGGAGAATGGGGTTTTAAAGAAGAGAAAATATGTAATTCACTGATATAAACGATTAAAGAGGCATTATGGAATAGGTAGGGATATATTTGAGAAGGCAGAGTAGAAAATGGAAACTGGTCAGGATAAATACCTCTTAGGACGAATCACAAAAAGTCATTCGGACTTATATTACTGTAAAAGCTTCTTGAACTATATATATATATGTGTGTGTGTGTGTGTGTGTGTGTGTGTGTGTGTGTGTGTGTGTGTATACATATATATGTATGCATATATGTAGCAAACCTATAAATATACGTTGAAAGAGTCAAAGTGGAGTTACCCTATAACAGGGTCTCTTATAGACGCTAGAAGGCTAACACATAGCAGTCCCAGGACTGAGCTGCTTCATTAGGAGTTTTTGGCCAATGAAGTTCCAAAGACCCTCAAACATTACAGGCCATTGCCATTGATGTCATTCAGAAGTTGATAAAAAAAAAAAAAAAGACCCTTGCTGATTATATTGCACGCTTGGGCCATAAAAGATGGAGAAACTTCATCCTTCCTGGCTAGATTCATAGTGCTGGAAGGTGTTATGCAAGTCACTGAAGGAGAAAAGTAATCACCAATCATACCCAGCTATGAACATTGTGAGGAGGTACAATAATGATTGTCTTGGCAAGAGATGCCAACGCAAATAGTAGTGATGGGAATATAACCACTTTTAAAAGTGATCAGTCATGTTCTAATAGGATCCAGGTCCTGTTCCACAGATGTAATTCATTAGTTGCTCTATCACCTGGCCAGAAACCTATGGCTAGATATCTCCTAGGAGGGAACCTACTACTATTATTCTGCTAAACAGATATAGTATTAAACCAACTTCTAATATCCTATCACACATAGATTAAGGCAACTTTCAAACATTAACCAGTGTAAATGATGATCAGTACTGAAACTCACAACTGATCAAAGTCCAGGGGAAAGTGGAATGATAGATATTTAGTCCTGAATGAACCCTCTCCACCCCCACCCCCACCCCCCACCCCCACTATACACCACTCTCCTCCCCAGACTTAGGGAGTATTGCAAAAGGAGAGGGCAGAAAAAATGTAAGAGCCAGAGGCAGTGGGTGACTACAAGAAAAATAACAGGTGTTCTGGACACAACAGAACAACTGTGCATATGAATTTATAGCTATCATGACAAAATGCACAAGACTTGTGAAGGCCAAGTCAAATCCAATTCCAACATGGAGATGTAAGCTGGGTGGAGATCCTACCCCTAGCATGGAACTATTGGAAATTCTTAGCTAGTGAGAGATGAAATGCCTGTTTTCTCTAAAAGTATAGGCCATGGTAAAGAGATTATGCTCCCATAGAAGGCCACACATTCAAGAACATTTAGGTGACACCAGCTGGCTGTGATATGAAAAGGGGGGTGACAAAATTGGGTGGGAAGAGAAGGCCTGGATCAAGAGAAGTGAGAGTAGATATGAATAAATACAAAAACACATTGTACAAAATTTTCAAGGAACTAATACATTTTTAAGGTATTAAATAAAACAAATGTGATTTTTTCTCCTGGTAATCTTTTTTCTAGACAAGGCCTTATGTAGTCCAGGCTGGCTTCAAAGTGCCTACATCACAGAGAGAAACTTCTAGTTTCTGCTCCACTTGTCTCCACCCTTAAGGCTGAGATTACAGGTGTGTACTACTGTGCCCAGTTTGATGGCTGCTAGGGATGCTAAGAAGCACTCTGACAACAGAGCTACATCCTGTAGTTAATAAAATAGTTAATCTATTTTTATTGTCAACTAATTTCAAGACCTACCTACAGAATGTACAACAGCAGAAGGCGTATTTATTCACCATAGTGGACAGGGCTGATTGGGGCTCCTCAATTATTACCCAAGGTAATTAAACCTTCTCTTAAATGTACCAACAAATTTCTATGCTCAGGCAATAGGAATTGCTTGTTATTCTATTGTCTGCCTCTAGGGCTATATAGTTTTTATAGAGAGAAATAAGGAAATGCTACATCATTTTCATTCAATTTGCCATCTGCATTTTAAGTTTTACTGAAGTTGATGGTGTTCGAGTGAAACTTGATGTCTCTCTTGGATCTTTTTTTTTTTTTTTTAAGGGGGACTTAGAAGAAAGCTTGAGGACAATTTTCTAGAATCTAAGAAAGAAACAAGGCAGATGAGCTGGAATTCCCAGAATCTTCCAGGAGGGAGATGGAGAAGACAAGACAGAAATCCAAGCCTTTGAATTGGGTTCAAGGAGGCTGGCAGATTCAGGAAAGGAGACAGTGAAGCAGTTGCAGGATAGAAAGGGGAGAGGGAGCTCCAGAGAAAAAATAAGAAAGTCTAGATTGTCGGCTAAGCATGTTTGGATACTAGGCTTTTGACCACTACCCAAAGAAAAAGTGATGAAGAAAGAAGGGAGGGAGGGAGGGGAGAAGGGAGGGAGGGGGAGGAAGGGAGGAGAGAGAGAAGGACAGAACAACAACAACAACAACAAAAGAACTAAATTTTTCTTCGGAACTCAGAAAAGTTTGCCCACCCAGTGGAGGAGGGACTTCTGGGGAAGAGTCCATTATGCCGTCAAGGGGAAATTGATGGTTCCCGTCTTCTTGGCATGTCTTTGGGTGAATCAGATTTCCTGTGGCCAGGTGTCTCTTGGACAGATGATTAACAAGGGCTACTATAACTGTTCTTAAGAAAGAAGACAATATGTATTGCTCCACTCCTTGGAGCCTGTTATGTCTTCACCTGGGACCAGAGCTAGTACACTCTTGATCAGTAGAGATAAGCGGGGGGCAAAGCTGATAACTACCTTTCTAGTATTACCAGGGCAAATGGGGCTGGGGTCCAGAGCTAACCATGAGGGCAGGGTTCGTCCTCAATGGCCTTCTATGGTTCTAATCCTCATAGAACTACCGAACAACTACCCTCAAGAGCTGAGACTCTAAAATCATTTGGATGTGAGGAAGTGTGTGGTGTGGGGAGCGAGGATTGCTGAAACTGATTCCTACCAAGAATATCCAGAGCTTTAATTCCAAACTGTTTACAGAAGATTTATAGAAGCCCTAATTACAAACTGTTTAGTGTCTAGCCTGGAGTTTCAGTCAAGTCACCACACGCAACTCCCTGTCAGGGGTGTATGTTTGGAACAAGAAATAAATAAGGAGAAGGTAGACTAAGAGTGAGAGCCGCCTTCTGGCATTTCGACCCTGGAACTGGAACTTAGTCAAGGGCATTTTATACTCCTGGCCAAGGACAAGAATAAGAACTGCTTACATTTGGGGTCCTTGCTTCTAAAGCTCTCTCACCTCCTGTCCTCATCATTGAAGAATAAATATAGTCAAATAGCAACCTTGTAGCACAGCTGAGCGGAGAGAACGCAATGGAAGTTGAAGACAGGAAGTAGCTCTGCATGGACGGGACAGAGAGAATATGAAAATGAACTACCTTTGACTGGTTCATTATGGATTGCTTAGTGATGCTGCTGTATCCAGATAGCAGTTATCATTGTGTTATTTTAAAGTACAACATTTAAGTAGTTTGTAACATCAGCGTATTGTGGTTCCTCTCCAATCAAGCCAGACTCTGAAGCTGATTATATTTTCTAAGTTTTAAAAATGAAACTTGTGATAGTAGGTTGAAGTATATAAAAGTAAACATATGGCCAAATATAACACACAAACTTACAGTTTCCTGTGATTCAACTTCATAGATTGTAAGGAGAATATTTTTAAAAGAGACATGGTCCACATGTTTAGCATTGATGAAGAGAAGGCTGAACAACCTACAGCCCTTTTCACTGATGACATTAGATATTGGTCTCGATCTTTATTGGAAAGCATTCACATTAAGCAATAATTTAAAAAAATCTGAGGGTGGACGATATTACCTGTTACAGTTGGCCACTACAAAATCTTGCTACAGTTGCGATTTTGAAACATGGTTATATATTTTAACAGCAGCATGATATGAAAAAGAAATAAATGTGAAATTTTTATTGAAGAAATTTATGTTGAATATAAACTCCATTCATACAAAAACAAGAAGGAATATTCACCTCCACTGGCTCTGTGCACTATGTAACTGTACTCTTGTTCTCATTGTGATCTCTTGTGATTAAGCCCACATTTTTATGTCTCAGCCTAGACTTTATAGTTAACCAATTCAGTGATGTGCAAAAGTCTGCTTACAGTCCCTGGCTTCTCTAGCATTTTGTCCTCTAAGTAGTAATCCACTGGCTCCAAACACACCCCAGCTAAGTGCTCATTTTAAGTCCACACTAAGAACAGCAGGAAGGAAATAGTTGACCATCCATCTTTTTTATCATTCCCCTTAGATTATTTCAAGTGATTTCCACATTTCTCACGTTTCTAATTGTTCTCCTGTACCTCCGCTTTCAGATAATGTTATTGAAAAAGCTTCAGGCACTGAAAGCTTTGTTGCTCCCCTTCTATCTAATATAATTATTTTACCTAATTTCGATCTCAAGGAAAGAAAAAATAAGATAAAAAAGAATGTTTACTTTTTTTGAAACCAAGAAAGTTCTTTACATCTCCTAAGAATCTCATCACTACCAGCAATTTTTTTCACCAATATCTTAAAAATATTCTTTTCTTCAAAAGGAATTTTTTCCTAATGGGTTGATTCTAAGCTACAACCCAATCCTAGTGTTCCTATGGCTAACTGTTAACACTCAGTTCTTCAATATTTTGATGCTTTGGCAATGTTTTTGGTTTGCTCTGTTTGGTTTTTTGTTTTTGCACTGATAGACCCCAGACTCAGGGTTAGGGTTAGGGTTACTATCCTTGGGAAGGGGGGCCCCAAGAACCCAGACTCTAGGCCGTTGATGTAAAAAAGCATGAGGTTTATTTTGTCTGCAGACTGGCTACCTCCCTGCCTCTGGAGCAAGGGAGTAGCAAGGGAGGAGCAATCTCATATGTCTTTTGAAGGCTAAGATCATAAAATCACCATAGCAACTGGGGCAACACATGACTGGTCACTTTAAAGGTCATACTTCAAAGTCATAAGGTTGCTCACAGTAGTCGTGGGGTTGCCTTAAGACCAGCTGGTTAGGGGGCCTTTACAATCGGGTGTTGGTCACCACTATTCTGCTTGGAACTTCTGGTATTTTAATCACAGGTTCGACCAGACCATTATGTCCTATCTGAGTTGATTACAGCTATCTGGGCTGGGTCACTCTGTTTCCTGGGACAGACTTTTAGACTTTTAGTTCCTTGTTCTCATGGGGGGAGCTGGGCTGAATACCTGAACTGAATGCCTGGGTCAAGCCTTAGAACCCAGGGTCCTTGAGCACTATCACCTCTACAGCCTTTATTTTGGCAAAGTCAAGATGAAACATCTGTTTTGTTATTGTTTTGGTTTTTGTCTTGCTTTTTCAACTGCTGCTGGGGCCCTGGTCCTGGACTTTGTTAGAAAAAGCAACTCTTCTGCCTCATTTAGAACAAGAAACATAAAAAATCCTACAGACTTGCCTTAAAATGGAGAAATGTCACTGACGTCCATTCATTTTTTTTTTTTTTTTACTTTATCAGGAGTTAATTTTGATAATTTGTGTGACTCCCAGAACAACTTAGCTATTTATCAAAATTTTCCTGGTATCCAATTATTCATATTCCTTCAGTGTTGGTTAGATCTAAAGTGACAAACTATTTTCTAGATTTATTTTTTTATTTTTTATTTTTTATTGTGAAAAATGTCATATATATATGTAAATCCATGTATCCCCTTGTTCAGGCTCCGTTCCCCCTTCCACCCCTCCCAGTCACTCACTCTTCTCTCCATCAGTTCATCTCCTCTCCAGCAAGGGCAGGAGGTCTCAAGGTCCCAAGGTGACTTAGTTCAACATCCACTCCAGGAAGATCTGCTTTCCTCACCCTCACATCAAGACTGAATGTTCCTCTGGAGGGAATGGGCTCCATGGTGCCAATCCAAGGTGTTTCAGATCCCAAGCTGTTCAGTGGTTGTTGAGTGTGTGTGTGTGTGTGTGTGTGTGTGTGTTCCTGTGTGTGTTTATTCTATGTGTTTGCTAAATGACGTCAGAAGGAAGCATTGGACCCACTGGATCTAGAGTTACAGATGATTGTGAACCATCTGATGTGAGAGTGCTTGGACCTGAACTTGTTCTTCTTCTAGGAAGAGCAAGCACTCAGATACTCTGAGCCATCACCCCAGCTCCATGACACCACCACCACCCTTTTAAAATTTCTATTATTTTCAACTTATGTCTTCCCTCTTTTTTATTAAACTTTTTAACGAGATTTTTTTCTGCTGTAGGTATTTGAAATTAAAAGCCTTTAATATTTAGGTAAATTTTAAAAAATTATCTGCTTTCTTTAACTACATTGGCTGAACTCTAGTATTAAAGTCATGTTATCAATCCACAGCTTAGAATTAAACAATAGATTTAAGAAATTCTTATAGCAATTTTTGTAGTTCTTTTGCGTGACTGCTAAACAATGATACTTTGCCACACATACACACACACACACACACACACACACACAAAATGTATCCTCTATGAATTCAAAGTACAACTCTGTAAGGAGATCTATAAAACTACTCCCTCTGTTTGCATATCCCATCATGTGAAATAACCCAGTAAGGGCATCCTGGCATTCAGTGTAAAGCTTAGAGGGTTGTAGCACTAGCCTTACTTGCCCCCTTTCTCTGATGAGTACTGATTCAGACTGCCTGCTACTCAGTGTAGGAAAATATTTTGTATGATTTGCCTTTGAGCAATCCAAGTAGAAACCAATTGCTCTGTCTAGACAGAATCATATTTTTTTTTAAAAAAAAAAATACAAATTAAAATTTGAAGTCAAAGCATCTTTTGGACATGCTACTTCTATCTCCTTTCTCTGTCATGGCCTTGCTGCTATTTATCATTCCAACAGGCAGTACTCTTGAACTCTGGATCTCTTGAAGTAGAAATACTTTAATCTTGGAGAATACACACATACACACACACACACACACACACACACACACACACACACACACAGAGAGAGAGGCTGTGTTGTAGTTAGTTAATGTGACTTCAGGACAGTTATGCATTAATTCACTAGATTGAGAAAGAACAAAACAATCTAAATAAAGACCTTGAACCAGTCTTTCACTTGCTAACTAATTGTAGATTTGAATGTGAAAGCACCACATTTAACATAAGCACCCTCCATAGAAAGAATACATTCCACTATTTTCCTTTTTTCTTGGGGAAAGTGTGGCCAAATTGCTTTACTTTATACAGAAGAATAGCTTTTGACCACTGAGCATTGAGAAAATGATTAGGTTGACTTAGTTTCTCATCTTCCAGCAAGCCATGCCTTTTATGGAAGACTTCCCTCTCCATTTGAGAGGAGCACTTAACCAACAAAAGGCATGAAGTAAAGGAGTAGACTCCAAAAGACACAGAAAGAAATCCCAGGGATGTTTGGAAAACAGAGAATGGGCATGCTGTGAAGAGTCATCAAAGTCATAATGTAAGCTGTAATTTCTTCCTACCTCTATTCTTTCAAAAAACATTTTGTCGTTCTTTTCCTTTTTTTGTGATATTGTAGGTGCAATTACATGGATGGTTTCTATGATTTCTTTTATTGATAATGTAATATATAAGTTCACTCAATAGCAAAATGAATACTCAAAGAAGGGTTAGAGAATTTTTTTTTAAATGTGTGCTACAAATAACAGACATGAAATGATTCTGACATAACAAATTGGATTAGTTCCCTATCCTGTTCAAGTACAATAGCATATGAGAGGATTATTGGCCCTTGTAAGAATTTAGGTTAAAGCAAAACCACTTGCATGTTTCTCAAATTTCTAGTGAAAAAGAACATCAAGAAGTAGACTATTGAGGGGTGAGGTGCTAGGAAACTGGGGGGGGGGTGAGGGGGAGGAGGGGAGGGAGGGGTAACTGAGGTTGGTATGCAAAAAAAAGTCTTTAAATAAAAAACGTCAAAAAAAAAAAGAAGTCTATTGTTGAGGAACACAATAACTACAAGGAATAATAAGATAAGAACTGGATTTTACTTCTGAATCTTTTCTACCTCTCCTGTCTAAATGCTAGTTCCTTTATTTCTGTAAACCATAAAGTGTGACTGAAATTCCAAATTCATCCAGGAAAACTTTGTAAGTAATGAAGAAAAAGAAGAGAGGTTGATGAGAATGGAGGAGAATGTGAAGAAAGAAGAAGAGAGAGACAAGAGGGAAGGGAAGGAGAAAAGGATAGCTGAGTAGGAGGGTAAACGTTCTTTCAGGTAAGGCTTTTACAAATTCCCACAGTGTTCTGGATTTAATAGACATCATTGGAAATTCCCAGGCTGTACTTGTCATCTTACAGATTCAGAGCTGTTTCCCAGGTGTTGCCTAACTCCCATTATCTTAGCTTCTAGGCTTCACTACCACATTTGTGTCCAATGAAAACAAAGCTCGCTCTGTGTTACTTCTTCTTTCTAATCCTCTGTTTGCTAGGTTAGAAAGATGGTAATTTTGTAGGCAAAAAATACAAAAATCTGTATGGGACTTGGTTAGAATTGTAAAACATGAGAAAGCACAGAGTCTGCTCTTAGGAGTTATTTTCCAACAGCAGACTGAGGCAAACAAAAACATATGTATTTAATATATAATAAACACATCTACTTTTAACTAAGCGTGCAGGCAGTTCAGTTATATCTAAACTCTTACAAATGCCTCCCTCACTCTCACACACACTGATACAGTATCAAAAAACAAATAACCCGTAGAAATTATATGAATAAGATTTACACTGAAGTTGAAAACCAGGGAAATAAATGTAACTTCAGAAGGTAAATAATTACAGCAAAAAATAATTTTAGAAGATCTGGACCCCAAGAAAATATCTGGAAAGCCAAGATATGCTCCTGAGTAGTCATGCTAATGAGGATAAATTAATTTACATTGAAATTTAAAGAGGAAAAAGTAGAAAACAGTAAGTTCTATTACTATTCTTTTAATAGTATAAAAGATAGACATATTAGGGAGCGTTAGCATGTGCCCAGAATATGTGATGCCATATTCTCCTGTAACTCTAATGTCTGCTGTGTTAAAAGTAGGTTTTATTGTCTCATCAGTAAACTATAATTCACTAAGTAAACTAATGGTAAGAACACACACAGAAAACAATTATTACTTTTATTGTGAGAGGACATCTAGGGGACTTCCGCCCTGAGCAAATGATGGATTACAAAGTAGGGATGTCTAGGGGACACAGGGAAATCGCAAATAGTGCAACCTCAGGACAGTGGGTTTACTCTTTACCCAGATACACTGTTCCATATTGTTCATGCCAGAAAGAGATCTGAGGACACTGGCCTTGTTATGTGCATGTCTACTGTTCTAAGTCTAAAAGCATTGTCCCTGAGCACCAGTTGGACCACCTATTATTTTATTCTACCCTACAGACTAAGACATGTTGTTTTCCCATGGATATAATGATACAAATTCCCCAGCTATCTTAAAACCAGACAGGTTCCAACTGCTGTGCTGGCAAAATTCAAGTGAGAACAATGTAAGCCCTCAGAAACTCAAGGAAACCCCCTGATTTATTGCCAAATTCTTTTTCTTTTTCCTTAGTTGCAGTATATATACTGCTCCTGACATGATTCTGTAATTTTTAATGTGAAATACTTACTTGGGTTTGCCAACAAAACTGTAAGCTACATGTATTAGAATTTCTGACTTTGCTCAGCCTTGATGTTAGTTCTGTGTCAATTTGATATGCCAGACTTTATTGACTCCCCTGGCGGGCCTTACCCTCTCTAAGGAGTGGATTTAGGGGGAAGCTTGGGGACCACTGGGAGGAGGGAAGGAGAACTATGGTTGATATGTTTAAAAAAAAAAGCAAATAAAAAGATTATTAAGCCTATGTTTCTCTCTGTGTGCCTCTCACTCTTTCTTTCACTCTCTCGTGTGTGTGTGTGTGTGTGTGTGTGTGTGTGTGTGTGTGTGTGTGTGTGTGCAAGGGAGAGTGCAGAAGTCCCAGAGGAATGGAAGAGTGAATTAAATCCCCTGGAGCCAGAATTACAAACAAGTGTGAATGCCTGATGTGCTTTCTGGAAGTTGAACTTGGATTCTCTGTAACAATGGTAAATATTCTAACAAGTCATCTTCTGAGGTGTCTGTCCAGACCTGGTTCCCATTCTTAGCTAAGTCTGCAATGCAAGCCTTTTTATATTTGAAATAATAAAATATTGTGAGATGTTAGAATCACCTATCTTGCAAAACAAATGACTCAACAATTCCCCAGGTGTTCTAGTGATGAAACTATATAACCTGAAATAACAAGAAGTGAGATTTAAAGGTTTGAATTTTCTACCTGTTTATATGTATTGATATTATGGATTGCCCTTTCACACTTACACTCATTGACTTACAGACTACCTTAAGAGCTCTTTGTTTTGAAATTCTAAAGCTGTTAATACTTTGAAATTACACTGAGTGAAAAGTTTACCCTAGTACATGTTAACATTTAATATTGAATCGAAAGTATTTGTATCGGTTAGGACCTTTAAAATTGCATATTCTGATTCCATTCATTTGTTACCAGTGATTTTTTTTAGTGGCAGTTTTCTTTGGAAACAACGTATCATCTCTGCTTAAAAAACAAGTTCCAACTGCAATGTGCAATGCAGAAGATTGGGAAGTCTTTTGCAAGAACTTAACCTCATTCAGCAACATGAGATTGCAGGGCAGGCAATGTAGGTTTCATGAACACCAAAGCAACTGTCTCAGATTTACTCCAAATACCTACCTTTGGTGCAGAGTAGTAAATTAAATCCAGAAGCTGAGAAGTGACTTTCTGAGCAAGGATACTGAGAGGTGAGGGCAGCTCAATCATGAGAAATGATGACAAATCCACCAGTGAAAATCAAGCTGGCTAACTCATGGTCCATATGTTTCTGTTACCTGTTTAGAATTTAGATAGCTATAAGTTTTCAAGGCTTTTTCTCATCGCCTCACCTAACTCTTGAGCTGAGCTACCTCATCATAACCAAGAGTTAAGTCAAGTTTACATTTTGGGGAAGTCTGATTTCATTTCTAATTGGTTAACTAAGGCTACTACATGACTGAGCATAAAGACCTTCTCTTCCTTACCTGTGAGATGGGAATAATTATTTCTGACCAGTTCTAATCATTTAATGCTACTAAAAGAATAAGTGAAACCATATATATAAAATATATAATATACATATCATATATACATGTATTATACATATGTGTATATATATAAAATAAAACAAAAAAGGAATGTAACTTTGGGTTGAAACTTCTTAAAAAGCAAAATGAACATAACACATAAAGCTAAGGAAAAGACAAGGACAGGCACGATACCTCAGTAGGAGAAGGTGCTTTCTGCCCAGCATCAAGACCTGTATTCTATTGGTTTTTAAGATTCATATTTTGGAGGAAAAGAACCAACTCCCTCAGGTTGTCCTCTGACATCCACATGCACACACACACACACACACACACTAAAATTTACAAAACAAAAAAAAACAAAAAACTACTAAGTAATGTCCTGGTATGTGCATGCATGTCTATAATTTTAGCATTTGGGGAATGGTACCAGCATGGTAAAACAGCACCAATAAAATAAAAAATAACACAGCAACAAAACAAAACCTGAAAAACATCTTGGCTATGTCTACTCTTTCACTTAAAGATTCTTATCCTCTGTATAGTTATTGTTAACTCTTCCACATTTTAAATTCTTTTTACTGTGTTTTTTTTTTTGATAAATACAAAATAAAGAAGGAAGGAAAAAAAAGAAAGAAAGAAAGTAATTAAGTGTTGCAGGGCTCTCTATATTTTGTAGATGTCTGTTTTGTAAGAGGAAAATTTCTCCAGTAGGTAAATTTTAAGTTATGCTGTAATCCCATCCTTTGTTTTACAGGGCTAACACACATTTTCTCCTTGCTTGCACATATAAGATAACGGAAAACAGGATGAAAGCCTGACATTTCCTCCTTCATTCTGTGTCAGCACTCAGGCTAAAGGCAGAGAGGTAAATTACTATCCTAACCTTTCCACCTTTAGCTCCCTTAAATTCCAGGAAAAACCAAATCTTCCAGGAAAGGTCATTTTTTTTTTAGATGGAAACCATTTCCTGGGAGAGCTCAGCAGTTAACAGATTGACAATTTAGCAATTTATAGAACTGCTATGCAGGATGAACTGGGACTCTGAGAAAGATGGGTCCAGATCCACAGGTCCATTGATTTGTTCGTCTTTCCAATATGGACACGCTGAATAGATCTTGCTCTGGTTTTCACTATTGTTTTTCTCTTTAATTTGTATTTTGGGTCTAGTAGCCAAGTCCTGTCGATGGGACTGGTTGAGCCCCAGCTTTAATTCCAAAGGCGATAGTCTATCATTTTAGATTCACCTCCCTAAGG
Organism: Sigmodon hispidus; assembly: GCA_004025045.1. Classification (NCBI taxonomy): domain Eukaryota; kingdom Metazoa; phylum Chordata; class Mammalia; order Rodentia; family Cricetidae; genus Sigmodon; species Sigmodon hispidus. Next base: position 284,755 of record PVIH01000048.1, read on the forward strand.
AACAGATGACATTCTGTTGTACTTGTCCCAAACAAGGCTACTTAGCATTACTAACATCCAGAGAGAAGTTTCTATTTCTGGTAACTGCTGCAGAGTTGGTATGAATAAATGCTGGTGGCAATGTATAATGAAGAAAACTGAATTTGATAGGTTAATTAATTCAATGTGTTAGAATAGTCTCTCTTGATCATGTTGCTGATAAACCTAGCAATACTAGTGAAGTATAAACAGGTCACAGACTGCATAATGTATTATAAGTTTCTATTTTTGGTAAAGAGAATTGACAATGTTTGCTAGGTTTATATATTTATTTAAGATGTAAACTTGAACTTTTGCCAATAAATATTATCAGATATGTTTGTTCTGGACTATGTCTCATTTTAAACCAAATGACATTGAAATGAAATATGTAGTGGATACTTCAAACACGAATATATCAGTGTGAATTCAACAAAAACAGAGGGAAATTATGTAGACATGACTTCAGAAGGAAGATACACATTTTGAGTTTCCTTTGCTTATAAGTTTCATAATTAATGTGTCCACAATGAAAGAACCGGACATTATGATGTCAGTGTATTCCCCAGCATTACTGAGTATTTTTTTTCCACTGTGTACTAATGATAAGCAGTACCATATGCTGAAAGTTGCTTTATACAGAGGACAGCACACTGAAAAAAAAGACAAGATGCAAATCACACTTCCGGGATACAGGAGCATAGGATATACAAATATAGAATTCAGAGTTCTCATGACAAATACTAGCACCAGGCCTCACACCAGGCCTTCTAGGAGGAAGAGGCAGCTAAAATTGAAAGTTAGTGGTATTAGACAAAGGAACAGGATGTTTAAAGAAAAGAGATGTGTATGTATGCAGAGACCCAGACTTGTAAATGTGATGTTTAGAGAGGTAAAATTAACTCCCTTTGGCTGAACGCAGAATCAGAGGCAGAATACTGACAATACCAAACGGAAGTGGTCCTGCAAACATAATTAACCAGAGGAAGAGGAAATAAGATTTGTGAAATTCCACTGGAGACATGCATTTTATTCAAGCAAGAGCAAATATTGAGAGATTGATGGTAAAAGAGTCCACAGTCAGATGTTCATTCTGAAGTACACATTATAGGCTGAACATCATCGTCATGGAGAGATCAGCAAACCAAGGAGACTGACATCAGTAATTAGGACAAGACAGAGTAGAGCCATTTATGACATCTTCTATAATATGTGAAGGGAAATAAAGCGATTCCTTGACGCTTAATAAAGATAGAAGCAAGAGTTTGAATATGCAAAGGGGAGAGAGAAGAATATGAAAACCATGTGAGTTTCTGGATTGAAGTCCTAGAAGAATCAGGAAGGTGTTTGGCAAAACAGGGAACCAAAGTAAGGCATCTCATAAAGGAAGGCAATGAAAGTGATATGAACACAAGGAAGAGTGCTCTATTGTAAGATTTCCAGATGGAGGCAGGCAGCAAGATGTTGTGAGGTAAGTATGAACTGGAATTCAAATAAATGTGTAAAAGCTATCAATCAGAAGAAAAAATACATTTAAGTAAAATACAGAAGGGCTAACGGATGCAAGAAGTGAGAATATTAATTTGCCTTTTTCTTTTTCACTTTGACCATTTGCACATAATTGTATGCAGATGTCTCACCTCTCTCATGGCTAAACTATTTTGGAAAGATTGTGCCACTGTTCCAGCTGGCAGCTTCCTCCTGGAGGACTAGTGTTTACGATACCAGAAAGCATCTTGCAAGCTTTCAAGGGAGACAACTAATAATCCTACACAGCTATTGTGCCAATGACCTAAAAGAGCAGCGAGCATGACATGATATCCCTAAGAGTACACCAGCGGCACACATACCTCACTAGTAACCAACATCTCTCTACTTGGACTTAAGATCCGTTTGACAAATGCTGGTCCTACAAACCTAGCCAAATGCTTACGGATAGTGAAATCATGGCTCTTGGAGGAGCTCATACAACTGCAACTGCACTAAAGTAGTGCAATCTCCAACTACATCCTAAATGTTTATTTCTATTTTCTCAGATGAGTATAGGTCTCAACCCTCAACACAAATAGGAACAAGTAATCATATGGTGCTCCAAATGATGGAACTACAACACAACTCCTGGGCCTCATTCTCAGTGATCATAAGAAATGAAGAAGCAGAAACACTGTGAGAATAGAGAAACAAGAATTCAGCTGTAGGACTGTGTCTCCTAGAAGTATCAGAGAAACTCTACCCAGGACATGTCTGACTAACTAACACCTAATCAAGAATGGCACCAATAGACAGACTAACTTGAAAGGGAGAAATCCCTTGAGACTTCAGCTCTATACAAATAACTACAAAGCAACCAAGGATAATTAAAAACCAGAGAAATAACCTTCCCCAGAGAAGAGACCTGCAAATTGATTATTCAACCTTAAGTGGTCAGCACTGAAATATACATAAAAATAACATTGTACAGACTGAACAGATTGCACATATTTAGGGATGAATATATACACAACAGAATTTGAGGCATTGAACTTGATAGAAAGCAAGAGGATTCATGGGAAGGGTAAGAGAAAGGAAAGAAAAGGAGAGAGCAATGTAATTGATTTTTTAAAAAGTTAAAGTTTGAGCCCCTTTGGATCTACTAATAAAGGGAAAATCTCAGTGGGAATGTTAACCAGTTAAGGAGAAAGGGGAAATACGTTTAAATGCTTTCATGTAGTGAGTTGACTTTAATGAAGGGGAAGAGAGAGCTAGAGCTCTGAGCAAAAGTTGTTGGCAGTTTAATGAGAGACTTGGAATTAAATGAAATATAATATTTGTTAAAGGTATCTAGGGAAACACAAGAATTGATTTCTCTGATTTCAAAACTTCTTCTCTGTATTATTTGAGTATTTTCCCTGATGTTTTTCTAACTGTCTTGTAGGCCTCAGAGACATTGTAAAATGTCAATCATTCAAGACTTCCCTCAAATTCCACCACCCCAACACAAGCATCTTCAGTATTGCATAGCAGATCTGAAATACAGTTTTCTTTCAATCAGCAGTCACTGAGACACTAATTTAGGTACATTACAAAACCATCTAAGACATCCCATATACCCTACTATCTGCACACAAGCATCTTTGGTATTTACCAGTACCTTATCATTTTCTTTATTTTCAGAAGTTATTCTGGTACTATTTAGTTCATCCCAATTACTTAGTACTTTACATAGTTTATTGCTGTTTATTGGCAATGTGTATTATATGGCTTGCAAATCCAAAGTGAAATGGATGAGAACCACTCATTCATTGCCCAGAAGGTCCTGAAGCAATGTAAAGCAGAGAGGATCAACACTAAGCTTTATCTAACTTAAAATATATAAAAATAATTTATTAAATAAGCTAATGATTATTTCAAATTCTAGAGAATACCAAATGTCCTCATATTTTCTCCTTTGACCTTGAGATAAAAACTGAAAGCTACCCAAATGTGACATCTAAAAAAGATTATCTAGAACTTTGGTGTATAAACTTAAATCCTCAGAAACATGACAAATTTGTTATTTGGAGAAATAAAATGAAACATGGCATATTCCCATCTTCCTGATAATTCCAGTCTTGAAAACTAACAAATTTTAACACATTCTTTATTCCTCTGTTTCTCATTTTTTTTAATCCTTCTATGACATCCTTGGAATGAATCTCTTCATAAATTAAGGACATTAAATGGCATAAGTCTCACTCTGATATGGGGATCCTGGAGTAGGGGAATGTGGTATGGGACAGAAGAATGACAAAAAGAAGGGACAGTTCTTTTGTCACTAATCCTATTCTGAATAAAGAATAGGATTTATTCTTTCTTTAAAGAATATATTGTATATTGTGTTAGGTTTTAGTCTCTTATCATTTTTTCTGCAGTGATCTATGACAATGCCTAATTGTGAACTGGAAGTATCCAAAAGGAAGATGGGGCCCCACAATGAGGCTATCACATGGACTATGACAAAGGCACCAGGCTGACAAACAACAACCAAAAATCAGATTTGGACTACAAACTGCTCAGGACATTTTCAACGTGGCTAGCTGAGATGAACTAGCTTCACAGACTTCTCTAGCCAGGACTTCAGACAAGCCATGTACTTTTCTGTTATGCAGAGAATGGATAACAAATGATACAGCTACACATTTCAGGACTTGATAAACAATAACACTTTTCAGGATCCACTAAAGATGTTGTCCCCACTCCAACAGCAGGAAGTAAATTTAAGAACATGATGCTCACATTCCCAAGAGGTAATGTAGGTAGCTTTTGGTCTTTTAATGGATTATGAATGATTGTTGTTGTTTAGGGTAATTGGTTAGAAATTGTTATTGGTTATGGTTAGAAAAAAGCTAAACAAGAAAGATTAGACTTAGGGTTCTTGTTTTAAAAAAGAGAGAAAAAAAAGGATACAGATACAATAGGATATGAGGGTAGGTTATTGAATCTACTTTAAAAAAGAGAAATTACTAGCTTTAAATATTTTATATTAGATTTGATTTTTTGTATATTATATACAGATTGTGTATATTGATATAAGGTTGAGATTAATTTTGTCACTGTACATATATTCCTGTTTGTTCAAGGTATTATATAATATAATACAAATTGCTAGTCCAGGAAAGTTATTATTACCAACTAATTAGGACATAAAGAAATGCAAGTTAGTACTTAGACATTACAGTCAAATTTACAGTCATATTAGATATGTTTTCAAGATCAGATATATTTTAGATGGACAAGTCTTCAAACACTTCAGAGATCCATAGAATATGGCATTTAAGAAATTTCAAAAACATATGTTAATTTTTTGACAATGGGATATCTGCTCCTGGCAGTGCCAATCCACTTTAGAGAAGATTATGGACATCATGGAAACTCCTCCATATGAGTTGACCTTCTTTGTGACAAAGCTTAGCCACTGGGCAAGAAAGTACTGTTACCTTGACTGCTGACAATATGATATTCAAAATGGACAAGCAGGAGAAATACACAAAAGAATTGCTGAGCCTTGCCAAAACACGGTAGAAAGGACTTTGGGAATATCCTGCTGCCCTGAGAAGTCTGTCAGACATGCTAGGCCTATAGGCAGAAGTTGGACACTTGAATAATACAGAAAAACTATGGGTGACTGTCCAGGCAGCCAGCTGTTTTATTTCTTACATTTTTGGAAGTTGCTATTTGCTTAACATTATTTCCTTCTTGAGTCTGTGAGGAATTTGAAGATGAGATCGTTAATAGTTATAGTTATCTAGTGACAGTTTAAAAGAAAGAAAAGTTAAAGTAAGTTTAAGAGACATCAAAATATAGTTTTTAGTTAGTAATACAAGTTAGATACAAAGTGGATTAAGTACAATCCTTTGGACCTAACAAAATAAGATAAATAATGGAATACTTTCTTTGAATCTTTCAATTGTTAATGAAACTGGAAATTCCATATAATTATTGTTTGTATATTATTGTATGTAATTATTGTGCCTATTGTATATGGTTTTTCCTATGTCAGTTATAATTTTCTTTTTTCTTTTGACACAAAAGGGGATATGTGAATATATATTACATATTCAATAAAACCTGAATATTGGGGAGAAAGCACTCAGTCAAATCCTAGGCAGACAGCTCAGGAAATTCTTAAACCTCGAATACAAAGATAAACAGCTGAGTCAGTCACAGGGATCCCTTTGATCCCAGCACAGGGAAAACCCAGAGTGGGACCTTGATCCTATAATTCCAGAGACAGAACTTCTGTTTCTGTGAGTTCAAGGCTATATGCCTTTAATCCTAATCTGTATGGGATAGGGTATATAAGGGCTCTAGAAACCAGGCAGACACAGAAGCATCTGGCAGAAGCAACCAGGAGCGAAGCTGAGGAAGTTACAAGACAGCAGGGTGAGGATTGACTGTGGTGCTTCCTTTCTCTAATATTTCAGCCTTGCCCTGATAACTGGCTCTGAGTCTCATTCATGCTATTACACAAATGTAAGTAACAGGTTCTGTGCAGCTGAAAAAAATAAATTTAAAAGATTCCCAATAACCATTTCAAACAAATTAAATGAGACACCCTGAATTGAAGAACATGTATTTATTTTATTTCAAATTCTTTTTGGTCTAATTGAAACCTAACAGCTGATAAGATGCTAGTGGCTGGTGTTCCCAGTACATAGTTCAGGATATGGGTATAACTATGATGCCTAATAAGGGGCATGGCTATGAATTCTAGTGCAAAAAGGCTTTAAAGACTTATTTATATACCCAAAAACAACATGAAATGGCTTCAGGTGTGTTTCTATAATAAGAGGAATTGATAAAGAAGATATGTAATTGGAAAAAATATTTACTAAAATTTGTGACTGGAGAGTTCAAAACAGTAAAACTGTTTGGTTTTTTTTAATTGTCTAAATCTTTTATCAAACTATCAAAGTGACTATTTAAGAAGGTAAGAAAATAGAGAAATCAAATATATGGCATGCTAATTTATCTGTAAGGAATAGAAGAAAGAGAAAAAGAAGAGGAATAGAGGAAGGAAGGGATGAGATAAAAGATCACTGATCCCAAGAACCAGGTAGCTATGAGTCACCCTCTGACTCTAATGTGATTTAGATTGAACACAAGAGGTTGTCTTAACCTTGAACAATTCTCTCTCAGTAATCACAAAGCTTCTTCAAGTGATTGTTTAAACTTGAGGGTACAAAGAGCATTCACCAGCAAATATTACAGACTCACAGAAATTCCATAAAATGTCTCCTCAGATAAAACCCAATTTCTGCTGATAAGCAATTCCAAACTTAACGGTACTACTGTTATTCAAGCAACTTCATTGTGATACTATATATTTGTGATGTTGCTATGCAACCAGATGATTTAGGTATTGCTAGTTCCACTTTTTAAGTGATGAACCAAAGACCTAGTTATCTTCTCAAAGTCATGACACTGCCTGAATACAAAACATAGACTCCTAAGCATTCAGCTGAACTGTCAGCTAACAAGAATTTCTTAAAATTGGCAGCCAGAAAAACTGACAACAAGAAAGTAGATTTCCTAGTGTTTGATAAGGATAAAAGATGTCACAATAAATCTCTATAACAGGATTTGGAATAATGACAGTGTGGATTATATTAAGCAACTCTGGGGAAGAGTGCTATTTCTCTAAAATGTGTATGTATTGCCCCCTTGGAGACATAAATGTACTTTGCTGTATTAATTATTCATAAATGTAAAATAGAAACTACTATAGTCTTGTAACTATAAAATTAAAGAAACTCATAAGCAACAAGATTTAAGTGTTACATAAGTAACATTAATTTAATATGACAAATGATGCCATTTCATATATAACATCATAGTTGTTGCCATGAATTATACTGATAATCCAAACTGATGACTCATCATGTCCCTTGCATTTTACTTTGCATGACAACTGGAATATTAAACCCTTCTCCTTTTAACCTTTTCATTTGCCTTAAAGGGTTAAAATTGTTGCTGATGCATTAGAGTCCCTGCTAAGTTAGCTGGTGAAATAAGTCTATGGGAAATTTGCCTCATAGAAAGCTTCCTTCTCACAGTTCACAGCATGGCTCTCCTCCACAAAGCTCTTTTCACACTAGAAGTTACCTGAGATTTACTTTTCAATAAGTAAGCTTACCATGACTTCTAACAACAGTGAGAGATGGCTTCTTTTTCCCCAATACCATTTTAGTGTTTCTCTCCTCCTGAAAATACAACTTAATATGAAATAGATAAAGACTGTGAAATGGAAAAGATGGAGTATCCTACTTCTCACTACAGAATATTCTCTTCATATTATGAGTGGCCGACACACAGGCCAATTGAACTGTCCCGCTTTTTAAAATTAGAATCAAATGATGATGACAAGATGACAAGTCATCAAATGACTAAGATGACAAGAGTTAATTAAGCTAAAGTCAAACTCAACAGCTTCAGTTACCACCTAAAAGCAATAGTAGAAACATGAGCCTATGATTATAGGACCAATATGAAACCCTTACATAATGGGATTCTAGTAAATCCTAAATTTTTTTATGAAAACAAAATTTGGTTGCCCTCTTGACTGATAATAGGAAGAGAGATACCAGGAGTTAAAATGTGGAAAATATAAAATTTGTTCTCTAGTTGTTAATGGAATTAACACTTCCATATAAGGACCTGACATCCCTTGGGAGAACACGGTGAAAGGAAATTAATATCTCTATTTTTCCTGAAGATAGTAGCAGCCAAGCAAACAAACACAGAAGTTGGTACCAGAGTGGGCTATTGCTGTGACAGGCCTGACCATGTTAAGGAGGATTGTGGAACTGTTTGGGACTACATGACTGAACAATTAAAATACATGTATGTAATTAATGACTAGAGAAAGTAAAAAAGCAGTGAGTTTGAATAAAATCTCCTGCAGCTGGTGGTGCTGAGGAGACTGCTCAAACCACTCAGCAAGTAAGAACATTTGATGTTGATTGGCCTGCAGTAGTATAGCAACAGTAGCAACTGACAATAAGCTAAAGCAAGATCATACAGGAGGGTCCTCATGAGGTTCCAGCCTCTTTGTCTTCAATCCAAGTCAACTACTGTCTTCTTCCGCTAAGCAAGGCAGATGCAGAAGCTGTCCCAGTATGGGAATGGCCTCTACACTCCCTAGATTTTTATGGAGAAAATACATGCAAGAATTATTTGCTGTCATTCAGAAGAGAGCTTTGAGACTTGAAGATGGGAGTTATAAAATTTGGATTTCTTGGGTGGCCTGGGGAGAAGCAAGGCCACAGAAATTCACAGATGCAGAGAAAAATACATAGGGAAATATTCACCAAGTGTAATGTGACCTTAATGAGAGAACTTTGATTTCGTTTTAACTTTTCTATACATATCCATATTGGCTACTTTGTTAAACAGTAAATTTGTACTAAAAATTAACTACAATTGACTCATAAAGGGTTTGAAATTAAGACATATCAAGTTTCAAAACTGTCTGGATAGGGATATTCTGTCTCAGCACACACACACACACACACACACACACACACACACACACACACACATACACTTTAAACTGTAAAGTTTGTCTCATTTCAATGAATTTAGAAATTTAAAATTTTTTGATTATTAAAAATGATTTCTTAGGTCAGAGCTACAGAGCTAAAGTTGCCATATATTTAGTCTACTAAAAAGTTATCATTTTATATTACCCATTTAACTGAAGCCTTTCCAAGCCTCATATCAGTAATTGGGGTTAACACTCAGAAAATGTTGCATTCAAGGTACTCTTCAAACTATTAAGTTTATACTAACTGATTCAATATTAGGGCGTTTATGGTAAAGAAAATCTATTTTCTTCCCTATTTTACACATTAGGAAACTAAGTAAAAATTCCCAGGATAAATGGTATCATAAAAGCTGGGATTAAAGCAAATCAGTTCCATAATCTATATTCTTAATTGTACCTAATGCCACATACAGTGCATTAATCAGAACAAAATGAGCACTGGAAAACTCTCAGAAATGAAAGTTCTACACATATTATTAACACCAGCCCATTTCAAATTTTCTTGTAGATGAAATTATTCACAAGCATGAGCTTCACTGTTTGAACACATTATTGTATCTTCATGGGAACAGGTCACCTTTCCAAAACGAAAAAACAAAAAACAGTGTTTATGAATCTCAACCTGTTTCCACTTATTTAAGTACTCAGTTGAAGTGACTTCTCTTGAGTGTTACAATACCATACTACCACTGTGCTCCATCTCAAGTCAGCAGTATGGGAGGAGGGGTATTCACACACACACACACACACACACACACACACACACACACACACACACACATGCCCACAGGGAGGAAGAGCTAGAGAGAGTGGTGAGAGGTCATTTTTCAGTCTATCTCTACTAATTCATTAAAAGAGCCTGTTTAACTATTCTTACTAATTTTGTAAGTGAGTGAGCTAATTTAAACATTATCTACATCATCACAAGCAAAACCAGAAACTCAGATTCATACCTACTACTTCCTGCTTTACATATTCTTTAAAATATACAATAGGCATATTATTAAAGATTCCCAGATTGAGAGTCTTAAGATTTCTTTCAAACCAACTCATCAAGCAGTCATCCTCTACACAATAAATATACTTCTTTAGTTTTTCAGTCAAAATTCCTGAAAGCATCTTTGATTCCTATTCTTACATGCAAATTCTTTTTGGGTGTCTTCAATAAATATCCATAATCTTCAACTTACCTTCACTACCCATCACATGTCCAAGACTCTATAATAAATTCACTGTGATAATGTCTAACTTTCTACTGGTCTCTACAATTCTGAATTTATTTTTTACCACATCTCCTCAAATATTATCCCATACTCTTTTCATGAGAGTCAACAAAATAATCCTAATAGGTACAAAATTAGATCATGTCACACCTTTAATCAAAATAATCCCAGACCTTCCAGTCTTAGTTAGGTCTTATTGCTGTGAAGAGAAACTATGACCATGACAACTCTATAAAGAAAACATTTAACAGAGGCTGACTTACTGATTCAGAGATTTAGTTCATTATAGTCATGGGGAAGCATGAAGGAACATAGGAAAACATGGTGCTGGAGAGGTAGCTAGGATTTCTATATCCAGTAGGCACCAGGAAGAGAGAGTGATACTGAGCTTGACTTGAGCTTCTGAAATCTTAAAACCCACCCCATAGTGACACACTTCCTCTAACAAAGCTGTATCTACGCCATCATGGCCACGTCTTCTAGTAGTGCCACCTGATAAGGGTCTTTGGGAGCCATTTTCTTTCAATCCATATCAGATGGAATATAAATAAAGCCCTTATCAGTATCTACAAAGACTGGCTCTGTGACCTTTCTGACTTTACATCTTATTGTATTAATTACTCATCCTGCTGTTGTGTTCAAATAACTGAATAGATGCAAGACAAGGTAGAAAAATGTTTGTTTCATTTTATAGATGGAGGGGATACAGTCTATCATGTTAGGAAAGGCAGCTGGTCACATTGTAGCTGTGGTCATACAGAAAAGTTAAATGAATGTTTTTTCCTTTCTATTCAGCCAGAACCACACCCAGTGGATAGTGTTGCCCTCATTCAGGGTGAGAATACCCTCCTCAGTCAAACCTTTGCAGAAGACCTTTACAAAGACTACTAGAGTATTTATGGTAATCTAAATCCATTCATGTTGGCAACAAAAACTAACCATTATAACTCGAATCTTTCTCAACCTAAGATTCAACACATAGCTTAAAAAATGTAATTCTACTTTGGTTCCTAGAGTCTCAATTTTATCTCATAATGCAAAATATATTTGGCCCATCTCTAGATAGCCCCAGTTTTTAAAAGTCTCATCCCTGTTCAAATGCCTGAAGTTCCATGCTTCCTTTGCAATGCAAAACACTGAACTATGAGCCTGGGTAAAATACAAAAACAAGTTACATACTTCAAATATGAAAAAGCAGGAATCATTCCAATTTTTAAAGGAAAGAATAACTCAAAAGAAGATCAGAATCCAACAGGACAAATATCAGATTCCATAATTCCGCTTTGTGTGTGTTATGGAATCCTTTGGGCTCCCATGGACATAGGTAACTCCACCCTTCCAGCTCTGCTACCAGCATCATACATAGAAACTCTGGGAGCCAGGTCCCATTCATACATTCAGTTTTTTTTTCAGCAGACATGCCACAGGGGTATCACCTTAAACATCTTAAGGATACTTAAGTTTCACCATCACAACTTCATTCAGTTTCTTTTCTGAGACTCCTTGCAGCAAATCTAAGTCTCCTGCAAGCCGCCACCATCTGGTTCTCACATCTTCACTATTAAAACACCAGGACCATGAAAATATGTTGTCAAGTTGTACTACCAGCTCAAGATGTAGCCTCCTTCCCCTGGCCCACAGTTGTAGTGGACTCAGAGTATTTTTAGGACTGACCTTAGGGAAACCCTTATAAACAGCACACTTGCCAGCTATATATTGACTGAACATGGTGAGAAAACAATGATTTTGCTAGATGAGAACTCAAAAAGCTGTCTAGGACCATGATATGACATCTTCTGGATCAGTTTAAATTCCTGCTTTTTCATAGCCCATTCCTATAGTCTTAACTATGATGCTTTAATACCCAGAAAACAAAACAAAGGAAAAAAAATCACTAGCAAAGTTGTGTGGCTCATGCTTGTAACCCCAGCACTAAGGGAGTCACTTTTAGGGTTTTGAGCATATTTGGGCATGGTTCACATATACTCAGTTTTCTGGCAGGAGGTTTCTGTGGATGCAGAACATGAAAAGTGGCAGAAGGGCAGCAGCAAATAGCAGGAGACTCTTAACAGCTATTTTTATGTAGAAAAGAGCTTTATTGTATATGATTATAATTAGCAGAGGGGTTATGATTATAATGGCAGAGAAAGCAAGAAGACAGAGGAAGAGGAGGAAAGAAGAAAGGAAGAGAGGCAGAGGAAGAGAGAAAAACAAAGGCAGAGTGAAAGAGGCAGATGGAAGGACGTGGAACCTTGCTTTTAACAGGGCCTGCCTGACTGTCAGAGCCTAGGGGAGGGCGTGGCTTGACATCAGCGTTCAGAGGACATGACTCTTAGAGACTTAACAATCACTTTAAGTTCTAGCTAAGTCATATCTATGTAAAATAGGGGAGAGTCCAATGCTACATAATGAGAGGGTGGGAGAAAAAGGAGTTGGAGGGAAAGAAGAGAACCCATTATTGATACTAAAAACAAAAAAAAAATGGACATAGAACCAACCATCCTTAAGTTCTTTCTTCTATCCTTGAATATAGAATGCCTGCCCCTCATGGCAGATATTACTAATGATAAAAGCTTCCTGGATTAGATTTTACCTTGTCGGTTCCTATCTTTCCTAGTCTATGGAGAACAGTCATCAGTGGCATCATTAGAAGAGACTCAGAACCACCAAGCATAAAAGGCTGATGTGCATCATATGCTCAAGTATTTCCTCATGTTCTCTTTGCCATATAACTTCTCTCCATCAGTATGCCTGTCCCAAATGATTTCATCTCACAATATGCATATAATTCTTGCTGGACTCTATTATTGGCAGAATAATAGGACTCTTGTACTTACTTCACAATTGAATTTTCAAAGCAAGTGGAATAAATCAAAATAAATGCATGGATGAGTAATAAAACTTTCTGATAAATTATAACAGCAGAACTGTTCTTACAAAAGGACCTGTAATTAATCCTATAGTGCGCTATCTTTGTACATAGCCATGGGGTCCATTATGATGATAATTTAAACAGAAGCAGAACACAGTCACCTTTTACACAGTTCTCAGTTCTCTGCCTCCTCCCTATCTCACAATGTGGTTGGCCCAGATATATATCCTGTGTAACTGCTCCTAATAACCACCTCCCTATGGGTCAGCTAGATGCAATTTCCTTTTCCAATTCACTGACCTCCTTAGCATACCCACTCAGATTACTTAAATATGCTTCAGTGGTGATCTCTCAGTCACAAGTGAGACCATGAAATGCATGCTAGCTTGCTGTAACACCTGACACAAGAGCAAATGCTATGTTCTGTGATTAATCCTGTGCCCTCAGCAAGACTCCTTAGCATCCTTGAGGTTTTTTTTTTTTTTTTTTTTTTTTTTAAAAAACTTTATTTATTTATTTGCCTTGGTGTTTGCCTGGAACTGGAACTACAGACAGTTGTTAGCTGCCATGTGGGTGCTGGGAATCAAACCCGGGTCCTCTGGAAGAGCAGATGGTGCTTTTAACCGCTGAGCCATCTCTCCAGCCCCAGCATCCTTGAGTTTATATCATCATAGTTATGCTGGCCCTGTGTGTTTGCCACCACTGGACAAGTGATGTCAGTGAAATCTGAATCCACTACTCCTTACATATTTCCTCTATGTACCCCTATAAACTGTCCTCCCATAGTACTTTTACATGTAATATGTTAGATATTATTCAGAATGACAGATAAATTTATAGGACTTTAAGTATATTAAATTTAATATTACATTTTTAACCCTCCTTTAATATTTTCTCACTGTCTCTTTTTCTTTAAAATCTACCACACTATTCAGCAATATCTGTTTCTTTTTTCCTCTGGTTTCCTTCATTCCACTGAAATATTTTTAATATATTCATTCCTGCCACAGCACAATATGTTAGCTTTTCTCCTTTCTTTCTCCTCAAATCAGCACATTTAAATTTTCATGTTATGCTGAAAAATATGTTTCCAAGCATTTTACAAAAACAATTCCACTTCATTAAACAGAATCTGAAGCCAACTAAATCTTGGCTTCTGAGAGACTTAAGCAGTCGTGGTATTAACAGCTGCCTACATCCAAATCTTTTCAAAGATTCGTTCCAAAGGATTAAAAAAACAAATAAAACTACATTAAACTCTCACTTTTGATATATCCTCAAGAAAATTGTTACAATTTTAAATTACTTACAAGTGGAAAATAAAAATTAAGTCAATGTGGCTCAATTTTAAATGACTCCACAACCATTCATAGTCAACAATGAAGTTGGGATTTTCTAATGCAGAAGAAATAATAAAGAAGAACTGAGCTCAAATAACCCCAGAAAATAAAGTTCAGATAATCCTAGTAACAATGATGGTAAAATTGATGGAAATAGGAATCCATTAATCCATATACACTAGATAAGTTAAACACGAAGAAATGAATAAAAATATATTATTATTTGAAGTAGAATGTCAACTAATTAGAATGGCCCGGGAAACTCTTGCAGAAGAGAAAGCAAAAAAAGAGTATGAGATCCAGAGGGCATGGAGAACACCAAGCAAAGGAGACACAAGGCCTTCTAAACCAACTGGAAGAATCTCAGATGAAGTCAAGAACTAAAGCAGCCTGGACGGGGCCTGCATGGGTCCGCACCAGGCCCTCTGCGCACACATTAAGGCTTTCAATGTTTCCCGTGGGACTTCAGCATGTGTGAATGGATGGGTCTCAAACTCTTGTGCCTTCTCTTGGGCTCTTTTCCTTCCTTATTTGTCTTGCCCAGCTCCAATGTGATAGGTTTTGGTTTAATTCTACTATGGCTTAGTTTGTTATGTTTTATTACTGCTTCTTAGATTCCTTTTTTTTTTTTCTTTTTCCTAATGAGAAACAGAAAGGAAGTGATTCAGATGGTGGGAGAGATGAAGAGTAACTCAGAAAAGCAAAGAAAAGGAAAACCATAACCAGGATAAATTATGTGAGAAAAGAATCAACATTTATAGAAGGATAAATAAATAAAAAAATTTACAAAATTTACATTTTTCAATGATCAACAGAAAAAAATATTAATATATACTTAAATGTGTAGGTGAATTTTCAGAGGAAAAATATTTACATGACTTCAAAATACTTCCTCATTGAGTTCTTATTAACTACTAAGGAGAAGATGAAATGTAATTATAAAGAAAACAAGGAGACTATCTTAGAAAAATAACTATAAGTAAAATTAGCAGTGGGACAAGACAACTTCATGTGTGTCTCTTCCTCTGATATGCCCAGGATATAATCTACCATCTGCTTCTGATCTTAATAGCCTGACTTGAAAATAATAAAAAGAAAATAATTGAACATTCTGACAAAAATCCAAAATATTAATATATACTTAAATGTATATAATATAAACTTCCCTGTCTATGAGAGGAATGATCCCAGACAAAAAGACACATGTAGGCCAGGATAGTTAAACTTGATTCTTACCATTGAATTTAATTTCAGGTCATGAAAATAAAACCTCAACTATATATGCCATTATTTGGATAATTGACAAAATTTTAATATGGATCCTAGATGAAGTAATGCAAGGGTGGTGTAATTATCTTATTTCCGTGAGTTATTCAAGTCACAACCTTTGTTCTTAGGAAATGCACACTAATAAATGGGTTTGAAGTTTGCAACTTCTTTCAAAAAGTAAAAGCATGTTTATGAAAAGAGCAAATGAGAAATTGAAACAAAGATGTCAGCAGATATTGACAAGAACAGTTATATGAGAAACTGCTGCATGAAACTCACAATTTCTCTGGATTTGAAATCAAACCAAAATTGTTTCTAAATTCTCATCTTAATCTATTGGGAATAAAATTATTAAAATCATTTAAAAAATATACATTTCCAAAGTTAAATAACTAGAAATAAAAACATGTAATGCTTAATGAATCTGTATTTATGGTAGAAACAAACTATATTGAATAAGCCAATATTTTATTTTTAAGCCAAATTAATTTATACATATACACTAAGACATCTTTAAATAGTATGTGTACTTTTGATACACTAAGTTTTCCAATATTTTCAAAGGCTTACAGTAATTGGAAAAACATTCAAACACATTTGAGTCACTGCATGAATTTCATTATTAAATTGGTATCTGATCAAATATTGCTGATCTATCTACTATTAACTCACATTATAATATTTAATTTATTACCTAAATATAGAGAAATAATAACCATAAGCTGAGCACATACTTATATTATATATGCTAGTAGAGAAATGGCATTTATTTGGTCTTTAAAAACTTTAGAGATTTAATTAGTTCTTTTTTCATTTATAAATAGACCATGAATCAAAATAGACAAAAACAATTGTCTAACATCACACAGTTGGTAACTAATGAAGACATATGTTTCTAGTACTGTTTAAAAAGATCAGAAAGATCTTATTTTCCAGTATCTTATATAGCATGCAGCATTTCTAACATAATTAATAACAGAATAACTTTTACTGGAGGATTTTTTGTCAAAGTTCTCAAGAGAAAGCTATTCAATATCATGAATTATTAGACTGATTTTGTAGGGTGAGTTATTGATATAAACATGATATTTGGAGTCTATTCTGGAAATATAGCATGCTATTGAAAAATAATTTTCAAGTATGCTTTATTAGTATAGAAAGATATACATGTAGGAAACTTATACATAAGCAATATTTTTGTAACTTAATAAATGGCCTTGGAGAGTAAAAGTTATCTTTTACTAAAAAAAAAATCCTCATTTTTGAAGTTTAGATTTTGATTTTATTTAAACAACAAAAAAATTACAATCAAGGGTAAAATAAAAATGAAGTTCTTTTCAAATACTCTTTTTGAAATCCTGTAAGGTTAATTTTTATATGGAATTGCCATGAAAGTATTTATCTAGTCATGTTCCTTAGGCACCTTCTTTCTATTTACAGGTCCACTGTCAACACATGCATTAGTCAGGCTATGACATACTCAAAGAATGTAGATGATCTATATCATTGCATCAAGAAATATTAGAATATTATACTGCTTATGAATCAATCATGTAGATAGGTTTGATATATTTTCCAAGTCTACAAAGATCTATAAGCAAATATTTATTTAGAATCATTTAGTCTGGTGAAATACTTTTTGTTAATTTTTGTTAAATATATATACAGGTGTCAGGCTCAACAAAAAAACAAACAGTATGTACAGTATTCTTTGATCTTCACAATAACAAAGTTCACATCACATAACAAAGAAAAAAATTAAAGCAGTTGACAGTTTTATTTCTCAAGTGTTTTAAATAGCAAATCTAATGTTTTTATCTCTATAGATTACATTCTTTAAATAAATAAAATTTTTGAAGTAATTTTGTTGCTTCCTGTCTTATTTCATGGAAAAACTTGGCAAACTGCCAAACAAGAGATTCTGAAAACTGGAAACACAACTTATTGACCTGCAGTCATTAGCATACAATCATTTTCATGATTCATATATTACTCTCCCCACAAGACTGGAAAAGCTTGCTTTTATGAAACAGACTTTGACTAAAATCAAAGGTCCCATTTTAATAGCATGACAGTTGATTTCTTTATTTTATTTTATTTTATTTTATTTATTTTATTATGAATAAAGAAGTCACATTTTCTATCCTTGTATATCCTTATTCAAGGTCCCTTCCCCTTCCCACCACATCAGGTCATTCTCTCTTTTCCACATCTCCCCATCCCCTCCCTGGGCAGGCAGCAGGTAGTCCCAAGATCCCAAGGTCCTAATATTGCTTAGTTCAGCCTCCAACCCTGGCGACACTTGATTTCTTATAGAAGTTTTCCCCTTTCTGCCTTCTCTCATTGCTCCCTTTCCTGTCTGCTTTCCCCCTCTTGTCAGGAGCTCTGGCTTTACATTTGAGCTGAGGGTTATGAGTAAAATGCTGCATTCCTGGAGAGAAGCTTTTGTGGTATTGCTAGGCAATTCTAGATAACAGCTCAACTAAGTATAACATATCTATTTTATCATATTGATCTGGAACAAAACACAAACCTAGAAGCACTTTGACAACATTCCTTTCCCTTTTTTTTTTATTTTGTGGGTATGTGTGGGGTTATAGGTATATATATGGTCTACACAGGTATGTGGTATATGCACTACTGTTTGCTTACAGAGGCTAAAAATGAGTATTGGCTGTCCTATTCTCCATTACTCCCTCCATTCTCTTTCTTTTTCTTCTCTTTCCCCCTCCCCTCCCCGCCTCTCCTCTCTGCTCTCTACTCTCCTGTTCATCCCCGTCTCCCTTATTCCCTTGAAACAGGATTTCTCACTGAACCTAAAGGCAGATCCCTGGATAGTAAACCTCAGTAATCTCCATCCTCTTTTGTCTCCCACCAAAATGGGATTATGAATGTGCACAGCTTCTAGAAGTTTTCTACATGATCCTGGGGATTTCACCTGAGGTCCACATGTTTCTGTAGCAAGCACTGTTACTTACTAGGCCATTTAGCCTATCTAACCATACTGCTCTCTCTATAAATACTATTGTTTGAGTCTGCAATGTCCTCAAGACTCTGTCCCTACTTGGTAACATTAGTCAGAGATTGTTGAAAATTTAAGGGTGAGGAATCCTAGTGGAGGAATCCTATGAGAGGTTCCCTGAACCTATCTGGCCAGTCCTTCTTTCTTGCTGTCCTGTTTTTGGCTACCATGATATGCACCATCAGCCACCCACCATAATTTCCTGTTACCTTAGAAGTAAAGCCACACAGTCATATATTAAAACCTCAACTCAGGAAACAAACTAAATCATTACTCCTTTTCAGTTGATTTTTCTCTGATGTTACATCACATCAATGAAAAACTGAATAACACACTGAAGATTTAGACCCTTATAAAGAAACAATTGAAGCATTTTTCATAAACCATAGACATACCACTTTAAAAGGTTTGATTTTTTTTCAAGACAGGGTTTCTCTGTGTAGCCCTGACTGTCCTGAAATTTGATCTATAGACCAGTCTGGCTTTGACCTCAAAGAGATCCACCTACCTCTGCCTCCCAAGTTCTGGGATTAAAGGAGTATGCCACCACTGCCCAGCAACCCAGAAACAGTTTTGATTTTTAACAACATAGTTTATAATAAAAACACAATCTTTAAAGATTCACTCATAAAATAATGTCTCTGTTATAAGTGAGCATTTTTACAAGGAGCATATTAATTATCTGTGTGTTCAAAACAATAATGAATGCAATTAGTAACTCTAATATTATTTTTGATGGCATGAAAATATGGTTATTGAATTGAGAAATACCTTAAATAAATTTATATGCATGCAATAAATCCCATAGGTGATGCAAATCAAACAGAAAAAAAAACAGGATCTCCACATATTGGGCAATAGAGGGAATATAAGTGTATCATGACATATATATATATATATTTAATCTAAAATTATATATCTTTTGGAAATGAATATGCACCAACAGATATATATATATATATATATATATATATATATATATATATTTAAGAGCTGGCTCAGTAGTTAAAAGTTTTTCTGTATAAACATGAATACCAGAATTCAAATCCCAAAAACTAAGCATGATTTTGTGCATATCTTCAGTTCCACAATTGGGAAAAGAGGGAGACAAGAGGATTATCATGGGAACTGCAAACCACAAGATCTAATTTTACCAACAGAAGCTACCAGGAAGAATCCAGGTACAAAATGGTAAATGAGGACAATCAAAGCTTTCCTCAGCTTATACATATGGGCACCCCCATGTATATGATCACATATATCACACACACAAACTTCACACATGTATACACGCTCTCATGCACACACATCTTAAAAGAAAAAAAAATCTGACCATGCAGACCCTGTGTCTAGATCATAATAGAAGACCAGAGTAAGAGATGAAACACACTCTGTGCCCAGAGCAGAGTAAGAGATCATGCAGACCTCGTATCCAGAGCAGACTAGAGACACACAACCCCGGGACTGATAACTGACTAAGATCCAGCTAAGAGCTGACTAAGAGTGAACAAAGGAAGCAATGGGCAGACACCAGTGCAAGAATACATATAACAATATAAAGAAAAACAAGGCAACACCACAAGAAACTGGTGGTTCTATACCACCAAGACCTGAACAGAGCAATGAAGAGAAAAACAGAAGGAAAAAAAACATTAAAAATATGTTTGGAAGATTATAGAAGCCTTAAAAGAGGATATTAAAAATCTTTTAAATGAATAGAAGAAAATACAAACAAAAACTTGAAAGAGATTAACAAATACTTGAATGAAAACCAAAAAAAAAAAAAAAAAAATTAACAAATGAAAGAAACATGCTAGGAACTAAAAATTGAAATAGAATTTATAAAGAAGCCACAAAACAAGGCAAAAGTGGAAATAGAAAATCTGAAGAAATGAACTGGAACTACAGATACAAGCATTAAAAAAAAAGAAAAAAACAGAATCCAAGAGATGGAAGAGAAAATCTCTGACGTGGAAGATACAATAGTGGAAATAGATACATCAGTCAAAAAAAAACCACTAAAGCCAAAAAAGTCATAACATTAAATGTCCAGGAAATTTGGGATACCATAGGAAGACCAAACCTGAGAATAATAGGAATAGAAGGAGAAGAATATCAGTTCAAAGGCATAGATAATATATTCAATAAAATCATGGAAGAAAATTTTCCCACACTAAAGAAGGAAATGACTATAAAGATATAAGAAGCTTATAGAACACCAAATAGATTAGACTCCCCCCGAAAAAAAAAGTCTGCTCGCAACATAATAACCAAGCCATAAAACATACAGAACAAAGACAAATATTAAGAGCTGCAAAAGAAAAGGGCCAACATATGTATAAAGGTAGACCCAACAGAATAATACCAGACTATTCAATGAAAACAAGAAGATCTTGGTCAGAAGTTATACAGACACTAAAAGAACATGGCTGCCAACCTAGACTACTATACCCAGTAAAATTATCAATCACCATAGATGGAGTAAACAAGATATTTCATGACAAAATCAGATTTAAACAATACTTATCCACAAATCCAGCCCTACAGAAAGCACTAGGGAGAAAACTCCAACCTAAGGAAAGCAGATACACCCATGAAACCACAAACAATCAATAATTCTACAGAAGAGAAGCACAAAGAGAGGAAATACACACAAGCTACCACGAAAAATAACTGGAAATAACAATCAGTGGTCATTAATATCCCTTAATATTAACACTACTAAAACTTAAACCCCACATCAAACATCACACTCTAGTAGTAGGAGACTCCAATATATCCCACTTTTACCCTTTGATAGGTCCTCCAGACAGAGACTCAACACAGAAATAAGGGGTCTAACAGATGTTATGATGCAAATGGACTTAATAGATATTTACAGAAGCTTCCACCCAAACACAAAGGAATATACATATATCTCAGCACCCCATGGAACTTTTTCTAAAACTGACCACATAATTGGTCATAAAGCAAATATCAATAGATACAAAAAATGGAAATAACCCTTTGTATCATATCAGACAACCATCTAAAGTTAGAATTCAACAACAACAAAAATCACAGAAAGCCTACAAACTCATGGAAACTGAATATCTCTATATTGAACCACCTCTGGGTCAAGAAGTTAAGAAAGAAATCAAAGACTTTCTAAAATTTAATGAAAATGAATCCACAACATACCCAAACTTATATGACAGACTGAAAGTAGTATTAAGAGGAAACTTCTTAGCACTACATGACTATATGAAAAAAAAACAACAAGAGAAACCTCACACAAGAGACCTAATAACTCAGCTGAAGGCTTTAGAACAATTAGAAGCAAACTCACCTAGAAGGAGTAGATGGCAGGAAATAATCAAACTTAGGGCTGAAATCAATACAGTTGAAACAAGGAGAACTATACAAAGAATCAATGAATCAAAGAGTTGGTTCTTTGAAAAAGTCAACAAGATAGATAAAATCTTATCCAAACTAACCAAAAAGCAGAGAGAGTATCCAAATCAACAAAATCAGAAATGAAAAGGGGAACATAACAACAGACACATTAGAAATCCAGAGAATTATCAGGTCATACTTTGAAAATCTATACTATACTAAAGTAGAAAACCTAAGAGAAATGGACAGCTTTCTGGACAGGTACCAATAACCAAAATTAAATTCAGACCAGATAAATGACCTAAACAGACCTATACTCCTCAAGAAAACTGATGCTTTTATTAAAAGTCTTCAAAGTTAAAAAAAAAAAAAATCTGCCAGACATTCAAAGAAGAACTAATACCAATACTCAACAAACTGTTCCATATAGTAGAACCTGAAGGAGCACTGCCAAACTCTTTTTATGAGGACATAATCACCCTGATACTGATGCCACTCAAAGATGCAACAAAGAAAGAGAATTACAGACCAATCTTCCTCATGAACATTAATGCAAAAATACTCAACAAAATTCTGGCAAACAAAATTTAACAACATATAAAAAAAAAAGTCATCTACCACGATCAAGTAGGCTTCATCTCAGAAATGCAGGGATGATTCAACATATGACAAACTGTAAATGTCATCCATATAAACAAATTGAAGGAAAAAACCCCACATGATTATCTCCTTAGATGCTGAAAAAGCCTTTGACAAAATCCAACACTCCTTTATGACAAAATTCCTGGGGACATCAGGAATACTGGAAAAATAACTAAATATAATAAAGGCGATTTACAACAAGCTGATGGCCAACGTCAAACTAAATGGAGAAAAACACAAAGCAATCCCACTAAAATCAGGAAATAGACAAGGCTGTCCCCTCTCCCCTTATCTATTCAACATAGTTCTCAGTTTTAGCCAAAGCAATAAGAGAACAAAAGGAGATTAATGGGATACAAATTAGAAAAGAAGTGAAATGACATCTATTTGTAGTTAATATGATTGTATACATAAGTAACCCACAAAATTCTACCAGGGAACTTCTACAGCTGATAAACACCTTCAGCAATGCAGCAGGATACAAGATTAACTCAAAGAAATCAATAGCCCCTTCTATACACTAAAGATAAAAGGGCTGAAAAAGAAATAAGGGAAACCTCACACTTTATAATAGCTGCAAATAGCATTAAATACCTCTATAACCAAAGAAGTAACAGATCTGTTTGACAAAAACTTTAATCACTGAAGAAAGAAATAGAAAAGGATATCAGAAAATGGAAATATCTTTAATGTTCCTGGATAGGTAGAATCAACGTAGTAAAAATGGCAATCTTACCAAAAGCAATCTACAGATTCAGTGAAATCCCCATCAAAATTCCAACACAATTTTTTACAGGACTTGAAAGAACAATGCTCAATATCATTTGGAATAACAGGAAAGCCAGGAATGCCAAAATAATTTTACTCAACAAAAGAACCTCAGGGCTGGCATCACCATCCCTGACTTCAAGTTATACTATAGAGCTATAGTAATAAAAACAGCCTAGTACTGGCATAAAAAGACTTGTGGATCAATGAAATTGAACTGAAGACCCTGACATTAACCCACGCACCTTTAAATACCCAATTTTTGACAAAGAGGCCAAAGATATTCAACAGAAAAAAAAAAAAGATAGTATTTTCAACAATGGTGTTGGTATAACTGGATGCTAGTGTATAGAAACATGCAAATAGATCCAAACCTATCATCCTACAACAAAACTCAAATCCAAGTAGATCAAAGACCTCATCATAACCACAGCTCCACTGATCTTGATAGAAAAGAAAGTGGGAAATACCGTTCAATGCATTTGAACACGTGACTACTTCCTAAATATAACACCAGTGGCACAAACACTAAGAACAATAATCAATAATTGGGACCTCCTAAAAGTGAGAAGATTCTGTAAAGCCAAGGACACAATCAATAGGACAAAACGATAGCCTACAGAATGGGAAAATATTTTCACCAACTCTACAAGTGACAGAGGAATGATCTCTAAAATATGTCAAGAACTCAAGAAACTAGAGCTCCATACCCAAAATAACCCAATTTAAAAAATGGGGTTCAGAACTAACAAGGGAATTTTCAGCAGAAGAATTACAATTGGCTGAAATGCACTTGAAAAAGTGTTGAACAACTTTAGCCATCAGAGAAATACAAATTAAATTTGAGATACCACCTTACAACTGTCAGAACGGCTAAGATTAAAAACACAGATGACAACCTATGCTGGAGAGGATGTGGAGCAAGGGGAAGATTCATACATTATTGGTGAGAGTGTAAACTTGTTTAGCCACTCTGGAATGAAATATGGCAGTTTCTCATAAAACTGGGACTCAATCTCCCCAAGAATCCAGCAATACCACTACTGGGTATCTACCCTAAAATGCACATTTGCACCCCAAAAGCATTAGCTCAACTATGTTCATAGCAGCATTATTCGTAATAGCAAGAACCTGAAAACAACCTAGATGCCCCTCAGCTGAAGAATGTTAACAAACTGTGGTACATCTACACAATGGAATACTACTCAGCAGTAAGAAAAAATGATATTCTAAAATTCGCAGGCAAATGGATGGATTTGGAGAAAATCCTCCTGAGTGAGGTATCACAAACTCAGAAAGATAAGCATGGGATGTATTCACTCATTAGTGGACTTTAAACAAAAATCAAGGAACACGCAAGCTTCAAACCAAAACCCCTGAACAGCTTGGGATCAGAAGGAACTTAAGGGAAACATCCAGCGAGTCACCTTGGAAGAGAAAATAGAGAAGATCTACTCAGCTAATTGGGAGCAAAAGAGGTTGCAACTAAGAAGGGGTGGGAACAAATCATAAGAGAAGGAGATGGTTGAGTGAGAGGATCAGCAAGGAGGGAGAAAAAAAAATAGAGACTGAGATCTTAATAGAGGAAGCAAATGTGAGGTTGGAAAAAGACCGGGTGCTAAGGAAACCTCTAAGAACCCACAGGGTATCTCTGGCTAGGTCACTAACCAATAGTGAAAGTGTACCCTAAACATGACTTCCTCCATAATCAAATAAATAACCACCCCAAGTGTCATCACAGAACTTACATCCAATAATGAATAGAGGTAGAGGGAGGGATACACGGCTGAGCACTGGGCTGAGTCCCTGGTCCAGCTGATAGCAGGGAAGGAGACTTTATATGAGTAAGGGGATAGGGACTATAAGGAAAATTCTCACAATGATGGCTGGTTGGAGCTCTGGGGAGCTCACTGAATCAAGAACAGCCACTTGAGAACTATTTGGAAAAGGAGTTAAGCACTCCAAGCATAGGCAAAAGTCCACTGACTGACATGGGCAATATGTGGAGCCTCAAGGGGAGGGTTCAGACTGTGTTTCTGTGCATGGACTGGCACCTTGGAGCCCATTCCCTCCAGAGGAACACCTGACCCAGTCTGGATATTAGGATGAAGAAATAAGACTTCTTTGGAGTGGATGCTGAGATAATCAACCTGGGACCTCTTGCCCTTTTTGGGAAGAGGATAGGGGAATGAGGATGAGGGAGGCTGAAGGCTGACCGGGAGGGGTCGGGAGGGGTTGGGAGTTGGAACAAGGGGATACATGGATTAAAAAAAAAGACTTTATTCTATAAAAATAAATGAATAGATACGTAAATAAATAAATAAAGAGAAAAACCTATATAGGCAAGAGATGCTGACAGTGCAATGAAGTGATAGCAAAACTGAAAATACCTACTAAGGTTTTGAGTTGTCCTAGAGTTCTTATAATGAAGGTAGATTTTGTGCTGAGTAATGCATGTTTACAGGGATGTATTAGACAGATGCAGAAGAAACACTTGCAAGATTGTGAGGAGGAAAAGAATGTCATATCATCTTTTGGAAGACTTCATTATGTTTTTGCACAGCTGGAGTTCAAACAAGAGAATAACACTTTGTCCATCATGTGTACCGCAAAGCCACCAGAGATTTGTATTTTCTTTTCTGTCTGCTCAATTAACTCCTACTCATTCGTAAAGGTTTGAAGAGGAATGTATATACATTGGAATCTACTAGCAAAGAATCAGGTACCTTTAGCACATCTTTTTTGTTGTTTCACTTTTGACAGTTTCATGTTTGTATATATGACATGGTCATATTCATACACAGACACACACACACACACACACACACACACACACACACACAACCTATTACTTTTCAGGTCTCTCTCACTCCTTCACAGCCCTTCTCCCTGTTAAGACTGTATTATGTATATTTCTTTTTTCCTTGTTCTGGCACACAACGGCCAAATGTGCTTGCTTCATTGAAATTGTCATGCTATTTATTTGTAATAGCAAGAACCTGAAAACAACCTAGATGCCCCTAAACTGAAGAATGGATTAACAAACTGTGGTACATCTACACAATGGAGTACTACTCAGCAGTAAGAAAAAAATGATATCCTAAAATTTGCAGAAAAATGGATGGATTTGGAGAATATCCTCCTGAGCGAGGTATGACAAACCCAGAAAGATAAGCAGGGGATGTACTCACTCATCAGTGGACTTTAAGCAAAAACATTCTCTTTTTCATTGAAAGATGATGGGTGAGTAAAGTGATTTAAAACACACACATACACAAAACAAAACTTCTGGTTTGTCTATAGAAGGATTGCTTAGCAGAAATTTGTGGTGGCCATAGTGCATCTGTGGGCATTAGCTGTGACCTACCATGCTTACTTTATCTGCAGCTGAGCCTATCCTGGCTTGATTTAGATTTAGATTTCATGTATTTTAGAGAAAAGAGAAATTTTATTATTGTATGGGTTTTTTGTTATTTATTCTGAATGTTTTGCTATTTTATATGATGTTTGATATTGATTTTCAAAAAACAATAAAAAAATAAAAAAGTACACCATACACAGAATTGACCAGATTTTCTACATTTCACAAAACATATTTTTTTTAAAAAATTATTTTACTTAAAAAGGACTTTATTTTCTTAAAAAAAAAAAGAAAGAAAGAAAGAAAGAAAGAAAGAAAGAAAGAAAGAAAGAAAAAGAAAAAAAGAAGAAAGCAATAGGACTCTCTCCATTTTCCAGGTTTTATGGTCTCTCTGCTGCCTCTTTGTAATATTCCCAGGGCTTCGGAGAGGCTGATAAAGATGTCCTATTTAGGACTGATTACTTAATAACCACTTATTCTTGGTTCTTTGCCAGTCATGGACCTCTGCTTTGACTGTTCCCACTACCAAAACAAGCTTTTTTGACCAAGGCTAAGAGCTGCACTGGTCTACGGGTATAAACATAAATGTTTAGATAGCATTTTAACTACATGTCTATTTGGTAAAACATCTGCAAGTCAGTTCTCTCTGTATATGTGACCTCCCTAGCCACAGACTTTTTTCTAAGTTTTTCATATTAAGCATGTATTCCACTCTTAGAGCAGGTTGCAAATCTAAATGGCTAGTTATTTTTAAAATATTCATGCATCAATTGTACCAATGGGTATATTTTTGCTTGGCAGTTCAGTATTGTGACACTCACGGTCCACAGCTGTGTGAGTCTGTAGAAGACTTTCTCCCTCAAGAGTCTGCTTAACACTTTGGTGCCATGAATACTAATCAGCTAGGTGGAAGCTTACCTACCACTCAGCTCAGTTCCAACTCGATTGCTATGTTCTATATCCCACCCCATCTTCATACCACAACCGTGATACAACCAGTTTACTATGTCATTAGTCTTAAGCAATAAACCCTATTATCCTCAGTGCTAGGACCAACCACACTTTATATGGTCCTCAAGAATTTTCTTCACTTATTTTTTTTGCAACAGTGCCTTTCTCCCTGGCTCTTGGTTTCTTCCTGGCTCTATCATTTCTAGAGTTTGCATGCAGTATTTTGACTTTATACTCTTGGCATTAATAAAGACAGTTTTATATTTCTTAATTATTGTTTCCAACTCATTTTTTTTTCTTCTCTTTCTTTGAGGGTATATTTGGAAGCTTTCTCTTGAACAATTGCTAAAATCTAGAAGGTAGATAGGGGGCTTTAGAGGGGGACTTCTATTGTACCTGAGGCATTAGGTTCAATCCAGAGCACCTCATAAAAGCAGATGTGGTGGTCTATGCCTAGAAATTCAGCACTTCTGAGGTATGAACAGGAGGATTACAGTTCAAGGCTACCCTTGCTTATATAGTAATTTTAAAGCTTAGGATACATACTACCCAGTCTCAAACGAACCTAGAGCAATTTTGTTCTAAGTTTTGAATAAATATATGGAAGTGGCACACCTCTTTAAGAAATACTAATCAAATGTGTCCAGCACATAAAGCAATTTTGTTTCTGGAAAAATGTCAATTTTCATTCCTGTTAGCAATAAGAGCAGCTGTTTCATATCTGTCTCACTAGCATTTGTCAGCATTTGAGAAGTTTCAATGAGTTACACAATAAAATCAGGATCATTCTTATTGCGTTCATAAAGCATGGAGGATAAACCACACAAGTGGGAGGGGTGTAGTCTGTAGTCAACAAGATAGGGTGGTTCATAAAGCAGTCTAGATAAGAAAACATAATTAAAGAAGTACCAGGAATAAAAGGAGAGACAGGAAAGGAGATATAAGATTTGTTAAAAGCCCTAAAGTTGTAACCAAGAACACATTCTAAAGAGGAGCTGAGACATAGTATTGCTGTCTATACTGTCTAAACAAAGAACTCAATGAAAACTCACATTTTAAAACAAACTTAGAAGATGATGTTATTATTTTAATTTTCTCTACTTATATTTTATTAAAATAGATCTTTTTATGCAATATATTTTGATTACAGTTTCCTACTATTCTAATTTTAAGGTATTTAAAATAGACTAGTATATACATTTAGGAAGTTACATTGTGATTCTCACGCCCCCATATCAAGACTATGCTCTTTCCACAGAACTACACTTTTTTACACAAAACAAACTGAGGCCAATGTTTTAATTTAAGTATCTTTAAAAAAAACCTATAATTCAAAAACTTTAAAAATATTTTAATAAAAGAAGCCAGGGACTTGGAGAGGTTGCTCAGGACTTAAGAACACATACTGCCCTTGTCAAAAACTTGAGTCTCAGAACCCACACTGGTTAGCTCATAACTGTCTGCAACTCCACCTCCAGGGGATAGGACACTTGACGCCACTTCTAGTCTCTAACTCTGCACTCACGTGCTCACAGACACACATACAAATAAATAATAATAATGATAAAGTCAAATATAAATAAATTACCCAGTAAATAAAGTTAGTACAGCCAGGTTGTGAGTGTAAAATTCGTGTGAAATGTAATAGAATTAAACAAAAGAAAAAAATGTAAATGTGGACCTTAAGAGGTAAAATTAAATCACCCTTTCAAAGTTTAGTCATAACTGGGATATCTTGTTTTTTCACAAAGTCTAAGGCAAATATTAAGGAAAACTTTTGTGAAGTTGGTATGTACTATATAAATTAACCAGGCATTCATAATACAGCTCTTCCTCAAATAAAAGCTCCTAAGAAGTTATCTACTCTACTCACTATGCTAAGAGCATAGGGAAAAGAAAAAGAGAATGTCTTATAATAAACTAAAATTTTCAATGTATAATCTGAGCAGAGTTCCTATTATTACCATTATTAAAATAGATTCGTGTCTCATACAATACATTTTTACCAGCTTCCCCTCCCTCTGCTCCTCCCAGCTCCTCCCCTCTGCCTCTCTTCCCCAAATCAACTTCTTTCCACTTCCTCTTCAGAAAACAGCAGACTTCCAAGACACAACAAGATAACAATAAGATCAGGCAAAAACCCTCTTATGGAGGTTGGACAAGGCAACCCAATAGGAGGAAAAGAGGCCCAAGAGGAGATAAAAGAGTTAGAGACACCTACTCCCACTGTTAGGAGTTCCACAAAACTTCGAGCTAACGGCCACAGCATACATGCCGATGACCTGGTTCAGACCCATGCAGGCCACATGCTTGCCCCTTCAGTCTCCATGAGTCCGTATCAGCTCTGCTTAGATGATTAAATGGGCCATGTTCTTCTGTGTTCTCCATCTCCTCTGGCTCCTGCAATCTCTCCTTCCTCTCTTCCTTAGGGTTCTCTGATATCTGAGAACCCAATGGAGACATTTGGACTCTTTCCATACAGTGTCTGACTGTGGGTATCCGCACCTGCTTCCATCTCCTGCAGGAGCAAGCTTCTCTGATAACAACTGGACAAGACACCAGTCTATGAGAATAGCAAACTATCTTTAAGAATAATTTAATTGATTTAACTGATTTTTTTTAAAGACCAATTGGTTTTACACTGGGTCACTGGGCTATTGCATCTTCAGTCCCTGGCCATCCAAGCAGTGTCAGGCATGGGCTTCCTCTCATAGTGTGTGGCTCAAGTTAAATCAGACAGTGGCTGGTTCTGTAACATAAATTCTGTACAACCATTGGTTAAATGTTTTGTGGCTGGGATGATGCTCACATTTCTCTTTCGGTAGCCCACAGAGTACCTTCTGGCACCAAACAGACTAGAGCATAGGGAAGGGTTAAGTCTCCATGCAGGCAACAGATTCACCTCTCCACTTTTAAGTTGTCCTCAGCATT
This sequence comes from Sigmodon hispidus, assembly GCA_004025045.1. Taxonomy (NCBI): domain Eukaryota; kingdom Metazoa; phylum Chordata; class Mammalia; order Rodentia; family Cricetidae; genus Sigmodon; species Sigmodon hispidus. The sequence goes on from PVIH01000048.1 coordinate 315,591, forward strand.
GAGGTCCCATTGTCAGTTTAGGGAGAGGGACTTCTGGCCTAGAATCAGCCTGGGCTGTTTGGAGATCTCCACAGGATCTCTTTGGCCAACAACCATTTTGAATGCAACTCAGTTCTGCCACTGGAAACCTTGCCTGGCTACAAAAGACGGCAAGTTCAGACTCTGCACCCTCCATTACTAGGAGCCCTCACTAGGGTCGCCCTCATAGACTCCGGAAGTTTCCACTGCACTATGATTCCATACCACCCCCTCAAAAGCCTCCCAATTCTAGCATCTCTCCCCACATTCTCTCCTTCCATCTCATCCTCTTTCAACCTAATGCCTGCCCCTTCTTCCACACCTACCCCCCTGTCCACCAGAAAAATCTATTTGGATTGGTGTCATTTACCTAACAGGTAATATCTTCTTATAAAAAAAAATAAACAACATATTTGCTTTTCTGGGTCTTGACTGTTTCACTCAGGGTGATTTTTTTCCTAGTTTCATTCATTTACCTATGAATTTCATGATTTTACTTAAAAAAGAAAAAAAAAAAAGACTAATACTCCATTGTGCGAACATACCATATTTTGTTTATCCACTTTTTGGAGGAGGGACATCTAAGTTGCTTCTGGATATTATGAATAAAGCTGAAATGAACATTGCTGAGCAAGTGTCCTTGTGGCAGTATGGAATGTCCTTTAGGTGTATTCCCAAATATGGTGTAACTGGTCTTGAGAAGATTCATTTCCAATTTTCTGAGAAATTTGCTGATTTTGTTTATCAGCTATTGTAGTTTCCTGGTAGAATATTTTAAATCACTATTTACATTATTACATCATCTGCAAATGCCAATACTTTGACTTTTTCCTTTCCAGTTTATGTCTCCTTGATGTCCTTCAATTTTCTTATTGCTCTAGATAAAATATCAAGTACTATATTTTTTGGGTTTGGGAGATATTTAGTGATTGTTTCTATATCACTAGCATTCTAGGTCTATTTGGTTTTGATTTAACTTTGGTAAATGGCAGTCAAAAAAGAAAAATTCTCTTTGGCCACACTCTGTGGTGATATATTGTATATTTAATAAAATCAGCCTGGAATTTCAGAGAACAGAATCATCCACAATCAAGTCATGATGGTCAGAGAGTGGTGACTCGTGCCTTTAATCCCATCACTCAGGAGACAGAGATCTTTCTGTTTTTCCCTGAGTTCAAAGCCTAAAAACAAAACAGTAGTAGCTCATACCTTTAATCCTAACTCTAGGATTATGAAGCAGAGTTGAACTCAGTGAAGCAATTGGGAGCTGGAGGAGAAGATATTTAAGGCAGGCGTAGATTGCTGAATGTCTGTCTATTCAGGCAATCTGTAGGAGTGACTAGCCAGGAGGAGGACTCTTGTAGATAACATTTACCCTGTTCAGCCTGAGAAGTTGGCTGGGTGAGAATTGACTGTGGTCTGTTTCCTCTCTCTGACAGTCCAGGTTTTCCCCAATATCTGGCTCTGAGTTTTCATTAAATGCTAACTAGAATTCATGCTTTACCACGCTCTCTTTTTGTTGTTGTTCCATAAAATACTTTTAAAAAATGCTAACAAAAGGCAAATGTAAAGGAAGAAAGATTTATTTGGGCTCCCGGTTTAAGGAGCTCTATTTAACCATGACAAGGAAGGCTGACAGTGGAGTCATGAAGTGACTGGCTACCTTGTATCTGCAACCCAGAAACATAGTAACACAAAAATCAGTGTTCAGCTCAATACCTCATTTTTCCATGTGTATTCAGTCTATAATACCCATTCCATGGAACGGTGCCTCCCATATTCAGGATGATCTCTTCTCCATTAATCCTCAATGAAAATACTTTCACAGATATACTAAGAGGTATGTATCCCAGGTGATACTAAGTGCCATCCAGTTGACAAGGAAATAAGTCATCACACATCCATCCATTATCAACTTAATAATCACATCATTTTAAACTACAGCAGTTCACTCCTGCCTCCAAGGTCTCATGCTTATCTCATAATTTAAAACACATTTAACCTATTTCTAAACATCTCCAAAGTTCCAACATTCACAACGCCATTCAGAACTCCAGGGTTTTATGTTTTATTTGTGACTCAAGATTCAAGATTCTTAGGTGTGCTTCTTCTTCTTCTTCTTCTTCTTCTTCTTCTTCTTCTTCTTCTTCTTCTTCTTCTTCTTTTTCTAGAGCTTTCAGATATGCTGTTAAGTTGCTAGTGTGAGCACTCTCAGTACATATGACTAGATCGAATCACTTTGGACTACTTTGGATCTAGTATGTGGTTGAAATTTTACCGTATCTTGTGACTTTTTTCTTGAAAGTAAAAATGACTGAGCTGATCTTTGTTTTATTATGAACTACTGAAAAAGTGGGTATAGAAAAAAATAAATGAGAAAAGTTAGATAGACCAAAGATATAACGCAAGAATGAAGTCTCAGATTGAAGTTAATTTCATTCTGATCCCTTGGGGAAATAACAAAGGACAAATTGAACCTCATAGTTAGACTGACCATAAAGCAATAGGCCAGCTTTTTATACCTACATAAAGAGAAAAGAGTTAACTTGACACTTTCTAGACAACTGGGTCCTATACCAAGGACAATTCTGCGCAAAAGAATCATAGTAATTTGAGTTAGCATCCCATATTAGCACAACCAAATGACAGTTTGTACTGGCTGAATAATATCTGACACCAGAAGCCAATGCTACTAACCACAGCCTAACTACAATCCATGAACCTTCTTGCAAATACTCATTCATGCTTCCCTCCAGTGGTCCTCAGTGTTTTCCAAAACAAACACAACTTTTCTTCTCTCATTGTAATTCTATTGTCTGTGTAGGAAAAAAGATAAGGTTCTAGTTTACCAACATATGATTTTTAGGATAGTTATTCATATTTACCCTTTGTGTTGGCTATTTTTTATGTCAACTTGACATAGGCTAGAGTCATTTAGAAAAGGGAACCTCAGTTGAAAAATAAAATGCTCCCACCAAATTGATCTGTGGGTAAGCAAGTGGTGCATTATTTTTATTAAAAATTGATTTGAGAGGGTCCTTCCCACAGGGAGTGGTGCCATCCTTAAGTACATAGTCTTAGGTGCTGTAAGAAAGCAAGCTGAGCAAGCCACAGGGAGCACAGTAAGCAATACTTACTCCTCCACGACTTCTGCACCAGTTCTTGTCTCCAGATTTCTGTACTGATTTCCCCTGGCAACAGAGTGTGACTTAAGAGCTGTAGGTGGAAATAAACCTTTCTACTTTCCAAGTTGTTTATGGTCATAGTGCTTTATCACAGTGGTAGAAATTCTAAGTCACTCATACTAGGATTCCCTGATGCAGTCAGTGAACTCTACTGCTTTCCCTTCTAATAGAACAGGACATGATATGTCCCCAGGCCAATAATAAGAAATTAAAGAGGTAATGGGAGTGGGAAAAAGAAAAGGAGGTGAATATAAGCGAAAAAATACACATGCATGAAAATGTCATAATGTACTCATTGCTGCATGGAATTTAAAATGTGCTAATATAGAGGCTGGAGAGATGGCTCAGTGGTTAAGAGCACTGACTGCTCCTCCAGAGGACTGGGGTTCAGTTCGCAGCACTCACATGGCAGCTCACAACTGTCTGTAGTTCCAGTTCCCAGTTCCAGGAAAACATCAAGGCAAATAAATAAGTTTTAAAAAACATGCATTTCAAAGGAAATTAAGGGAAGTGACATGACATTTCTGTCTCATTCGGTTTTCTATTACTCTAGCTCATCTGACAGGTCATCCACATTCTATGCATCTCTTTCCAAATTAAAAAAAAAAAAAAAAAAGCTGCACTTTCATACCTACCTAACATCCTCTCACTTCTGTAATATTCTATTCTTAAGTTGCTTAAATTAATTTTTAAATTAAAATTTAATTAAACCTTTCTACCCCTTCTTATTCCCTCCAAATGTTCCTTCCTTCTCAAATTGCTCTCCTCTCTTTATTATTTTTTATATTTGTGTGTGTGTGTGTGTGTGTGTGTGTGTGTGTAAATGCGTAAGTATAGGAATACAACCTGCTAAATCTGTTTTTGTTGCTTATATGTATATGGTTTCAGGATTTACCATGTTTTTTAGTATAAACAATGTGCTCGTCTCTAGGAGAAGCTGATTCTTCTGAGTGTTAGAAAGTAGAAGGTCACCCTTTTTATGTTATCATCATTGTGAAATGTTTCCAATAATAGAAAAAAATCCCCTAAAGAAAAAACAATCTTTCAAAAATAGCTTCTTCTATACTTCTAAAATTATGTTATATTTCATGTTAGCTCCAAAATTTCAAATGCAGAAGGTGGAGTGAGAGGTCAAAAACATACCTTTCAAATATGGTCTTAGTAAGTACACATGTAATTGAAGTAAAGCAATAAAAAACACTTTTAACTAAAAAGTATTGTACCAGAAGTTAAAACATCAAACAAAATGCTAACTCTTGTAAAGCTTTCCTTTAGCCTTTGAGGTTAATAATTAAAACATTTTGAAGAAAATGAAGTGGTAGTGATTTGGGATGTTGATGTTGACTGAATTTGTTAAACTTATCAGTGACTCCCACTATATTCTCTACCTTTCAAAGCAAGGCTCTTTACCCAGATGTTTAATGATGTTAGAACGCTGAACCAAATGATGACCTTTATGAACTAACTCAACTCACATTTTGCTTACTTAAGCTTTCACAAAGGGTCAACTTTAAACCTTCTGACTAATTGCTAGGACTGAATTTTTTAATGACTACATGAGTCTCACTAGAATCTTCTAAAAGAAAATCTTATTTGAAGTAAATTAGGGTCTAAGGCCACAACATCCCTAGGCACCTTCTATGAAATATGAAATAAAAAATGAATACTTCAAAGTTCATCTAGCTATCTGCCCTTGGTCATTTCCCATCTGGGTTGTTATGATCAAGAGTTTCTCTTTGCTCAAATATTTACTCAACTAAGTCTGATTCCAAGATAACACCACTTTCATTTCAAAAGGTTTTCAAAGTAAACTAAAGGAATATTTTAAAGTAGACCCTTATGTAATAAAATTACTAATATAAATTGAAATACAGTATAATTTACTTTTACACTTAATTATTAAGCAAAAATATTTAATAAAATGCAAAATATTATTATTTTGTAAAAATGAGTGATACATTTATATAAAAAAGTATAAATATACAAATTTTCTTGGTGAGACAGCTAAAATTCCATTGGTAGAATTACAGCTATTAAAATTTTGGTGGTTTGACTATATTTCAAGTTCAAAAACTTAGATTATATGACAAAATGTAGAGGTTCATGTCTTTAATTCCAACATACAGGAGTCAGAGGCAGGTGATTTTTTATGAGTTCTGGATCAGCCTAGTCTACATATCAGCTCCACAACATCCAGGGCTACATAGTAAGACCCTGCTTCAAGATCAAACCAAATTTAAAAAAAACTTAGATTAAAAGCACTAAAATGTAGTTTTAAAATTTTGAACACAACATCTATTCTTAGTATATGATGTTCCATTTTACCACTTTTGGTTATGAATATATTCCATGTTAAGATATATTTTTCTACAATATCATTTTAATGGCTACATGCCTTTTAATATGTATAGCATAATATTTTAAATAATTTTTATTGATTGGAGATTATTCATGCTTGATACAAAATTTTGTTTTATTTTCTCTGACAAAATATTGTTCACATTGTTAACTAGTGTGATTTGAAAATTAAAAAATTATTGAGCCAATGGACTTTTTAACATATTTAAAAATTTGAAAGTTTATTTCCACAAGATCAGTGCAAAAATTATTCAAACATTACATATATCAAATTCTACCGTGATCTACCACAGAATAAACAAAAAAAAAAAAACAGTACAAGAAGAAATGAGATAGTCTAGCCATATTCTGAGAAAACAAATCACCACAAAGAATAATCTAGCTCTTACTTGAAGCAGAAGCATTAAAATCCAAATAACAACATACCATGGAACTGGAGAGCTGTTCAGTGGGTAAAATGCTTGACATAAAAGTACGAGGTCCTGACTTTCATCCTTGGAATCATTGTATAAAAATGCCAGACCTTTCTACTTCTGTTCATAGCCGTGGATTACTATGTCTCTCAGTCTCTTTCAGAGAATCTTATCACAGCGGATGAAGGATGATGTGGAGATTTGACTGGTTAAAGTACTGAGAATAAGTGATGGCGGGATGCAAAGACATAGCAGGACATATATATATCACCTCTTTCAATGCAGAAGAGGGGACAGGGAAAATGTAAGAGCTGGAGGGATGGGAGGTGTGGCACAAAAAGGTGTCTCCTGAATATGACATGGCCATTGCATTCCTAAACTCAGTACAGCTATGGTTACATGCATAAGACCCTCACAGGACTGGACCTGTCAACATTTCATCATGGGTGGGGAGAAGTTATGGTTGTTGGGGAATGGGCTATCATTTTATCCAAGGGTATAGTCCCTAATAAGTTGCCCATGGTCCAGTAAATGACCTCCTACCCATGATTATGCCAGCAACCTAATTTCTCAATATGTCACACATAACCAAGACGTAAAAGTCAGATGTAGGTTCATTGAAAAGGGCTTCTGCAAGAGAGGGGGGAGGAAGCAAGGGGAAATAATAGGGTATGAAAATACCTAAAATCCACTATATATACATGTATGTGAAACACTTCTAAAATGAGCATGATAGCACATACTTGGAATTCCATAACCAAGAAGGCTGATAAAGGTGTATGGCTGAGGCTCCCTGGCCAGTCAACATAGCTAGTGAAGGACTGTCTCAAAAAAATAAGGTGTATGGCACCCCAAGAACACCTGATAATTGACATCTGGCCTTCACACACATGCATATCACAAACAGAAATACACACACACACACACACACACACACACACAAATGCCTTAATGTCATTTGAGTTCATACCACATTTTCATCCTTTTTTTTTTTTTTTTCAGCTGTGAAGATTAACTCCAGGGCTTTGTATAACACAGACAAGCACTTTAATCACTGAGCTATATTATCACCTTATTTTAGTTATTTTTTAATATATGTATGTATGTGTTGTAAATATATGTGTTACTTGTATACATGTGCCAATGTACATGAACAACTGTGCACACGCACATAGAGACCTGAAGTTAATTCCTGCCATCTCTAGTTTATTGAAGCAGCTTTCTCATTGAGCCCAGAACATACTGATTCTGGCTACTCCAACTTACTCCACAGACCCCTTCCCATCTCTGCCTCTGAAGGGCTGCAATTACAAGCAAGCTACAATGCCTTCCCAGCTTTGACATCGCTGCTGGGATTGAAACTGTGGTCCTCACACTCACATAACAAGTAGGTTACCCAGAATCATTTCTGAAACAACTTTACTCTTTTTACATTTTATTTTGAGATAAGATCCCATTAAGTTGTCTAGGCTGACTCTGAACCCAGTATGAAACCAAGTAAGCCTTATATTTATAATCTTCCTGCCTAGATTTACTGTAGCTGATATTACAGGAAAGTACCAACCTGCCAGTCTTTTTTCATACTTTTTGAAAGAACTAAAATGTAGTGATGTGGGGGTGTATCTCAGTGATTGATAGATAGATATAGATATTATGGATATACTAGTATTTGAAAGACCATATTTTAATCTCCAGCACTCACTTTATATGGGTCAAAGACCAAAGCAAATTAAAATACACTTGATGTGGCTTAGTTTTAAGTTTAGGTTTTTCTTTAAACTTCTGCTTTGTGAGTAATTTGGGTGTAGAGAGCTGCCTGCAGCCGCGCCTTAAAGATGGTGCTGACTTTTGCCCTCCACCTTCCACATGGTGAGTGCTCTCAGTGACAAACATTCCTATATATGGCTAAGCTGAGGATCTGGCTTGCTTCGGGTACCTGGACCTATAGGTGTTGCCCACATTGTAAGGATTTCCAAAGCTTGCATTCACCTGGAATGTAACTGTCAATCATCCCCCTGGGTGTGGCGATGCAAACATGGGCCCGCCCACCCTTTTAATGAAAGGGTTCACACAAGCCCCAGCCCCTTCCCTTTTCTCTCTGCTCCCTTCTGCCCCTATCTCTGCTCCCGACTGTAATAAACTCTAGTGTGGTACTTCCAGTGTTGAGATTCCATTCACATGCCACGTGCAAAAAACTAACACACATGGCGTACTGGGGTTGGCTGCCCAGAGGCTATTTAGGCTGCGGGTGGGTTTTCCCAGGGAGGAGAAGATGTAGTAAGTCAGTCAGTCCCCGTGGTAAGTAAGTCAGAAGTCAGAATTCAAGGTTCCTGAATAAAACTGCTGAAAGAAGAGCCTGGTGTCACGTCTTGCGGGACGAGGCGGTTGTGACATTTGGGCAAAGACTGAAATGCTAAAATATATCAGTGAAGATAGTTCAGCAACTCTGCTGGCAATCATTGGTACTAGGGAAATTGAGACCCCAGAATCCACACAAGAAGTCAGGTACCTTCAGAGGTCTGTAACTCCAAATCCTTTCAGATACCTTCTTCTGGCCTCTGCTCTCAGGCACACATGTGTACAGCTATCTCTCTCTTACACACACACACACACACACACACACACATACATCTCACGTATGTATTTTTCTAGTCTCTCTAAATAACTTGGAGCTATAGAATGGGAGGAAAGGAAAGAGGGAGAGAGAAAAATAAAACAAGAGGGGGAGAGACGGCTCAGGAGTTAGGCTGCTCCTCAGAGGACCTGGGTTTGGTTCCGAGCACCCACATGGTGGCTCACAGCCATTTCTAATTTTTGTTCCTAAAGATTAATTTTCTTTTTACCTTCACAGATGCCAGGCATACACATGGTGCATAAACATACATGCACGCAAACTATTTCTAAACATAAAATAAGATAAAATAGATAATGTTTTAAATAACATTTGCTCTGGAAGCTCAGGCATGCAAAATAAATATTTGATTTTTAAAAAGAACTTTAGTCTTTATATATATACATATACATATATTTATGCATATATTTTTTTCTCTGTGTGTGCACCCACACATACACACTTGTCTTTGTGGCTGGTGTATCACGCATACACATACATATGTGTGAATCCCAACACTGATATCTGGAATCTTCTTTAACTGCTCTTTTACCATTTTCTTTCTATCTTTTGTTCTTTCTTCCTTCCTTCTTTCCTCCCTCTCCTTTCTTTCTTTTTTTTTTTTTTTTTTTTTTTGAGACAGGGTCCTTTAGCCACACCCGCAGCTCACCTATACAGCTAGTCCCACTAGGCAACTTGCTCTAGGGAATCTCCTGTCTTTGTCTGAAAAGGCTGGCGTTTACAGGATGGTTGCATGGGTTCCAAGGATGAAAACTCATCTGGTTCTCTTGCTTGCAACATCCTAAGCCACTGAACCATCACTCCCAGCTCATAATTCAAACTATCAGCATTTGAGGGTTTTGTTTTGTTTGTTTTGGGGTGTGTGTGTGTGTGTGTCTGTTTATTGATTAATGGTATGAAAAGATAAATCTCTAAAAAGAAAAATTATTTGAAGCTGAACTTCCTCACCTAACAATGAGCTGCCAAATTTTGTTTCTGCTGAGCCTCATAGTAAATATCTTTATTTTGCATATGATAAGATTTGCTCAACAACTTTTTAATCCTGTCTATATCTATGGTCTGAAACAGCCATAAGTTGTACATAAATGATTTATTGAAGTGGAATTTTAATAAAACTTTCTTAACAAAATAAGCAGTGGCCATAGACTGTAGACTATCTTCTCTTTTGAGCATCTGTTCCTTTTCAGTTTTAGAGAAACAATGGCAAAAGTCTCTCTTACTAGAGGGTTTCATTTATGATTTTCTTTGTCTGCTATAAAATTCTACAGTTCCATCTGTTGGCAGAAAAAATGGATTAAAAAAAAAGTGACAATTCATCTCTTGTGCTTTTACTTTTTCTATTCAAAATCCCCATGGGAGTTGCTTATGTTCTCAGCTTACTTTGTGGAATTGCTGAAATAGTCAGTCTGCATCAAATGCATATCTCTGTGGAATTTGTCACCTCTGCAGTTCATCAGTGGTGGTCCTTGACTTTTAGTCTGATCTTCAAGATGTTTCCAAAACTCAGAATTGGTTCAATCTGGAGCTTTTATTCTGGTCCCATTGGAGGCAGGATCTGTCCAAGTACAGAACATTCCTGGCCAGTCTTATGTGCAACAATGGTGTGTTTAGTTACCCTGATGCGACTCTACGTGTGTGTTGGGGAGCATATCTCAAATTTCTCTACACATGCCAGAAATGTGTCAAGGCTAATTTTGTTCTCATTACTGTAACATATCACTAATTGATACTGCAATTGTATTTAATGTATACAGAGACTGACCTTGTACCCTGACTGTTTAACATAAATGTTCTTATTAATCAGAAAGATGAAAAGATTTACTAAGAAACAACTGTATGAATGGATATGTTTCAAAAAATTTAATTTTAAACATCTTGCAAATCATAAAATCTAATGCAGGTTTATATTTAAAAAATATGAGTCAAAATAAATACTGCATATAACTTAAATCTTTAATATTGGACAATGGCAACTGTATGAAAATAGAATATTTCTATAACTCTGTAATTTCCCAATATTTGATTTTAGAAACACGCTAGAAAAAAATGCATGTATTGCTAAAATAAAAATATTTGGATTTCATCCATTCAATTTCTACTGGATATTTTTTACAAACATGAAGTGCCCTTGACATCTACTTTTTTGAAAAATTTCCTAATGAGTATGCACAGTTATCCCTCTACCTCCATTTCTCTTTTACTATGTTATTTGAAAAAATAACAATTTTAATTATTTTCACATGTATTACAGTCTTTCTTCAAGTCATCGTGACCTAACTAGCTTCTCCATCAGGCACATAAGCCACTGGAAAATTCATTTTTAGATTAGTCTACTGAGGAACTGACCACCTATTCTTGAGGGCTTTCTTCCACTGAAACCTGGAATTCTAAATTCACTTCCTCTCATGTTTTAAAACTTTCTCTGATTGCCTGTTAAAAATCTCCTCAGGTCTTACCCCTGCTTGGCTCCTGCTTTACTTCTTCCCGTGCTGTGCCCAGGTTTTTTTGTTTTGCTTGTTTGCCTGTTTCAATCAATGTCTGTGGTTATAGATCTTAACACTCCGGCTGGATTTCTTTGTTGAGCCCCAGACTTGTGTGCATTCTGGAAATGACTATTTTGTGTATCTCTGGGCATTTTAACCTTAGGACTGAAAAAGAGGTAAACAAGGGGAAAGTTATTTACAAAAGTAAAGGTAAAGATTTTAATATCCAACTAGTTTGCTGAGACTACAACTAAAGAGCTTTCTTATTTCAATGTTGTGCAAATTTTGGTTGTTATTAAATGAAACTCAGAGCCAGATATTGGGGGAAAGCTGGAATATCAGAGAGAGGAAACAAACCACAGTCAAATCTCACCCAGCTAACTTCCACCTTCCTCAGCCACACTCCTCTTGCTTCTACTGAATAATCTGTCTTCCTACGCCTGCCTTAAATACCTTCTTTGCCCAGTTGTTTCACATCCAGGTTAAGATTAACGTGTGAGCTACTACTATTTGGTAGTTAGAACTTGAACTCACAGAAACACAGAAAGATCTCAGTCTCTGGATTTATGAGATTAAAGGCATGTGTTACCACTGTCTGACCCTCCTAGATTGACTGTGGGTGGATCTGTTCTCTCATGTTTCAGACTGGTTTTATTAAATATATAACATATTACCACATTTCAATTCTTTACTCTCATAATCAGTGAAAAGTCAAATTTATGATGCGGGATGTAGTTCGATGGCTGAACACTTGTCTGCATGCATGATGCCTTGGGTTCGTTCCTAACATCAGACATAGACTGTTTAACCAGCCTCCTAGATATTTTTCCAGATCATTCTCTTTTCCCAATAGCTCTGCCTCTATGCTATTCTAACTCTGTGGAGTTACCTTTTCCACAAAGCCATTCTCCTCAAGGCACCACTCTATTATTGAGAACTACTGAAGCTCAGTTTTAACAGGTCAGTGATTTTCTATTGTTTTTCAGAGCTCAGAGATGGCTTGTATAGATCATTTATGCCTACCTAGCTGAAACTATCCTGGCAGGGAAAAGATATTATAAAAAGCTTGTACATCTTCCTTATGCTACCAGATTATTGATAAAAGGTCATTGATAAGTTGGGATTTGGACTGGAAAGAAGCTTAGTAATTCAAAGCACTGCTGCTCTTCCAAAGTTCAGTTCCCACATGGTAGCTATTAACTGCCTTTAATTTTAGTTCCAGGGTATCTGATGCTTGCTGTGGTCTCCATGGTTACCAAGCAAGCACATGATGCAAAGACATTGTTTAATGTATAAGACATTGAAATTGATGTAAGAATCTCTTCTGGGAGAAGAAGACATTTGAAGCCTAAGTCTAGCAAGAGGAGAAACATCTCTCAGGAAGAAATGTCATAAATTTTGAAAAATGTTAGATCATCTTTTAGAAGAGTTTTGTAGTCTCTTTGAAACAATGATGGGTCAGTTGGTGATGGGTAAGAAAATACCTTGATCAGGACTTCTGACATATCCAAAACTCTTGCCTTTTGTGTACACCCAACCCTAGTGACTAACGCAGAAGGTAACAGAACTGCTTTGTTTCCCTTTGTAAAAGGTCATATTGGATAAATCTGCTTTTACTACTGCTTATCCTGTGGAGATGAAGTGGCTGGGACTAGCTTGTTGGGGCTGCTAAGACTGAGTCTCTGATCCTTGTTCTGCCCAGTCTCAGCAACCCCCAGAAATATCCCCAGAATCGCATTGACTCTCTGAATGCAAATGCAAAGGCAAGGTTTTTGTTGCTGTTGCTGTTTTTTTATTTTATTTTAATTGTGACAACTGGGCTCAAACTGAGCTGCTGTCTACCCAAAAGCAAGGTCTTTTAAAAGCAAAGATCAAACAAAGACTATAGAAATGCCATTATCAGCCTGGGGTATGAGGACTCAGAGAAAGGTTCTTTACTATTGTTGGCAAGTGGGCACCTGCTGGCTGATGGATTGTTTTAGGTTGGGGAAACAATGCCTCCCAGCTGGGCCGAAATGTTCTTTGATTACCCAGGACCTTGGGCACTTAGCTGTAAGTGCTTTGCCTTGGGGGCTTTGGGCACTTGGCCTTGAATGCTTAGCCTTGAGGTTAGATACTTCTCAGCTCCTAAAATAGCTTCAGGTCTCAAGGTGGAAGGACTTTAGTTTGCACAATACTAACTTGACATATCTTTGTCTTTTACTTGCACATACCTTGCACATCAATACATTTGGAGCCACTTGAGGTCCTTTCATGAGGTTTAGTTTTAAATAATCAACAAATGGTGCTAGCGTTTCTAGCATTCTGTAGCCACTTCTGCTGTCAGCATTCAGGAAAAATGCTTAGTCTCCCCAGGATCTTATGGCCTTATGGGTGGGATGGCTATGTAAGCCGAAGCCCCTGTATGAACGCACTGAGCTCCCTTTAAAAGAAGACTCTATATATACCTTGTTCATTCTCTGCTACCTCCCTTTTAGAGGCTGCATTTACAAAACCCCTGTCTCTTCACACCCCTATAATAAACTCTTAAAGTGGGTTGTATTGTGGTTTTGTGGTACAATAAATACAACATTTGGTACCACTATATGGTAATATATATTTAATAAAAAGTGTGAAATATCAGAGGACAGAGCCACCCACAGAGCCAAGCCATGAAGGTCAACAAGTGGAGTGGTAACTATACCTTTAATTCAGTCACCCAGGAGTTATAGATATCTGTGAGTTCAAGGCCTAGCAGAGCCAGGGGGTGATGGCATCCACCTTTAATCCTAGCACTAAAAAAGTTGATTCAAAAATTGAAATAGCTAGGCATGAAAGAAATATAAGGAGGAGAAGGCAGAAGTTCTTCCCTTTTTCTGCATACCTAATATGTGGCATGACCCCCTTCCCCAGATTAAGAGTCTTACGCTTTACTATCTTAGCTAGCCAGGAAATACATTCACATAAAGCCTGAAAATGAGTTCTAGAAAAAATAAACAAAGCCAAAAAACAGCTTTCTAGTTGTGTCTGTCAAGTGGATCTTGGTACAGAGACATGGTGGCCTGTATGCTTGAGCTACAATATTTCAGGTTACTAAAGTCTCATAGAAGCCTAGGTACAAACAGGAGCTGTTTATGATGGATTTAAGGCTTCTGCTCATACAGACAAAAAGGGAGCAGAGTCAAGCATAGCTTCTTGGTACCAGCATTTTCTCTTGAAAGATCCTCAGGGACCCCAGCCCCAAGAACTCACGGCACAAGTCCCAGGCTGTAATAACATGAGGTAATTTTAATACACAGGTACCTGTGGGTGATCAGCAGCTTCTGCTAACTGAGCGCACCCACAAAGAACACTCTCTCTTTTTATACAGTCAGCCTTATCAGATTAATCATAATACATATATCTTAGCTACTTTGAACTACATATAAAATTCCTGCTAATGGGTGATGTGATAAGGTTCAACTTTGGGGCAAGGTTGTAAAGTTTTTGATCCTGGAGGTGTTGTGAACATCTGGTTTGTGTTAAGATTGGACACTCCTGGTCTCTTCACCCTCCCATGGCCTTCCTTATCTTTTTAAGAAACCTTGACTGATATACTGAGGCTTTGTCCTCAGGATGACTCCCTGCTAATTGGCTAAATAATTCCCAACTGTTGGCTCTCTGATATACTGAGGTTTTTGCCCATGGGATGACTCTCAGCTAATTGGCCTTGTGGAAATTTTGAGGTTGGGGTCTTTCACTCTGAAGAGCTCTGTTTACTTCTGGCTACTCTTCAGGTTCCTTTAAGAGAAGTTTCCTGACTCATCTTTAGCCACAAAAATTGAGAAGTTCTTTTAAGAGGTCCTGCTGACAAACACTTAAATGAGATTCATGAGCAACAGGTGGCAATGCTTTTCTTGGTGGCAGTGTAGACCCCAAAATTCCCAAGAGTTGGGGAGATAAACATGGTTCCTGACATAAAGATAAACTCTTGCAGACCATGGAGCTAGGTAGATCCAACTGCCATAACTGAGGCTTTAATCCTAGACACACCAGTTAGCAGATTATGGGTATGGTCAGAAAAACAGAGATATACAGCAAAGACAGATTCAGTTTGAAGGACCCTGGGTTCTAAGGCTTGAACCAGGCATTCAGTTCAGGTATTCAGCAGAGCACCTGCCATGAGAACAAGGAACTAAAGTCTGTCCCAGGAAACAGAGTGGCCTAGCCCAGATAGCCGTAATCAACTCAGATAGGACATAATGGTCTTGTTAAACCTGTGATTAAAATACCAGAAGTTCCAAGCAGAATATCCGTGACCAACACCCGGTTGTAAAAGCCCCCTAACCAGCTGGTCTTAAGCCAACCCCATGACTACTGTGAGCAACCTTACGATTATAGTGTGACCTTTAAAGTGACCAATCATGTGTTTCCCAGTTGTTATGGTGATTTTATGGTCTTAGCCTTTAAAAAAGATATGAGATTGCCCCTCCCTTGCTACTCCCTTGGTCCGGAGGCAGGGAGGTAGCCAGTCTGCAGACGAAATAAACCTCATGCTTTTTTACATCAACAGCCTGGAGTCTGGGTTCCTGGGGCCCCCCTTCTCGAGGATAGTACCCTGAGTCTGGGGTCTATCATGTTGTAAAGGGGGGAAAAAAACCTTTAAATAGATTGCACTGTGTTGAAAAATATAGGTAAGCTTGGGACAGAAAAAAAAAATGGTTAAAGTCCTTAAATAAGAAATAAAATAATAAACCACATAAAGTTGGGATATACATTAAAAAGTCTGGATACTATATGTTATTGTTTTGTTTTTAGGTGTTTTTTTCTGCAAAAGAAGTAGCAAGAGCTGCTGAAAGATATTTGATTATAAATGTGGCTTGATTAGTGCAACCTATATATTTTGAAAGTATCTTGACTTCAAAATTAAAATCAAAAGATATTTTACTTTGGAGGAGAAGTTTACTTTTTTCTGCAGAAAAATAGGTTAATTTTAGGTTAAAGAAAATAAGGTTTGGTCAAGGAAGACCCCCTGAAAAACCTCACATGAGAAGAGATGGCCCAGATGGTCCAACATTTCAGAGCATCTCGCTTACAGTTTCCTATGAGCTCTGCATCCAAAACAACTTCAAGGAGACTGGTTGAGATGACTCAGCTTCATAGAATACTCTAGCCAGGACTTTAACATAATTCTGAATATTCTCAGGATCCCTATAAAATTACTAGCACCTCCAATCAGTAGGAAACAATCCAGAGAACAATGTCCACATTCCTTTAAAAAAATGGATTTTGGATGTTTGTCTTTGTTGACAGTGTTATACAAGTGTTATAGATAATGGTGAGTAAAAATGCTATACAAAGAAGATTAGATTTGAGGTTATTGTTTTTAAAAGAAGGGAAAATGCTGTGGGATTATGCTCTTGTACACTGTAAATATTTGTCACTGTAAATATTGATTTAATAAAATGCTGATTGTCCAGAAGCTAGACCAGAAGTAGAGGCAGGGCAACCAGACTAGGAGAATTCTAAAAAGAGAAAGAGAGAAAAAAAATGACAGCTAGATGCAAAGGAAGAAAGATGAGAATGGTGCACTGAGAAAAGGTACCAAGCTATAAGGCGAAACATGAATAAGAATCATGAGTGAGCCATAGGCCAAACACTTTGTAACCGATATAAGCCTTTTTGTGATTATTTGGGTCTAACAGCTATAGGGCCAAGTCAATGGATGAGAGAAACTTCTGACTACAGTGACTCCATAAGGACACACACACACCACACACTACACACACACTATACACACACACACACACACACCATACAGTACACACACAAACACACTCACACACCATACAGTACACACACAAACACACTCACACACCACACACTATACACACACACACACACACACACACACACACACACACACACACTGTGACCCTATACACACACCACACACTACACACACACACTTTAATCCTAGTCCTGTTCAGGATGGTTCTGCCCATTATCCTTGGCTCTGGTCCAGTCTCATCTCCAAAATGTCTGACAAGTTGTCAGGGCTGTATGAAATCTCTTTAATAACACCAGTTCTCTCTCTGTTTAGTCTTCAGAATGTTCCTTCCTCCTGCAAGAGATTATTGGGGGAAAAAAATCTTTCTTGGGGTACATTATTATTTAAATAAGGAAGGAGATGTCTATTTAGAATATTTCTTTGTCTTTATCACAGTGTCAAAGGAGTTAAGTTTTCGCACTCTGAATACTGAGGTTAAAATATGACTCTGACTGAAAAAAAAGTCATGAACAGAAATATGAACAGAAGCAGAAGCCAAAGTTCCAACACATTCAGGTAATATCAGATGTGCATCTGAAAGAGATTTCTATGAACTCTTGGCTTGGTTCCTTTTAGAAAAGCTAATATGCATGAATAAATATTTAAAAAATAAATTATTCATGGATGTCCTCTTTTAGATACTGTTTTAGAGTTATTATAAATGTGATTAAACACCATAATTAAAGCAAATTGGGAAGGAAAGAGTTTATTTCACTCACATTATCAAAAGCAGGGAGGGCAGGAACATTAGCAGTGCAGGAACCTGGATGCAGGAGCTGATGCAGAGGCCATGGAGGAGGGCTGTTTACTGGCTTGGTCCTCATTACTGACTCAGCCTGCTTTCCTATAGAGCCCAGGATGACCAGCCCAGGAATGGTGCTACCCACCCTGAGCTGAGCTCTCCTATATCAATCACTAATTAAGAAAATGCACTATAAGCTTGTCTAAAGCCCAATTTTATGGAGGCATTTTCTCAATTGATGTTCCTTCTTCTCAGATGACTTTAGTTTATGTCAAATGGACATAAAATTAGCTAGTACAAATACGAATATCCAACACCTTTTAATTTTTAACATACACAACTTAGAGTACACAGTGTTAGGGCATTTTGAATTATCTTTGCTTGAAGAAAATAATCATGATACAATTAGGAACACACAAACACAAACCTGGGAAATAAAACAATGATACTTTTAGTTTGGAAGATATCAGTATTTTCCTAAACCCTTATAAGCTATGTATAATACAATAAGAACATAGATGCATTTAACATATGAAGAAGCCAGTAACACATAGTTTCATTACACAGAAGACCTAAAGAACTACATTATCATTATTATTTTTACTGTTATTATTATTATGGTTATCATCATATACATTCAGCTTCTATTTTTGAAGCAATAATTTGAGTCTTTGTCTCAGTAGGACAATCTGTTAACTATGAATTATTAACCTTAATATTTTAGATATTTTAGCTGAATGAGGTAGTGCCCACCTTTAATCTCAACAATTAGGAGGTAACAACAAGACTGTGAGTTGAAAACTTGCCTAATCAACAAATCAAGTTTCAGACCAGCCAGTGTCACACAATGAGCCTATCTTTAAAAAAAAAAAAAAAAAAAACTTGCAAATTTAGGAAACAGTACTAGTTTCATTTTCTGATATTAAATGAAGCACAAGCTTATAATAACAAGATACTTATTCTGTTTAAATAATTATATTGATCAGAGATGTAAATAGCAGGATTATTTAAATGTCGGAGTTTTTAATTCAAATAATACTATCTAAAAATAGCAGAAAGGTCAAAAAAATCACGTTGGCTGTTATGTATTTCTACAAAATATAGCATGTACTAGTCACTCTTCACATATTAAACTTTCACATCTATAACTCTGCAAACATTTGCATTACATTTAAAGTTCAGATATACAACTCTATAGATGTATAGTCATAGATACATTGGATATTAAATGTTCAAAAGAAACATATTAAAAAAATGATTACAAATTGGCTCTGTCACAGACTTGAATACAAATAGTCATAAATGAACCTTGACTTTGTTAAAACAGAAGCCAAAATCCTGACAAAATTACTATAAAACATTACTATAAAAATAATGTTCAATTCACATTTTTATTAAAATTATAAATGATATTAGTAAAAGGTAAAATTGTGAGAACTTTATAATGCATATAAACACTAAATTAGATGTCAAAATAAATAGCTTAATATAATTTGTGACAGAAGTATTATCTTTTAGCAATTATCTCAATAGCAATTTAGCCCTTATCAGCACACAAAATACATACATATTTCTATAAATGAGTTTAAAAATTGTGCAAAAGTATCCTTATATGTAGATGAATTCTAAAATTATTTTTCTATACATATCTGAATTTTTCTAGGAAAACTTTAGAAATTTTCTCAGCATTAAATAAAAGCAAAATTTAATGATATAGTCACCTTTAATTTATCAGTCTTTTAAATTCTAGGAACAAATTTTGCTTCCTCAATTTCAGTTTTCAAAATTAATACTTTAAAGTTCCAGAGCCAAACTCCCCCACCAAGAAGAAAGAAAGCTCTGAAGTAACACTATACTGAGGTCTGGCTGCTTTAAAGTCTTCTGTAAGCCATTTTTTTAGCCTCAAATTCTACAGTTATCTATTTTAATTGTTGAATTTTAATGAATCAGTTTTCAAAGAAAATGAGAAACAGTTCTTATGTTAAATGGAGTCTAAAATCTATCCCCAGAGTACATATTTATGCAGAGAGAGAGAGAGGAGAGAGAGAGAGAGAGAGAGAGAGAGAGAGAGAGAGAGAGAGAGAGAGAGAGAGAGAGAGGAGAGAGAGAGAGAGAGGGAGAGCTTTGCCTTGCTACTCAGTCATTATCAGGAACTCTAAAAGTAGTTTAGTTTTATTGCATATGACTTCAGACACATAGAAACTTACAAAACTCTACTTACATAGAATTCTCCCTGAAAGCAACTAGATAGTACAAACTTACTATTTTCTGTGGTTTCACAAATCCTATTTGGCATATCCTCAACACACTGTTTCTCTGTCTTCATTGGGTCAACAGAACCCAATGGCTTAACGATCCCCCAAAGACCAATAAGTTTCAGCTTTCCCATCTTAAGGCAGATGCCCAAATAGTTCAGCAGTGCTGTAAATTTGACCAAAAGTACTTCAAATTAACAAGGCCTGTCATATTGTACACATGATATCCTCCCCCAAATAGTTCAATGAAACCAAAACAGCTTAGAACTTCGAAAGACAAAGCCAGTCACCAAATGGTAGTCACAATAATTAATAATAATAATAGTAATAAAACTTAAGAGGAACAAAAGCAATTCAAAGTTGGAGGATTAGGAGTGAAGAAACCAGCCATCAAAGCCTGGGATATGCTGACAAAGAAAAAACTTACCAAGGCCAGATTATCTCAAGAGTCCAAACTGAAGTCTAAATATTCATTTCTCTATTTTAACAAAAGGATGCAAAAATAAGCTGATGTTAGCAGAAGTGGGAAGAAAGAAAAGTTCCTGGAATAAAATGATGCTGGCAGGTTTGTGAGGCCAATCTTTCCTCTCCAGTTGAGGTCAACATGCTGGGTGTGGCTGAAAAACCTACAATTGATCTTTTCTCACGTAGGCTTGCCAAACCTATTACAAGGGTTGTTGGAGTCAGACCTTTGGCCCTGACCACTACAGCAAGCGAAGCTTAGTCACCATCCTTAATTACATTAATTGAAATGACAAATAATTCAATGCGGTCAAATTAGGAAGAGGCACACTGGCCCAGGGACTCTTCAAATCTATATGTGGAGTCCTGACACAAGGTCTGGGTTTAAGTAAAAGACAAGAGGTGTGTACAATTATATGATCTTATATTTTTGGTTGTGAGCCTAGCCTTTAATGGCTGAGCCATCTCTCCAGCCCACAAATATACAATCTAATTCATGGTGTGGCCCTGGCTGTCATCATCTCAGCTCCATGCTCTCCTGCAAAGTGATCTAACTTACTAAGTTCTTAGAACTGTGTGAAAACTTTTTTCAGAAGCCAAGTTCCCCTCTAGCTCATATCAAGCTTCAACCTTCTTGTTCTCTGACCCCGAGGTTTCTAAAAAATCTCAGTTTCTAGAGACCTACTGTTTCAACAGACTAATTAACAAAATGGAGGGCACAATGATGACACCAAAGAAATCAGGGTCCCCTCTTAGAGGTCTGATTCTTTTAAAAATTATAAAATGAAGTCAAGGAGATACTTAGAGACACTTTTCTTAGAGTTTAAAAAGAAAAAACGCAGGGCAGGCCAGCTATGAATCTTAGCATCCATCTGGAGAGGAAACAGAAAAGAAAGGGAAATGGTCATGCTGTTTGACTTAAAAATAGCATGGAGGTCAACCCTATGATGGACAAGCACCCTCATTGCAGAGATGGGAACAGAGTGAAAAGGCACAAAGTACCAGAGAAAGCAGATTCCAGCTTTGGCCAAGATCTTAAAGAGAAAGAAAGAGGAAATGATTTACCTCTGGGTGGACAGATCCAACAGAGCCTCAGGGTGGCTCATGAGGACTGCAATAGAGATGAGAATTCTGGAATAGAAAAGTGCATTATCAAATTGACAGGCTAATTCTTCATCTGTTCTCTTTAGCATAACTAAACATGAATCCACTTTCTAAGGGTAGTCCCTTAAGCAAATGGCTGCTGTTATGACTAGATTAACCTCAGAAGGGGTACGTACATTCCATTCTGTTGGCTAGGAAGCAACATGCCCTGCTCTGAATGGTCCTTCAATGCTGCTGTAACAGTATCTGTTTCAAATATCTTCATTCTTGACCAAACATATATCACATCATATACCACACCCTGAAATTCTTTGTTGATCCTTAGATTGACTAAATATTCCTACTATGATACCCATGCTATCATCATATTATCTCTCAAATTAAATATACACTTTATTTTTGGCTGAAACGTCATTTTTCTGCTAACTTTAGGCTTCACAAGGTCAAGGGATGTCATTTATTTTTGTTAGATGATAATTTGAACTAGTGTCAGTTTTCTTAAAGTTGATGCTTCACTAAAAGAGACAGATACAAAATGAATAAATTAAATAGTACGATCACTAAGAATATCTAGTTCTAATAAAGTTGAGGTTTTTGCAACCTAGTGTCTTGGTCCCTGAGAAGGATATAATAAAAAAATGAGCATGATATATGTCATTTAATTTTTTTGTACCTTTGGTATATATGCGTGTGTGTGTGTGTGTGTGTGTGTGTGTGTGTGTGTGTGTGTGTGTGTGTAGAGAGAGACAGAGAGAGACATATTTTTTAAATCATCTCAGTTTAGTGGCACACACCTTTAATTATGGCACTCAGGAAGCAGAAGCATGAATATTTCTTTGGGTTCTGGGCCAGCTTTGTCTATAGAATGAATTCAAAGCCACCAAGGACTACATAATGACACTCTCTATAAAATATATATATATATATATATATATATATATATATATATAAAACAAAATAAGAAGTAGAAATGTTATCAGTTTATGTCACTCTGCCACTCCAGGTGACAAATAGAGGGAAATTTAATTGGATATTTCATCTTTTACAATTTGCTCTAGGAAAGATTCAACCTAAAAACAGGTAAGGAACTTAATTTAAAATTTACTTTATTATTGCTGTGTATGTGTGTGTGTGTTTGTGTGTGTGTGTGTGTGTGTGTGTATGTGTGTATTGTGAGCGCACATGTGCACAGACCTGCAGTGGTCACAGAAGAGCTTTGTGGAGTCAGCTTTCTCCTTTCCTAATGACAGTTTTGGGGATCACACTCACCATCACGCTTGTTTGTCAAGCTCTGCACTCACTGATGTTAAAATGTGTGCATATTTTGGTATGGTTTTCATTTACCCAGTTATGTGGCAGCATATTCTTATGGATGCAGCAAAAGGCAGCTGTGGACAGCAGGATGCTCTTAACAGCTGTTTCTATGTAGAAAAGAGCTTTATTGTCAGATAAACATGGTTATGATTAACAGAAAGGATCTGATTATAATAGCAGAGAAAGCAAGAAGAAAGAGAAAGGAAAGGGAAGAAGAAGAAAGGAAGGAGAGAAAAACAAAAGTTCCCAAGACAAAGGCAGAGACAGAGACAGAGAGATACACATGGGTATGTTGCTTTTTTTAAAAAAAAAAAAAATATTTTATGTGAATTGGTGTTTTGCCTGCATGTATAACTGTGTAAGGGTGTCAGATCTTGGAATTACAGACAATTGTTAACTGCCATGTGGATGCTGGGAATTGAAGTCAGGAAGAACAGCCAATGCTCTTAACTGCTGAGCCATTAAAGGGGCCCTAATGACAGAACCCAGGGGATGGCATGGCTTGACATCAGAGCTCACAGGACATGACTCTTAGAAACTAACATCTGAGCCACCTCGTCAGGCTTCAATTTTCTTTTAAAGGAAAATGAGGTGCCTCACTAATGGAATAAATAGCCTATCAGACTCATAAAAAAAATTCTTGATGGATTTGGGATCTTTTACAATATTTTTATAGAATTTCCTGAACTATGTCTATTTCGAAGTAGGCTTTTGATATCTCTAATTGTGTGAACTGTTTGTATAGTTAATGTGAGTGTAGTTGTGTGATATGTAATTCACACCATTTAAAATTCTTCCCCCCAAATAATAAAATAAGATAAAATTCTTTCCCATACCCAACACTGCTCCCTCTCCTTCCCCTCTTCACAGTCCTCCTTCAGCCTCCTCCCACCCCATCCCTTCATCCGTTCTCCAGGGAGGACAAGGAATCACAAGGGGAGTCAGTTCAGTCTGGCACATCCAGTTGAGGTAGGACCGAGTCCCTCCCCCAGTATCAAGGCTGAGTAAGGTGTTCTTCTGTAGTGGATGGGTTCTGATATGTCAGTTCATGTCAGGAATAAACTCCGGTACCACTGCAAGAGCTTTCACAAACTGCCCTTGCTGTTGTACTATAGTCTACATACAGGGGTTGTAGTTCCTTTCCATGAAGGTCCCTCGGCTGTCACTTCAAAGACAGTGAGATCTCAATAGCTCAGATCAGACGCCTCTGTGTGCCTCCTCCTCATGTTCCTGATCCCTTCGCTCACATACTCTCTCCTTCCTCTCTTTAGCTCGATATGGTGTTTAGCTACGGATCTCTGCTTCTGCCTCCATCCTTTGCTAGATGAAGTTTCTATAATGGCAATCAGGATGGTCATTCATTTGATTATATGGAAGTCCTATTTAGTCACCCTCTCCACTATTGCTTGAGACCTAGCTAGGGATATCTTGTGGGTTCTTGGATGTTTCCTTAGCACCAGGTTTCTCTCTAAACCCATAATGGCTCCCTCTATCAAGATATCTATTTCTTTGTTTCCCCTCTCTGTTGTCCCCCCCTTCTCTCACGTTTTTTTTTTTCTCACCCCCCCGCCCCGCTCTGTCCCTTATATAATCCGAATTTACTCAGGAAACCTTCTCTATTTCCCCTTCCCAGGGGGATCCCTGGATGTCTCTCTTAAGTTCCCCATATTACCTAGTTGCTTGGAGTTTGTATGTAGCCTAGTTATCTTTTTTTTTTTTTTTTTTTTTTTTTGTCTAAAACCAACTTATGAGTGAGTACATACCATGTCTATCTTTCTGGGTCTGTGTTACCTCACTGAGGATGATACTACCCAGATCCATCCATTTCCCTGCAAATTTCAAGATGTCATTGTAGGGAAAAGTAGCCAGCTTAAGAATACGCACCCTGACTCTAGACCCAGAGACAATAAAAAAGACTCACCCTAGTCCTGAACCCAGAGCTAGCCAAGAAACCCACCCTGGTTCTGAAACAAGAGCCAGTGAAAGAAAACCCACCCTGGCTTTAAGACCTGAGCCAGTGAAATACTTTATCCCTGAACCCAGAACCAAAAAGAAATGTGCACTGACTCTGAAACCAGCACGAAAGAAATATACTTTGGCCCTAGAATCAGAGCCAGTGAAAGAAATATGCCCTGCCCCTGAAATTTAGAGCCCAAAAGTCCAAAAGAGCCAGTGAAAGAAATCACACTTTGGCCATGAAACCAAAAACCAAATTGGGGAGGGGGGGATCTGACCAATCCCCATCCTGGAAGTCACCCAAGACACTGCCCCCCCCAGCCCTATATAAGTCCTGAGCCCTGAACTCTTACCCCTCTGTCTCCTTTCCACGCGGGGCTGAGACAGCCACACTCTCCTGGATTCTTCTTTCCCAATAAATCTCTTGAATGACGTTTGAGTGAAGACCTTCTTTCACGGAAGGAGCCTAGACAGAGATCAGCTGAGGGAGCAAAGCTGTAATACTCTTGCTGCCCAGGGGACCTTCCCTGGCTGGACTGAGTTGTTACATCTGTAGAGAGAGCAGCAGAGGCCAGCCACCGTAGCAACTTGCCAGAGCAGAGCTGCTAACAGTCTTTCCCTGAAGCAGGACTGTAAGCTCTTACTTACCTAGGCTTAGCGTAGCCTGTGGTGTTCACTGGCTCCGGACTGCCTGTATACCTTTCCATCTAGTTGTAACACTCAATATTCATTGACTGAATACTGCCTGAATACTTTTCCATTTGATCTGCACTGCTCAATATGTCTGGGCTCCTGCCTGCCAGGATCTCTTTCCTTCTGGGCTGCACTAATACCTACAGTCATAATATTATAATGTCAGCTATATAGTTTTTAAGGGCCACACAAATGTTATGACTGCTCAATGTTTAGCCTTGGTCAAAGAACGGTGTTATGGGGTGCCAGGCCACAGCACTGTGAGGTAAGGTTGTAACCAGAAGCTTTGGCAGTTTGGGATTCCTGGATCATACTTGTGAAAATTCCTTAATGATGACCAGCTTTGTTTTCTGATCCTTATTGATGTCCTTCCTCCACTAAAGTTACATTACAGGTTTTTGTTTTGTTTCTGTTCCTTATAATTTTATTTATATATAGGCAGGGTTTTTATTACATGGTTCACATGGAGGTTATAGGACATCTTATGAGAATTGGTTTTCTCCTACCTAGTGGGTTCCATGGATCAAACTCAGGTCAACAGGCCTGGCAGAAAGAATGATAAACAACTGAGCCACCTCATGCAGCTCTAATTATATTACAGTGTTAGACTTTAGAAATCTCCAAACCACCTGTACTCAAGCAAACTAGGAGACAAAGGCTGGTGGAAAAGATGGAAAATTTGGTAGAAAGTGTCCCAGAGAAGTGTAAAAGTTGATTCCTCCTGGCAAAGTGCAGCTATTATGGAAGTCCATTTTTATTTTCTCTTTTTTTAATTTTTAAATCCCTTCTGTTATGTAGTTTTAAAAATTATGATCTTTAAAATTTTAGGCCTCATAAAATTATTTTTTAGTTGTTAACCATATGCATCTCATATGCCTTATTTAACCTTTAACCATATATACAGTGAGTTAATGCAGGATTTCAACCAAAACAGAAATTTAAAAGAGTTCTGATTCTTTCAAAATCTTGACAAAACTATCAATAGTCATAAAACATTAAATTCTTTCAAAATTAGCTCTTTTTAGGTGTAACTAAAAATAGATCAACATTTTAAGGAAGTCCAAGAGTTTTTAATATAAGCATTAGCAGACTGTATACTGATAATATCCAATTTAATTACATATAAATCTTAAGATTTATTCTTTGTAAGCCTACTCTAAGTGTAAAATGCATATGACTCATCAAAGGTTTTAATATAATGTTTGTACCATTGCAATACAGTGGTAATCATATATATGGTATTATCAGTGTTCCTTAAATTGTCCAGTTTCCTTTTCAAAATATTGGCTTGGGAAAAGGAGAAGAAAGAATAAAAGTTAGACTTTTGAGTTTAACAATTATGATATCTTGTTTCAAATAATAATCATAAATCTCTTGACACTAGTTGCTCATGTCTTTGTTTAGTGTGTAGTCCCTAGGGTAGCTTTGCACATTGTTAAGTAATGTTAACTAACTATATAAACTTATATTATACTCTAGACAAATTATGGATGCCTATAGTAAGAAGTTTCTGGCCCAGTCTAGCCCCAAGATCAAGAGCTGCCCACAGCTGCTTAGCTCTGTATAGCCCTGAGATCTGGACCAGCAATGGCAAAGTCCCAAAGAAACACACAGAAGCTTAAAATAATTTCATGCTATTCAGCCTATGGCTCAGGCATACAACTTGCTGACTCTTAACTCTTAAACTAACCCACGATTAGCCAAGTGGCTTAGTGCTGTTTCTCAGAGCAGCATTTTGACTCCTTTCCTCTATGTATGCTGGTGTCTCTCCTGGACTCTTCTTCCTCCCAAAGTTTTCTTAGTCTGGTAGCCCTGCCTACACTGCCTGTCTGCCTTCTGGCTAATCAGCATTTTATTAAACTTGTAGGAGGGACAAATATTTACACTGTACCAGAACATAATCCCACAGCAGATGTCATTAATAGATACAATATTCATTGACAGTGTAACACATCTGGTATGTGGAAAATCAAAGGTTTTTCTTGCTTTAATGTTTTTTTGCTGCTGGGAGCTATGCGGTCTAGTCTCAGATCAGTATATGAAAAACTGTCCAATGGATTTCCTGGGGCAAGACACCTGTGGAAACAGACTCTCACTTGGCAAGGACCAGTAAGTAGTCCACAGGACAGCACAGGAATTTGCAAAATTCATGCATTTGTGCTCGCTTCACTTTCATTACATTAGTGATACCTTGAGAGGTTTTTAGTTTTACATTGTCAGTCACATGCAATATCTTTAATTTTCTTTAAAAAAAAATCTGTTCCTTTTCAAATATTTTCCCATAAAATTCATCAGGGAGTTAATGCTTCTCAAATTTCTTATCTGAAATTGTTAACTAAAACTCTTAAACCGGGGACTTTTTCTGACTTAATGGAGATAGGTAGGTACATATGAGAAAACAAGAGTTGCAACATTAACCTTGTTCATAGTTCTAGAAAGAGAGCAAGGCATTCATACACAACTAGGAAGAAGGCCTCAGGAATTCATACATAGTGTCAATTGTTGAGAATAAGTTCCTTGGACACCAAGCATAGAATCATTTGTAGGATATGACATATCATTTCCTTCAAGAAGAAAATACAATGCAAAATGTGGGATGGATAGATTCATCTTTACCATATTTAGGAGCTTATATTAGTAGAAGTATGATACAGTGAGATTGGGAAAGAGTGCTTTGTCAAATTTTGCCTTTTACAGAGTGATTGAGACAACTTGTTACAAAGGCAACTGTATGAAAATATATCTTACAGACATGATAGAATTGTCTGGGTTTGAATATTGTCCTTAAAGCGGATGCCCATGGCTATTACTTTTAAACTTTGTAACCTCAGTGGCAGCCAGTGACATAAGTGCTGTGGGAGCAGGATGTGTCTGGCTCAATATTTCATTATGCCTGCAAAAATGCTGCATTTTATATTTGGAATAATGTTATATAGAAGATGTATTTGGGGAAGAATAAAGGGGAACAATGGGATTTTCATAATGATCAGAATGTATTCCTTAAGTTGTGATATATTTCTTAAAGTAAAAAAATAGAAGCCAATAAAAATGCTGTCCATGTAACCCTGCTAAGAATAACTGATTTAAGTATAAATAAAGGTGGCCTGACCTATTCAGGGCCACTTGAGAGCAACTTACTTGTTAGAAGTTTTCCTTGCACCAACACCCCTAGCCGAGGCTGGACCTTGGCATTTTGCCTAATGATATATGTAACATTGTAGAGACTTTTGTCATTCAAAGGCTTACATACATTTAGATATACATATGTCTGAGAACCATAAAAAATGGTTAAAGTTTTCCATGACTTTTCTATTTCGCTGTTTCTGTCAGAGAATCACTTGTATGATAGTGTATATTCAGTGGGATGTATAGTTCATATTACACATATCATAAAATACTTTTGTTATGTATATGTTATAAATATAACAACTGAGATTAATGAATATAGCTACCATAAACATACTATTGTCTTCTGTAAACAATATTAGCTTTTACCTTAATAAATAATGTCTATGTCTACCAAATTTTATAATAATGAATATAAAATCTCATTCTATCATTTATAATAAATTGTCTATCAGCAATACATGTAGAATTAAAACTTTATTTTCCCAAAAGCAAAAGTGGCTCATGAAATAATTTAAAAAAATATATGTATATTTATTATAGAGCAAAGCACAAATACATGACTCCTTATATAGAACCAGTATTTTAATTTTTTAATCTCTCTTAAATTTACATTTTCAGTTTGCCTAACAAAAATAAGAATGAATTTATTTAGCAGCTAACAAAATTATGTTAACATATTAATCATGCCTGAATTTGTATTATAGCCTGTCTCTCTGTCTCTGTTTCTCTGTCCTCTCTCTGTGTGTATGTGTGTTTGTCTGTGTGTGATGGGACAGAATGTGTGTGCCCCAGCATGCATACAGAGACTAGGTTAGAGAACAATTCTATTGGGAGCAGATACTCTCCTTCCACTGTGGAATCCAAGAATCAAACTCCAGTTGTCAGTATTTCCTGGCAGTGAGTGCTTTTAGCCTCTGAACCATCTCACTGTCTACTAGTCATTTTTGAAATGTAAAATATTACTTATCTTTAACCTTTATAAGATTTAATAGTATAATCTATTTGTCTGTCAAATACTCTGTTGTGTAAAAATTACTCAGAATCTGAAGTTTGATATTTATAAGGTTAAGCATCTTCTATAATTCCACATGCAAAGGAATCTCTGAAAAACATATACATCCATGGATTTTTAAGCATTTAAGTTTTAATTTAATGAAGTCATATTTAAAATTTGATATATATAAAAAATTTCTGGAAAAATAATTCATAATAACACTTTTGCTATGGATTTTAAAAAACATTTAGGTTTTTAAATATGTTGTACTTCAGTTCTATAATTATGCATTAAGATACTTTTATATCTAAGCTAACTCATATTTGTAAACCTTTTAATATCAGGAAAATGTTACAAAATGATTGTATTTGATTCTTCATACACTAGTTTTCCAAATGTATTTAAAATAATTTGTTTTGATCCAAAAGGTTAATTTTCTTATTTTCTAATATCCTAATGCTTCTAGAGAGAACAATGTATAACATAATCTTAATAATTTGTTTTGATCAAAATATTTCTTATTTTCTATTATCCTAAAGTTTCCAGAGTGAACAATATATAATACAATTTTTTCAAAATCTATTTTTAAAAAAATTCTTATAAAAATATACTTATCAAATACAAAATTTGGTAACTTGCATATTATGTTATGACTTAATGGATATTGCTTTATGTAAATATAAGCTGAACTTTTTAAAATGACTTATTTATTTTTATTTTATGTTCATTGATGTTTTGTCTGTGTGAATGTCTATGTGTCTGGGACTGGAGAGTTCTGAGCTGCCATGTGGGTGCTGGGAATTGAACCCAGGGTCCTCTGGAAAAGCAACCAGTACTTTTAGCCACTGAACTCTTAATTGCTCTTAAGCCTCTAAACTAAACTTTTAATAAAGTCTTTGTGTTAGATACTTATTTTCGTTTAAAACACTCCCTTTGGAAGATCAGATGTGCCTGAAAATGTCCTTAAACCATGTTAGAGCCCTAGAGAACATGTTTAATAGACCCAAATATGCCAGTAGTTTTAATAGGTACTAAGAAGAATATTTAAGTGTATAAGATAAGGGAGAATAGGTTTAACAGAAGTATGAGGAAATACTTAAACCCAAAGTGGTTTCACACACCTTTAATCCCAGCACTAAGAAGAACTGAAATAGGAAGTAATATATCTAGGCAGAGAAAGAAATATAAGGCAGGATAAGATGAGAATTTAGCCTTTTGCTTCCTTTCCATTTTGTCCTGTGTTTCCCTTCACTTCCTGTGTTCAGTCTGAGGATTCATGGAGACAGGATCTACTCCTTTCTGCCTGAGAAGTGGTAGGTGAGAAGTGGCTGTTCCTTGTTCCTTTGTGTCTCTGCATTTTCAGCTTTTCACCTAGGTCTCACTCCAGGTTTGTATTATAAAATCAATTAGAATTTGTGTAACATTTGATGCCCAATTAGGGGCATGTACATTCACATAAAGCCTGAGGATACTTGAAAAATAAAAGAGATTCTAGACACAAAAGAACAGAGTCAAGCACAGTTTTTTGGTAGCAGCATTTTCTCAGGTAAGCTCTGTTTGCCAGAGGCAAGCACAGGTGTAACTCATTTAAAAGACAGCTTCTTCATTTAGCATGAGAGGCAAAAACCACACAGGTCTTTTAAGAGTCCCTGCTACCAAATACTTACATGTTGCTTGTCAGAAGCCTGCTTCATGCTTCTTGGTGGTGACATGGACCTGTAGAAACTCTACAGAGTTGTTGCAATAAATGTGGATCCTGACAATTACCTCCACCATGAAACTAGACTCTCAGAAAGTCAAGGATTGAAGCAGAGCATCCTCCGTAGCTGAGGCTTTAATGCTACCCTTAGCAGATTAAAGGCTCATGTGGTCAGAAAAAGATAGAGATAGGCAGTAAAGACCGATTCAGATGAAAAAAACTCTAAACATTTTATAGTGTGTTTAAAAATATACGTAGGCTTAGGAGAGAAAAGAAAAAGTCCTTTAGAAAGAAATAGAGTAAAAAAAGAAAGTAGAGAAAGAAAATAAATAAACCACAAAGAGATGGAATATCCACAGTGAGTCTGAACACTATAGGTTATGGTGTTATCTTTGAGTTTTTTGGACTGCAGAGGAAGGAGCAAGAGCTTCTAAAAGACATTTGATTACAAATGCTGCTGGACTAAACCAACCTCTATATTTTGAAAATATCTTGACTTCAGAATTTAGTCAAAAGATATTTTACTTTGGAGAAGAGATTTTGTTTTTATTTCTACAAAACAAAATGAAAGATTGTGAATTCATTTCAAGTTAAGAAAAAGAAGTTTTCATTGAGGAACCCCCCCCCCCGAAAAAACTTAGATGGGAATAGATGGCCCGGATGATCCAACATTTTAGAGCATCTGTTGCAGTTTCTTCTGAGTTCTGCATTCAGAACAGCTTCAAGGCTACCGACAGAGATGATCCAGCCTGTTCCGGCCAACAGGGTCTTTATCGAGGACCTGAACCTGGGAATGAAACAAATGAAAGACAGGAACATAAAGAACAGAAGGACAAGACAAAGATCTCAGATCAAGTCCCCCTTAGGTTTATTATTTCAGCCAATATTTATACAGAATCTCTGCCATGCAGGTAGCTGGGAGGAAAGGGATGGGATATTCAAAAGAAGGTGGCAAGCCTGCCTGTGAGGAGAAGTAACAGACAGGGTATAATTGATACAGAAATCTATCTGTTGTCAGTTGAAGGCCTGGAGAATGTCACCTGCTCTTCTCAGAGGATCAAAGGAAGCCACCTGGAGTCATGGCTTAGTTTAGAACAATAAAGGCTTCTAACAAATGGCTATCTAGGGTGTAGACTGTTGGCAAATGGCTAGTTGTAGAAGCTAGCTTATAAAATATGGCTAAGTTAGGCTTTGGCTCCCAACACCAGCCTCAGACTACTCCAGTCAGAACTTGACCATAATCTTAAATTTTCTTTGGGTTCTCATAAGATTATCAGCACTTCCAACCAGTAGGAAGTAGTCTAGAGAACTACATCCACATTTCAAAAAAAATGAATCATAAATGTTTATTATTGTTTAGAGTGTTGATTACAAGTTGTTATAGATAATATTCAGAAAAAAAGCTAAATAAAAGAGATTAGATTCAGAATTTTTCTATTGAAAAGAAAAAATGGGGGGAATGTGTGGATAATGTTTTTGTACACTGTAAAGGTTTGTCACTCATATTGGTTTAGTAAAACACTGGTTGGTCACTAGCCAGACAGAAAGTATAGGCAGAGTGACCAGAATAGGAGAATTTAGGAAGAGGAAAGGCAAAGAAGCAGTTGTCAGCCAGGCACAGAGGAAACAAGATAAAAATGCTGAACAGAGAAAAGATACTAAGACAAGTGACTAAGCATAGATAAGAATTTTGGGTTAATTTAAGCATAAAATCTAGTTAGCAATAAGCTCAAGCTCCTATCCAAGCATTTATAAGTAATACTAAGCCTCCAGTTCAATTATTTGAGAAGTGGCTACTGAATATTCAGAAACTGGCAGGCTGGAGAGAAATGTCCCACTACAAAGGACAAATAAATGTTTAGAATCTATTAACATAGATTTCTCCATATCTTTCATTACCCCAAAATCTAAGATTGTCAGATAATATCTGAAAATTTTTTCTTTATCTTGCCATAATTGCTTCTCTGGTGACATTATATTTAAACTGGCTTTGATTTATTTCTTTCTTCATTAAACTGCTTCTGTGTTGAAACATGAAATTTCAGGTAACCTAACTCTATCTTCCCAGCCTTTGATTACTCAAACATGGCTCCAGAATAAACTATCTTAACTTTATCTTATTCCCCCTAAATTGAGAGCTCTGTTGTTTTTTGTCTACACAGTAAGAATATGCTCAGAAATCTACCTTGATTTAATGCAAGCAGACAACATCCTAGGAATGCTAGCCTCAAGTCTTTATTACACAAGAGCAGTAGCCCTGCATTTATTCAATCTTCAGACAGTAGAAATAGGTCATGTCATATCAACGTGCAGTGTAAAATAACCCAAGGAAGTCTAAATGCCTGCCACATTTCAGGTATAAAGGCATAGGTGAAACTAAAATCTAAACCCAGAATGTCAAGTCAAGCTATACAGAGAACTATCAAAGTAAATTATTCTGGCAAAGAAACTATAAACTTTCCTGAAATATCACCAAACCCATCCAGCAAATATCTCCACAAAGCTTAGAAAATAACAAGCATTTTAAAGTACTTAGTTTATTTCAAGATTTCTTTATAAACTAGGACAAAGAACGCAGAACAACACAAACTCCAGACATTGAGAGTGTGCTTAGAACTTTCCAAATCATAAAAGCAATTAGATAATTAGCTATTATACTTTTCACAAACAGGACCATGTGTTCCTCATGTGCATTGAAAGACAACCTGCATAGGAGGATAACAGAAAACACCCAGCAGCTTGTGAATCAACTGACACTGGAGTTCAGAGGATTCTTCCAAAGGTTTACAAGTAGACTAGAATGATGGGAAAAAAGTTTACCAGTTCAACAGCCAGATTGGGTGGGGGGTAATTATGTTACCTTAGTGCAGGACTTTGCATACATTTGAAAAGCATGGTCTTTTAAGCTTGCTCTGTGATTTATAGTTCTGCATGCTGAAAAGCCTTAGTTGTGAAATTCATTCTGATAGGAAACTGTTGGTGGTATAAGGACCTGGATTCATTCTGGGGGCAGGGCCCAGGTCTGTGAGTGAACTTCCACAGCAGCCAATAGATTCAAAGTTTGGATTTGGGCCAGAAAATTCCAATGGCTATTGCACCTTACCCCTTTGCCCAATCCTGGAACATCAAGATGTGCTGCATCTTGATTACATAGGTTTTTCTTTAACCCCTACCCACCCCACCCCCATTGGGGTAACACTCTCTTACCCCCTTCTGCTGTGCAGAAAGCTAAGTGGACCCAGCTTCTCATTTTCTGTAGATAGCAATAAAATCCCTACTCATAACAACATGTTCAGCCTCCCTGGTAGAAATTCTTACACATGGGCATAACATATGGTGCATTGGCTGGGGAGAATTTCCACACTTTCAGGGATTCTGAACCAAAGAGTGGTGGTAAGTGTGCAGCTAGTGCATTTGTGTTGAAGAGGCCAAGCATGCCAGGCAGGAGACCAGGAACTGCCTAAAGTGACAGTGAGTAGCGTGGCCTGATAGCAGTTTGGAGGGCACAGGCACCTGGGCTACAGATGTTTCCGAATCCTGTAAAGTTTAGTCAGGCGGGAAGAAGGCAGCGTACTTGAACTTTTCAGCCTGCCTGAGCCTGCTGTAGTATGGGAACATATCTGTAGGGGACAGGGTGCCTCATACCTGTGAAAAAGGTCATGGGACACACAATTTCTTCCTTTTCTTTGGACTTACTTCTTTTAACTCATTGCCCAGATATTAGATCCCTTGGTCTTTTGTGGTATCTGTGTTTCTTTGTATGTGTGGCCCTGCTTGTAAAGAGTGCCAGGAGACAAGTAATCTCTTCCCCACTGGACCTACTTCTAACTCACTTCCAGGATGTTAATATACGTGCTCATAATCTTTCAGTTACAATTGAAAAGTCTAAATTTGCCACTTTTTGCAGATTAGAATGGCCAGTGCTCAGAGTGGACTGGCTTCCAGGAGGAACCTTTGATTTGGCCCTCATAGGGGCAGCAGAAGAAATGGTCTTCAGACCTCGGATAGGACACACTGACAAAGTGCCATACATTGTGGTCTGGAGGTATTTGGTAGAGAATCCACCTCCTTGGGTTAAACCATTCTTGATTCGACAGGTCAAGATTCCAGAAGCTACAGAGAAAAACTCACCCTTCAAAATCCCATTGGTTCCTAGGTCAGAGGTCCTCCAAGGAGGCAGCACAGAGGATGACATCTTCCCCCATCCTTATGTTCCGATACTGGTACAGCCATCCCACCACCATGTCCCTGCCAGTTTAGTCAGCCTCAAAATTCCCTACCCCTGGGATGAGGGAGGGACCAGCTCAAGGGACCCACAGCCAGAGGGGAGATACCTCTCGTCCTGATATCATAGTTCTCCCCCCTAGAACTGCAGGACCCTCTGACCAGGATGGAAATCAATCACATCACTACTGACCCTTTGCCACTAGTGAGCTTTACAATTGGAGGTCCCAAAATGCACCCTTCTCAGAAAACACTAAAGAACTAATTAACCTCTTTGAGACAATTCTCTTTACCTGCCAGCCCACATGAGATGACTGTACACAGCTTTTATAGGTGCTCTTCACAAAAGAGGAGAGAGATCGGATACAAACTGAGGCTCAGAAGTTGGTTTGAGGCCCCACAGAAGAGCTCATAGCTAATCAGGCTTTCATAGATGCAGTTTTTCCCCTAATTTGTCCAGTGTGGGATTATAATACAGCTGAAGGTAAGGTGAGCCTTCTAGTCTATCGTCAGATTCTATTGGCGTGTCTAAAAGCAGCGGCAAGATGGCCTGTATATTTGTGTAAGGTGTGTGATGTGAGGTAGGAAATAGATGAAAGCCCAATAGCATTCCTTGAACAGCTCCAGGAAGCCTTCAGGAGATATACGCCCTGTGATCCTGAGGCCCAGGAAAATGCTGCTGCAATGACTTTGGCTTTCATTAACCAGTCAGCTTTTGATATCAGAAAAAAACTACAGAGGCTAGAGCGTCTAGGAGAAAAAAGTATTAGAGATTTAGTAAAGGTGGCTGAGAAAGTGTACAATGGGAGGGATAGTGCAGAAGAACAAGAAATTAAAAGAGAGCAGCTTAGGAATCAGCACCTTGCTAGGGTATTGATGGCAGCCACTGCCAAACCTGAAGAGTGCAAAAGACGACTATGATGACTGGCAGCTGAGTAGGGAGATGAAAAACCAAGAGGTGAAAAAGAAAGGCCCTGGCTGGGAAAGAATCAATGTGCATATGCAGAGAGGAGGGACACTGGGCTAGAGAATGCCCCCAAAAGGTGGCTAAGGGTATCACTAACATCCTTAGCCTAACGGACAGTGACCAGGGGAGCCAGGGCTCGGACCCCCTCCCTGAGCCCAAGGTGACACAAAGAGTAGAGGGGAAACCAGTCGATTTCATGGTGGACACAGGAGCCCAGAACTCAGTATTGCCAAAGGCTAATGGACCCATGACAGACAAAAAAATTTGGGTTCAAGGGGCCACTGGAGTCAAACCTTATTCATGGACTACCAGAGAATGGTGGACTTGAGGACTGGCCAAGAGTGGAGTACTTACCCCACTCTTTACTGTTGATTCCAGAATGCTCATATCTCTTGCTGGGCCATGATCTGCTAAACAAAATGAGGGCCAAATATATTTTTCCGATGAAGGGGCTAAATTGCTTAATAAAAATGGGAAACCCATTCATGTATTAGTGACCAGTAGTTTAACCAAAGAGTATAGGCTACATCATACAATTACTGCACCTGACCCGCAGCTGGAGAAGTAGCTATAGGAGTTCCCATCAGTCTGGGCCAAAACAGGGGGAATGGGAGTAGCAGCACATAGCCCAACTATATATTTAGAAATTAAGCCAGGGGGTGGTGGGCAGACCAGTTAAGGTCCGTGAGTATCCCATGTCCCTAGAGGCCAAGAAGGGCATCATACCACACATTAGGAGGCTACTGGACTCAGGTGTTCTCAGGCCTGTACAGTTGGCCTGGAACACACCCCTGCTACCTGTCAAGAGGCCTCACACTAATGATTATAGACTAGTCCAAGATTTGCAAGAGGTCAATAAAAGGGTGATGGACATACACAGCACAGTGCCTAACCCTTATAGCTTACTTAGCTCACTGCCTCCAGATTAACAATAGTATACTGTTCTGGACCTAAAAGATGATTTTTTTCAGCTTGCCCCTGGCCCCTAAGAGCCAGTAATACTTCGCCTTTGAATGGCAGGACCCAGAAATTGGGATTAGCAGCCAGCTGACATGGACCAGATTGCCACGGGATTCAAAAACTCCCCCACCATCTTTGATGAAGCCCTACATGAGGATCTGGGTGAGTACCAGACACAGAACCCAGAAATGAGCCTGTTACAGTATGTTGATGACCTGCTGGTTGCAGCTGCAGATCAAGAAACTTGCCTAACAGGGACTGAGCAGCTATTACAGACTTCGGGGAATTTAGGGGTACCGTGCCTCAGCCAAGAAAGCCCAAATCTGCAAGCAACAAGTAACATACCTGGGATATACTCTAAAGGAAGGGCAGAGGTGGCTTTCAGATACAAGGGAAAAGACAGTACTTAAGATCCCCATACCTACTACTGCCAGGCAAGTAAGAGAGTTCCTGGGCTGAGCGGGGGTTCTGTTGTCTGTGGATCCCAGGATTTGCAGAACTGACCAGACCTTTATATGAGGCTACCAAAAAAGGACAGCACTTCATCTGAATTGAGGACTACCAGCTGGCCTTTCATCCCCAGCATTAGGCCTACCAGATGTGACTAAACCATTTCACTTATATGTAGATGAAAACAAGGGGATAGCCAAAGGAATCCTACTTCAAACACTTGGCTACTGGCAACGGCCTGTAGCCTACCTGTTAAAGAAACTGGACCCTATGGCAGCTGGATGGCCATCTTGCCTCCGCATAATAACAACTGTGGAACAGCTAGTCAAGGATGCTGACAAGTTGACCCTGGGACTGATTCTCACCATACCTACCCCTCACACACTTGAGGGAGTTCTTAAACAGCCCCCTGATCGGTGGTTCAGCAATGCCAGAATGACCCACTACCAGACACTGTTGCTGAACCCTGCCAGAATAATCTTCTGGATGCCCTCTGCTCTGAATCCAGCTACTCTATTGCCTGATCCAGATTTGGAAGCATCATTGCACAACTACTTCAGGATCCTGGCCTAGGCAAACAGCATTAGACCAGACTTGCAGGACATCCCAGATGCAGAAGATACCTGGTATTCTGATGGCAGCAGCTTCGTGCAGAATAGTCTAAGGTATGTGGGAGCTGCAGTTACTACTGCAGAGAAGGTAGTATGGGCAGAGCCAATGCCACCTGGTACGTCTGCCCAAATAGCAGAGTTGGTAGCCCTAACTAAGGCATTAGAACTGGGACAAGGGCAAAAAGATAACATCTATACCAACAGTGGGTATTCCTTTGCAATGGCACATGTACATGGGGCAATATATAAAGAAAGAGGACTGCTGACTACAGAAGGAAAGAGTGTCAAGAATAGAGATGAAATCCTGGCCCTCCTTCAAGCCCTATGGCTACTCAATAAACTAGCCATTATTCACTGCCAAGGACACCAAAGAGGAGATGGGCCAGTGCCCAGGGGCAACAGTCTGGCAGACAAGACCACCCTGTAGGTGGCACTCCAGACTGATGTAGCTTCTGCACATGTATTGAGACCCTGGGGTACCCAACCTTCCAGAACAGCCAGGGTATACTAAGGAAGATATTTCCTGGATTGAGACCCTCTCCATGACCCAGTGCATAGATGGGTGGTAGAGAACTGCAGATAGTAAAGTCATCTTGCCTGAACATCTAGGAGATAGACTGCTTGCCAAGATCCATCGATCCTCCCATATGGGGACATGGAGAATGCAGGACTTGGTCTGATAGTCAAGGATAAAAATCAACGACATACAGCAAAAAATTGTAGGCATTGTCACCAACTTCTAAGCTTGCCAACTCACCAATGCTGTTACCAACTCTAAGAACCCTGGGTCTCAACTCAGGGGGAAGAGACATGGAGATTATTGAGAAATAGACTTCACTGAGATAAAACCTGACAAGTATGGTTACAATTATTTGTTAGCATTTTTAGACACTTTTTCAGGATGGACAGAGGCAATTCCCTCTAACTATGAAGCGGCACAAGTGGTTACAAGAAATTACTTGAAGATGTCCTGCCAAGGTATAGATTTCCTACTATGATAGGGTCAGATAATGGACCAGCTTTTGTGTCCCAGGTAAGTC
This sequence comes from Sigmodon hispidus, assembly GCA_004025045.1. Taxonomy (NCBI): domain Eukaryota; kingdom Metazoa; phylum Chordata; class Mammalia; order Rodentia; family Cricetidae; genus Sigmodon; species Sigmodon hispidus. The sequence continues at coordinate 355,068 of PVIH01000048.1, forward strand.
AGAATTTAGCCACCTTTCTGGGGAGTAATTGGAAGTTACATTGTGCATATAGACCCCAGAGTTCAGGGCAGGTAGTAAGAAAGAGACCCTAACTAAATTTATCTTGGAGACCAAGGCAGACTGGATGGCTCTCCTTCCCTTTTGCCTTATATAAGACCAGAAACTCCCTTTATCAGATGGGAATAACACCATTTGAAATTACGTTTGGCATTCCCTCCCTCATCATTCCCACCCTCCAGGCATGCTTGCTAGCAGAACTAGATGACCAAGATCTTCTCAATGCTATACGAGAAGTTCAGTTGGCCCACAAGAAATTGTGGCCCAAACTCAGGGGCCTCTATAAATCTGGTTCCTCCCCTGAACCCCATAGATTTCAACCAGGAGACTGAGTCTATGCTAAGAGACATTGCCTAGGGTCCTTGGAAACCAGATGGAAAGGATATTATATCATTCTGCTGACCTACACCCACAGCCATCAAGGTTGATGGTATACCCACATGGATCCACCATTCCCACATCAGGCCAGTGGCCCTGTCACACTCAAGGAAGATTTCCAGAATGAAGGATGTGAAGCTTTAAAAGACCCAGACACCCCCCTCAAACTCCGAGTGTGGCGGTGAAAGCAGTAGTGTGGCTGACACTAGAGACAGGAGGATTCCGTGATTGAGACTCTCAGGAACCAGTCAGAGGGGAGAATGTAAGGACCTGGATTCATTCTGGGGGCAGGGCCCAGGTCTGTGAGGGAACTTCCACAGCAGCCAATGGATTCAAAGGTTGGATTGGTGCCAGAAAACTCCAATAGCTGCTGCACCTTACCCCTTTGCCCAATCCTGGAACATCAAGGTGTGTTCCATCTTGATTACATAGGTTTTTCTTTTAAAACCCCCGTCTGTTTGGGCAATGCTCTGTTATCCCCTTCTGCTGTGCAGAGCTAAGTGATTGACCCAGATTCTCATTCTCTGTAGATAGCAATAAAATCCCCACTCATAACAATGTGTTCAGCCTCCCTGGTGGAAATTCTTACATGCGGGCATAACAGTGGTAAGAAGTTTATTAGAAGAATTAGTAACATCATGGGCAAATAAACAATGTGGCAGGGACTCTTAAGGAAATCAGGCCCACACAAAGAGAGTGGGTGCTATTTTTATAGGTTTCTGAGGAAGGGAGAGACTTCAAAGCATATGCCTTTAGCCAGGCTGTCTGCATCCCCCAAGTGACAGAGGAGGAGGTTGGGGGGATTCCCTTCCAGTTCTCCAGAGAAGGTCCATACCTGCGCCAAAAGAGGGGCACAAACCTGTTTTTGCCAACATCAACAGGGCCTTCCCCTTTTCCAACTTGTTTTTCTCATATGCTAATTCTCCAGGGCTTTGCATAAGGCTTTCCTCCTTTCCCAGGCTCCTGCCTTGCCCAGAATTCCCCTACATTCCAGCCTTGGGTGCTTGCATAGCCTACCATTAAGCTGCTGGATGCCTAAGTCAAAAGTATGATGGCAACTGAAGAACAGAAAGACACTGCCTCAATTTCCAAAGAAATTCCATTCCAAAAAATTTAGAAAACAGAAGCTAGTAAAGATTAAAAATTAGTTCATTGCAGTCTGGCAAAAACTGAGGAAAGAAACTTCTTAGATTCCCCCTCCTGTAGCAGGGTTACTCTTTTACAGGAAAGATAAAACCAAAGCCAGAAAGTATGCACATGCCAGTCTGTAAGATGAGCTATCAGTTTATGTGCTATTTCTTTGTGGAAGACAATTCCTCTTCTCATGGTATCAGAGGTTCAATCTATTTTCTACCCTTGCACTGACTCCTAGGTACATGATAATTCTTTAGGGTTCATGTCTCACTTTTGAGAAGTCTTTGAATTACTGACAAGGTGACTTTCAGAGTGGGATCTATTCTAGCCGTCTATCTTCTAGCATCAAACATCTTGCCAAGCATGATGATACACATTTATCATCATGACTCCCTAGTAGCTCAAGGAAGCAGTACCACAAGTTTGAAAATATTCTGGGTAACTTACTGAGACACTGTCTCAAATGAAACTGAGAAAGACTTAAGAGCTGGCCAGGTGTCTCAGCTTATAAACGTGTTTGATGCCAAGCCTATCTGAACTCAATCCCTGGGACCCATTTAGTGGAGATGTTGTACCTATGTCAAGGGACCCCCAAAGACAACCAGGGAGGTGGACTCAATGCAATTGCATGAGGATTTTACTGTTATGAACAGGTTCCAAGTGAACCCAGGTTGATACCACATGTTCCGACTCAGTGGAGGGTTATCGGCCCTGAGCCCCAAGGTGACAGGGAGTGTAGTGGGATTATACTGTTAATGTAAATATTTGTCAAACCTATGAGTTTAATAAAAGCTGATTGGCCAAAGACAAACAGGAAGTTTGGGCGGGGCTACCAGGCTAAGAGAACACAGCCACCAGACACAGGATGCCAGAGTAGCAGGAGCTGCCAGGAGACCCAGAGGAAATGTTGCTCTGAGAAAAGGTACCAAGCGGCAAGGCTGAACAAGATGGATTAGATTGAGAGCAAGTGTTAGCAAATTATATGCCTGGACCCTAGGTCAATCAGCGTAAAAATAATACAAGCATCTGTGTGATTCTGTGGGACTGCATGTGTTTCTGTGGGAGTGTGGATCTGAACCTCTGATCTAGACCAAAAAGTCCAGACCAGAACCATTTACAATAGGAGAGTTTTAAGGAAAGCCTACATAAGTGGGGTGGGGCACATCTTGGCATTCCAGGATTGGGCAAAGAGATACAGGGTACAGTTTTTGAATCTATTGGCTGTCAGGCACACTCACAGACCTAGGCCCTGCTTTCAGGTACCAAATGCTTCTCTGAAAAAAAGCTTTGTAAGGATAAATCCATGCTTTCACAGAGAGACAGGGCCAACCTCTGCAAGTTGTCCTTTGAACTATATATACTTGAGCTCCATGGCATGCACATGTACATTCAAATGCATACACACACACACACACACACACACACACACACACACACACACACACACAAATGTGATTTTATTTAAAGAAAAGTTTGGTAGGTTTATCTCAGTAGTAAAGTTTTTGCTTAGCAGATACAGGGTTCCCAGTTAAATTTTAGTTCTATAAACTAAGCTAGACATAAACATTATATATTACTTTATATTCAGTATTCTCTAGTATAACAACAAATATTTAATGCTGGTGACTCTTTTTGAAGGGCCATGCTAGATGGACTAGACTATTGACCAGTACATCTCAAAGTTACAGGAGCCCCAGAGTTAGATCATGATGCTGGATAACACAGACAGTACACAAGGCCAAGTGTGTTCTGTAATATATCTGTAACAAACATTCTTTTAAGAAATACAAAAGATCATACATGCATTTGTCTTGTTGTGTCTGGAAAATGCTGTTTCTTTATAATCTTTCATTATCTCTGGCTCTTACAATCTTGCTACCATCACTTCTGCTTAGATCTGCCAGCCTTGAGGGGAGGGAGGTGACAAGGACAGTCATCCAGGGCTGAGTGGAGACTCCACAGTCTCTTCCTCTTCTCATTATCTACTTATGGGTTTCTGTGTAAATTAGCATCTACTACAAGAAGAAGCTTCTCCAGCTGAGCAATACACAAGACTTGTACAAATCAAGCCAGACAAATTCCAATGTGGTAGAGGGGAAGTGAGTACAAAGTCCCATGCCTAGCCAAGAAGCTATTAGAAAATGTAGCTGTCAGGAGAGGGAAAAAAAATCAAGTTTCTTCATTGGAGAGACACTGGGTTTATCAGCCTTGATTGAAGGCAGGCTCTATGCTTATGAGCAGTTGGCCAACAAAAACATCAGATGTCATGCTTTCTATTTGCAATTTTCTTCTGTTTTGTTTGTTAAGAGAAAAAAGTGGGGGAAATCTTGGAGGAGTTGAAAAATGGGAAAGAATAAAATAAAAAAATGTTCTATGTAAAAATTCCTTAATAATAATAAAAGATATTTTAAGAGGTATAGGAAAACAGCTCAAAAGTTAAAAAGCTTTTTGCACAAGCAAAAGTATCAGAGTTTAGATCCTCATCATCAAAATAAAGGCAAGTGGCGATGGCTGCTCACCTGTGTTCTAGCTCTGTACAAACTGGAGCAAACTGCCTAGCCAAATTAGCCATTTGGGTGCAGTTTGGGTTTGACTGAGAGACCCTGCCTTCAAAGGAAATAGGATAAAAGATCAATTGAGAAGATTCCCAACATCAGTCTCAGGTTTCCACCTACATAGGCATGCACACACATACACACATACACACATACAGATCATGTACACATATGCATATAAATGTGCATATATACACAGGAACAAGCCACACAACCACATACACGGAAAAAAAAAAAAAAAGAAGAAAAAAAAACTGTAAGACCCCTGAAAAGATCTGAAATCATCCAAGTAATTTCTTGACATCAAAGAAAACCATGGATCAAAAACAAAACAGAAAGAAAAAAGTGACATTTTTTTTTTTATCTATACTGTGAATGTGTTTGCTTGTCATCAGAAGAATGACTGACAGACAAATAAATATAAGAATATCTGAAGATCACAGGCGTTTCTTTTACAACAGGCCTCACAATTTGATATTATCATAACAGGTTTTCAGTTCCTTCTACATAATAAAATAAAACAAAGTCTCATTCTGTCTATGAAAAAAGCTGATGATATGACTCATCACCCTAACCATTTCAGTTATGCAATACATGAATAGTTGGTTCCTAATTAGCTTGCACAATGTTGATATCAGTGGAGCCAAAAAATTACTGTACCAATATGTATTTTCTTCCTGGTATGTTATGACACAGATAACTCCAGTCATCCTGGATCATAATATGGGTGAGAAAATTTAAGGAGGATTGTATGCCCAAACCTGAAATTGTGTATAACTCCTTTCCATGGGTGCCTAATGTTGTTGTTAGGATGTAGCAGTAAATGTCTGAATAACTAGATAGTAAAGAGGTCACGTCTCATCAGGAAATTAATTCCTAGGATCAAAATCTCCTTTTACTTTCAAGACAGGTTTCTTTCTGTGACAGTCCTTACTGTCTTAGAACTTGCTTCGTAGACCAGTTTGGCCTCAAACTCACAAAGATCTGCCTGCCTCTGCCTCCCGAGTGCTAGGATTAAAGGGAAGTGTCACCACTGCCTGGCTCAGAATCCATTTTTAATTAAGCATTTGATACCTACTCACTTGGCCTCGTTCATGCTCAGTTCATATTTATTCATGTGGATAATAAACCTCATTTCTCCTTTAGGATCTTCTTCAGATAAATGAAAAAACTAAAACTCCTCCAACATCTTCACTGTTCACATACTTAGCAACCTGCCTACCTCACTCTAATTTCCATATTATAGTAAAGAAGTTTTAAAGATTTCTTTTAATTCATGTTAGCTTGTGTGCTTGTGTGATTTTACATGCATCATGCGGGCAAAGGTGGCCATAAAGACCAGAAGAGGGTGTCAGATCTTTTGGAACTGGAATTAGAGGCAGCTGTAAGCCATTCATTGTGAGTTCTAGAATCCAAACTGAGGTCTTCTGTAAGACCAAGTACATGTTCTTGATTACTGACCTATTTTCCTCTCTGGCCTCTGTTGTGGAAATTAGTTATGTGCAGCAAATGACCTTTGGGATATTGAGCCCGATAGGCATTGTCTTCTCTGGGTAATAAAACAAGGAGCCCTGCCCTCGTGGAGCGTACAGTCTATCATGTATTACCACTTCACCTGCGTACTGCTTGTGACCATGGGCAAGTCACTGCACCATTCTGTTCAGTGGGGTAAACGGAGGCTGGGCCCAGTAGACACTGAGCCAGATGTACTGCAGATGCGGATCAAGACACCACCCTCACCCACCACCCAGACAGCAGAGAGGGCTGGAGGCAGATTTTTAATAATCAGTTCCATGAGGAGAGGGAAGAAGGGCTACACAAGCCGCTGCTGTTGCTTGTTGGCGGCCTTGCTGGCCAGGTCCTTGGCCTTCTCTGTGGCTGCCAACACTGTCTCCTTTGCTTTTTCTTTGGCCTCTTTGGCTGTCTCAGCAAGTGTTTTGGAAGGGGCCTCACCTTGTAGCTTGGCTAAGATGTACTCAAAGCCCTTCACCGTCTTGGTCACATTGCTTTTGTACAAGGCAAGACCAAACGCCTGGACAGCCCTAGAGACACCAAATAAGCTAGAGGAGACCCAGGCTTCCCAACGGATTTGAGTCCAGCCACTGTTGTCAGAGTTCACACAGTAAACACATCGTTCCTCCACCACCATCAGCCGGGTGTGGTTGATGTTCCAGGTGAAGGTGGTCATGGTCTGATTCTGTGGGTCCACAATAGAGTCCTCCAGGATGTACACCGAGTGAGCGACGTTGGGAGGAAACAGTTGGTCTTGGTCAGGAGTCTCTGGGACAGCAGCTTCTGGTCAGAGGTCACCTCCCGGTGTACTATGTCTTCCGTTAAGACATGTTTGCTGTAGGAATTCGAGTACTGTTGCCAAAAGGCAGCAAACACTTGGTCCCAGGAAATACTTCACCATCGACCCGACCCAGGCGGGCTCAGCACTGGTGCAGCATCAAGGTGAAGAGCCCGGGGGTGGGTGGGCACGTGACTAGGTGCACGCCCGCCAGGTTCGCAGCTCAGTCACCACTAAGCCATGCCCAGGCCCCTACAGCTGCCATGAGGGATTATAGGAATCTTGATGACCATTTTTTATGGTCTTCTAGCATAGTAATTTAGTAGATATTATTACAAGGCTTGATTTCACTAGCAATAAGGCTTGTAAATTTATAGCACCACTCCTCAATCATATTTGGACTTAGATAATGTGGTCTTGCCGGTTGTGGTGGCACACGCCGGTAGGATTTGCTGAAGGAGGCAGATAATGTGGTCTTAATTTTGTTTATAAGAATGTATTGAAATATAACTTTGTTATGATAAATTTAACATTCCTAACTTAACTCCTCTAAACAAATATATAAAACCACAAAGATATCAAGAAATTTTATCAAATAATACTGATAATCTCATCAAGGTTTCTGGGATTTGTCAGTATCTTTCATTATAAATCCCCATGGTATTTCAAATTATTTATTACTAGAGTGATAGAGTAAATGGAGCTTTTTTTGTAATGATTTTAATTTGTACAACCTGTTCCTACAATTTTTAGCAAAACAAAAAAAAAAACCAAAAAACAAACAAACAAACAAACAAAAAAACCTCCAACAACAAAAAACCCCTTATTATAGATATTTGGAAGATATTTGTAGAAGAATTCATCCTTGTACTTTGGGGATAAATTCATGCCATGGATAATAATTCTCTTTGAATGTGTCAACAATACTAGACTGTATGCATACAATAAATAAACAAGCAAATGATCATTGTTAATAATATTTTTTCTGTCTGGACCAATGGCTTGGGACTTACTAACTACACTTGCAGAGTCCAAGGTTCAATTCCTAGAACCATCAAGGTGGCTCACAACCATCTTTAACTTCAGACAGAGAGGATCCAAATCCTTCTCTTAAACTGATGAACACTAGGTACACAGGGAATATGTATATGCATATGTAGACAAAACACTCAAACACAAAAAATATAAATAAATAAATCTAAAATTTGTTTTAAAAATAATACTTTTTCTGCTTTTAATCAATTTCGCAATGACTCATAATTACTGCATAACTTTGGTCCAAGCCTAGGGTGCCCTGATTCCTCAAGGAAGAAACAAGCTTGCATTAGACTTGTAATTTCAAGTCTGAAGCTCACATTTAAAGCCTATAAATTCCCAAGAGTCTATCCAGCCAGGCATTTTAATAGAAAACTCAAAAGAATCCTCCTATAAGTTACTTACAATACATTTCAATACTGAGATCTTTGAGTATAAACTCCTATTTAAATCTCAGAGAAACAGTTGTTTTACAGAGGCTATATTTCTGCAAAATTTTCATTTCTTTTATTCAAGATTATCCTTCAAGACTGAGATCATATTGAGTAAAACTTATATTTTCTCAATTATAGGGTCCAGGGAAATGCTAAAGGAAGATCCTAGTCTCAGACAATATGCAAGAACATGTTTTTTAGACTAGCATGCATGTGAAATTGTTTACCTGCACAAAATGGTGATGATCCCTGAGAGAGACATATAGGCTCCTTGTAAGTATAACCTAGGGGATGGTCAGGGACAGTTGGGTCATCTTAGATATGACTGGTTAACAAGCAGCAGTTGTATTAGTATACTCTTAACTGTCTTAGCATTTTTGGACACATCTGCACAAGCTTGGACATGACTCAGAAGGGGGCTGCTGACTTTGTCCTTGAGATATTGTAGGGTTCACTTAGGCCCTCTGGGTTTGTTCTCTCCCTTGACCCTGAATGTAACAGCCTTATAGATAAATGGCCCTTTTTTGGAAAAAGCACCAATTTACCCTTCTCAGAGAACCAGAACCTGAATTCACTTGTAGAAGTGTGAGAGTTTAACCCTTTCATTAATAACCAACAATTTATGCAGCTGATACTTATTATACAGATGCCTACATTTGAGGAGCATGGCACAAAAGAAAATATGGGTCATTCTTACTTCTGCTATCATATGAGAGTTGGGCTTCCACAGCTCTACAGTTCAGAAAAGGCTCAACCCCAGCAACATAATGCAACAGAAAGAACAGCCAGCCTCATTGACTCTTTCACATATCTCATGTTCCTGTGCAGAGTCTGCTTTCACTGTCCCCTCTGAAAAATGACTGCCCTGCATATCTTTTATTCCCATCAATCTTTACTCAAATTTCTAAGTGGCTGTTTTACGATTTGAATGTGTGATAATCTCTGTTCCTGGTGTTCTGAATATTTGATCCTTAGTCACTGGTGCCATTTTGGGAGATGGTAAAAATGTTGAGAAGAGAGTCTCTCTAGACCCTAGAATCTAGAGAAAGTAAGCCAGTAGAGATATGTCTGATCCCCTTTTTTTCCTCTGCTTTCTTTCTGTGATGATATGAAATGTTATGCCATTCTCTTCTCTGCCATTATGAACTGAAACTCTGAGCTAAATAAATCTTTCTTTACCTTGGATTATGAAAAACAACGAAAATCTGGCTTATAACAGAGGCCCACACCACATGCAAAATTTATAGTTCATTCTCTCCCTGGAATCTAGTCTCTGACTCTTCCTTTTCTTTTCTATGTAACTAAGTAATGTATACATTGTTTTTTTATTTACTGATGATCTCACTCCTTTTATCATATAATCTCCAAAAGAGCAGGAGTCTGATATCTATATCACCCCATCTCTCTTCTGCAGGTTCCTCATTCATTCTTTTCTGCAGCTGTAATTTTCCTGGTGTCTTTCCCCATACTGACATTGTTCTTGTCTAGCCAGTGGCCAGTCTCTCCATCCACTTTCTTCTAACATACTAGTTAATACCTCTATGACTTCTTGTATAATTATTCAACCTGAAACACACCATGGGCAATTCTGAGCTTCCTTGGTTATATTCACAGACAGTGCGTACCCTTTCCTGGTTAGTTCTGCCTGCCCCTCCTCCTAGGAGAAGCTTATATTAGCCCTTCCTCAGCTCTCTAGTGTCAGTGTCGGGTACTTCTCTCTTCTTCCTGACTTTACTTCTCCCTTCTTGCTGGATAACCTCTGGGTTTTCTAACTTCTAACTTTGTACCAAGAAATACCATAAATCATAATCATACAGCCACCATTCCTGTTTTCAGGAGGCTTAAACACTGTGTTTACAAATCTATTTCTGTTGACTCAGATTGCTCCACTGAACCCAACAGGGAGCAGAAAAAATATGAGAGATGAATGGGACACTGGAAAATACCTTTTCCAGCCACTTCTTTCAAGAGATAGTCACTGAAACTAGTGTCACTTTCAAATGAAGAATGTGAACTCAGGGTAGCCAGTGCCTTCCTTGTAACCGGTTAGTAGCCTGGAAAGAGGAAATGTCTTAGTCTCACTTCTATATCTTGTTTTATGCTGTTTGTAAAACTGCTAAGCCTCTACAAATCATATCTTGCACTCTGAATAAAATAAGACATTTTAGCATGTTGCTTTTAAAGTTTCTTCAAATGTTATCATTTCATTGGTCTATAATTCTTTAATTTATATACTACAGGATATCACCACAGGATCACAGTCAATTTATAAAGCCAGCTCATTTATTTCTATTCCCAGGGAAACTGTAATTTCAACTTGAACATTTCTTATCCTAAGCAATACCACCAACATTCTCATAGTAACTGATTACATCGCCGTTTAGCATTTCTCCACATCCACTGGTCTATAGTTTCTCCTTTTAAAATGTTCCTGTTTTATGTGTATGTACACATGTGAACAAGTGCCCTTGGAAACCTGTCGTGCGCCACCTCGTCCCGCAAGGAACACACAACACCGGATCCTTCTCTCTGCACTTTATTCGGGCCTTTCAGATATCTTCTTATCTTTCACTCACTAGCTCATTCTCTCACTCACTCACTCACTCACTCAGGAACAACGGACAACGAATGACACTGGGGGGAAGCCCGCTCTTAGCTAAATACCCTCAGGGCTTCCAATCCAAGATAGCCACGTGGGCATCACTGATAGGCTCAGATACGCGGAAGCAAGCCAGATCCTTGGCCTTAGCCAAATATGGAGTTGTTTACCAGGGAGAGCGCTCAAGGCCAGCGCCATCTTAAGGTGTGGCTGTACGCAGCTCCCTACAGAAACCAGGAGGCATTGGATCCCCAGAAGCTAGAACTACGGGGTGGGGGTGGGGGTTGTAAGTAAACTCTAGTCTTCAGTCAGGGCAGCAAACATTCTTACCCACTGAGCTGTCTCTCCAGTCCTAGATTCATAGTTTTCTCACAAGCAGCCAGGATAAGAACCCGGGATGACCTATGCCTTTGCAACTACAGAGGAGGTTTTGGTCACCCCTGGAGAAAGATAAAAGAAAACTTGAGCTCTGTTACCATCTTTCCAGTGCAATTAGTCCCTCTCCTTGTTCAGATCTCTTGAAACCCACCCTTCACATATCTAATACTTCTCTGTGCATTTCTAGCTTCCTACCTGGGGACTTCCAGATGCTCATCAGCCATTAAAAGATACAAATTAGCAATTCCAGGCAATTATAATGACTCTCCTAGACAGCTCCTAAGGAGGTAGGCAAACAGACAGAGGGAGCTCTCTATCAGCAGATAGCCGACTCACCTTGAAAGTAAGATATATTCAGATCTGTCTGGGGATTTGGATGCATTAAAGATGGATCAAAAACTTGGGAAGCATCCTCCAAAAGTATTTGAAAATTAATGTTCTGTGGGACAAACTTGGACTGATAGAAGATGAGAGACAGCAGGTGACTACAGATAAAATCTACTTAAGCCTTCTCCTGCCCCCATCAGATGGTCACAAGCCAACATGATTCCATATAGCCTCTCCAAAAAATTCTAGTGTGACTGAGCAACCATCTGTGTTTCTTATAAAAGCTGTGACCACCTAGTGTTTTATTTTATTCCTTCTCTGTTGTCATCCATTTACTCTCATTATTGTTTCTCTAAGATGTCATTCCCAAATAAAATGCTACTAAGACCATTTTTGCCTAAGGCCTCTATATTCTTGAAAATCCAGTTAACACTAATATCTAGTAATCTCCAATTTCTCCCTCATCTTTGTTTTAGTCAGTGAGTTATTTCACCATCACGATCTGCCAAAGTTTCTATATAATGTCATTTCCATCTCTTCTTCCTGTGGCCTCATTACTCTTCATCTTTGTTGTACCTTTATTGTTCTATGGAATATTATACAAGTCTCTTCTAAATGATGGGTCCCACAAATACACTACCAGTTTACACATTTCAAAGAATATCATCTCCATATTTTTCAACAAACTCTGTCAACTCCAAAATATTTTTATATAGTGCTAAAATCCTTTTCTCTAAAATGTTACAGTCTTCATGTATCACATCTACTAATTGTTGGACACTATTCCTCCACCATATCTATATGTCTATTTACCATTTAAAAAGAACAAAAAACAAACAAACAAACAAACAAAAACCAGACCTTGTGTTAGCTCAGAAACAAGGCATAGCTAGACTCATTGAAAACATCTCCCTTTGTAAAGCTCCTTTTGTTAGTTTCTTTGCGTGTCGGAAGAGAGACACACACTCACTGCCAGGTGCCACACTAGAGTTTATTTTAGAGAGTTTTGGTACCCAAAGAAGGACAGAATAGGGGAGAGAGAAACGCAGGGGGTAAGGGGAGAGAGAGAGAGAGAAAGAGAAGCGGTCAGCATCCACGCATTGTTTTGTTTTGTTTTAAGAGAGCTGGTGGGCACAGATCTATATTGCCATGCCTGGGAGCATGTCCTTTGTTCAGTGTGCTCTGCTGGCGCCATGTTGGACCTGAGAGTGTGCCTTTTGCACAGGTGCTCTGTGGCTGCTGCAACCAGGAATTCTTGCATCTCACTGGCGCCATGCTGAGTCCACCATGCAGTGTACCAAGAACACTTACACCTTTCCATTGGATATCTTATTTACCTACCTATGAAGGTAAGTCCCATTAAGAACTGAACACTGCCCTTAGCACTGGTAGTATGTTACTAAATCTTCTGTCTTGAAATCTTGGCGGGACTCAACTTAGAAATGACACTGAAATATGTAATTTTGTAATAGCATCCATCTCCATATGCTACAGTGGTAAGAATCTGTAATATTAATATGGAGCTCTATTCAACTCATAGTATTGAAAATGCACTCACCTGCCTTAATAGGTTTGTCATTCCCTTGAGTAGAAATTTAGGGTTCTTTCTGCAGAATTCATAAATCTGGGAGAGCCACAATCATTTTTATACTTACATTCATACACGACTCTTATTCTGCTCCTTTGCTGGTATGGCGGTGGCAAGAACCAAGAAAGTATGTGAGAATATGCTTATCAATATTCATCAGCTATGGCCCACAAAGTCCTAAGAAAGTCATTTGCAAACATGTTCAAAGAAAGAAAACAAACAAGTTAATGAATTCAATTCAGAGAAAATGAATATTTTCTCTGAACAACTCAAATCCTGCCTCTTTCATGAAACTTCTTCCACTTTCCTTTTTCACTACAAAAACAAAAACAAAAGCAAAACAAAGAAAACAAACAAACAAACAAAAAACCCCATGCAATTTCTGAAATTCCTTTGTTGGTTTCTGTGGGGTCGTTATTAGATCCTTACAAATTTGTTTTCTTACCCTGAAATCTTCTTTGGAAATCTGTATTCCTATGCAATCATACTATAAGTTCTTGGAAGACCTGTGTTTTAACTTTTTTCTCTTCCTAGAGTTAAAAAATGTATGATTATTTTTTATTTTCTCTTTTTAAAAAATAATGCTTATCTTAGAGATTAAGAATTGTGAAAAGGCAAGGTTTATATAAATTCTACTTCTTAATTCTGACAAGAAAGAAAGGCTTATTTAGTTTTTGTTGCTGTTTCTAGACGCTTTATGAATACACACAAGATTATTAGACAAATAATAACATAAAACTGGTAAATAAATATGATAAAATAAGGTTGGTTAAATTGAAATGAAAAATAATGGATAGCAACTAGAGAGATGGCTCATTGGTTAAGAACACTGACTGCTCTTCCAGAGGTGCTGGGTTTAATCCCAGCTCCCAAATGGTGTCTCACAAATATCTACAACTGCCAAAAAAGATACAAAATAAAAATAAAAATATCATAGTAACCTTTGCAATGTTACCTAAGCACAACTGTAGGGCATATATGGCTAATGCTAGATTGATTCATTGTGACTCTCTTCTGAAGAGCCCATAGTCTACACCAGAATGTGTTTCACTAGCTGCAACTCTTTATTGAAGAGCTCATAGCACACTTGGCTATGTGTTACTCAGGAAACATGTACTCACTCTTGGCTGTCTTTCTGAGTGCTTCTTTTTCTTTTTAATCCTCATTCAGGTGTGGAGTGGAGACCACCCAAGAGATAGTCTACATATGCTGCAGCATCATAGTCCAGTATCAGCTCTGTTGTTCTTAAAACCAATCTTATTACCAACAGTGTTATTGCTTTGAATTGCACTGAGCATCATATCCCTTCTTGTATATATCTAAAGTCATACTTAATAATGAGTTCTGGGTTGCAAAAGAGAACTTTTTTGTACATACCTTTAAGTCTTTTGTTCATCAATTCACCGAAAACCATACACAGGTGCTATTATTTTTTTAGTGTTTTAGATAGTAAGGAATCATTGGAACAAGCCAATTATAGTACAGTTTGGATGTGTTTGAGAAATTAAGTATATGCAAGTAGAAGACTTAAGAAGTCCACTTTCCAAGAAGAGAGAATGACCTGATGTGTTGGGAGGGGGAAAGGACCTTGAATAAGGATATACAAGGATAGAAAGTGTGACTTCTTTGTTCATAATAATAATAATAAAAAGAAGTCCACTTTCCAGATAGTACTTACCTCTGGTACCATAACATCATCATATAATTCTAGACTGAATCTTGCTAGACACATGCTTTCATTTCTGTGGTCCTCTTTTTGTTCATAAGTTTTTCTCTCTTCTCTTTTTAAAAATTATTTTAGATATTGGCAAGTCCTCTAGTTAAGATTTGTTTTGTTTACCCAGTTTCTTCCCATGACTGAGTATGGAGTTTCTATCCCACTATGATGATCATTTAATAGGATTGCTTTGGATTACTGAGACATCCAAGATTATGTAAGACTATGCTGATATTATGACATTTCCCCTTAGAGCTGTGTCCTGGAGGAATACAATTCTCTTTTCTGTTCCCAGGGCTTTGTGAAACCAGGACCACAGCAACAGACCATTATAATATTGCCCTCATCACTCTCCAGGTCTCATAGACAAAGGAACAAAGTTCAGACTCATTTTACCTTCAACTGTTTTATAAATTTTAACTCCTCATTGAAATGTTACAGTATGTGGAGTTTTTTAAATTGAAAATTAATGTGTTTGACAATGACTTTGATATTCATGGACAATTCCAAAATGCCTCATTTTAACAATTATAAAATTGATCCTTAGAAAATCCTCTCTCAACAAAAACAACAAACATGAAAGGCTAGAGAGATGGCTCTCTCCTCTGATATTCCAAACTAACTTTCTGAAATATTTATCATCACACATATGTATGAATTTAACAAAGAATTTCTCAGCTGAGAGTGGTAGTGAGTGACTTGAGTCATAGTACTGAAACTGAGACTGGTAAATTATAAGTTCAAGGTGAACCTGGCCTACAAAGCAATTGCTATCCTAGCCATAGATGCACAAAGATATTATTCCCCAAATTAGTCAGACAAATAAGAAAATAATAAAATGAATTTCTAGGAACACTCATATAGTGGTTGGCTATTTTCACAACTGTTGTGCCACTATTGTACCAGTATATCATGAAGGCAGGTAACCACTGTAGACAGAGGGTTTGTAGCTGGGTTGATGTTTATCTTTCTCCTCTGGTATCATGGAGAGTACCTTCCAGTATCATGACACTAGTCAGTAGAGATTAATTCATGATAGGTAAGAGGACTGCATTGGATTACCATGGAGACATCCAAGATTAGGTAAAACTGTGTTGACATCATGGAATCTACCCCCTGGAGAGGCATCCTAATTGGGTAAAATTCTCTTTCCTGTTTCCCAGGGCTGTGTGAAACCAGAACCACAGCAGGAGATCACAGCAGCTCAACTTCTCCATGTTCAATGAGATGTGTAGGTGTTCTCTTCAGCAACAGAGCCTTACCATCACATCAGTTTGTGGAAAGCAGAAAATAACCTTGGCAATAGCTTGAGCTGTTTGAAGGTTTCCAGCAATTTACCAACAACGTACAGAGAAATTCATACCATATAATTCCATTTACATAAATATTAAATCATAGAAAATAACTATATACTTTAATTGTATATGTCATAATGTACTTGGAGAGCAAAAGAAAAATAGCTTTGACATACCAATAAGGTATTCTTCTATAAACTAGATAACCTTGTCATCACCATCTATTACATTTTCTATACTGCTTAGTATGTTTTGTTTAATAATTTTGATTTCTCTGTATTACAAATGGACATATCTGAAACACATAAGCATTCACTAATTATTTTCATAATATACCTTTAAGATAAATGACTGAAGACAAAACTGTTTTCATTTTGATGTGATTTTTAAATTATTATTATATTTTAATACAATAAAAATCTTTTGAGAAATAAAATTATATTTGCCATATGCCTTTAAACTATACATTTAATTTTTCTACTTTAACAATTATGATCAGAGATGATGCCAACAGGTTGAATTTAGCTTTCCGGCTGTCTACTTATATTTACACCAGAACAACCATCCTCTTGGATGGGCTTCGAATGCATAGCCCAGGGCTTACTGCTTAGTGAATTTTCTTCCAGAACTGTTTTCTCCATGTGAACCAATAAGAATGAAGAGCTCTGATCTAAAATAGGAAACAGCTACCAATGTCCTGTTGAGGACTTCTGCTGCGGTTCCATCACTCAGTCATTATAGCTCATCTGCTTTGTATTTTTGTTTTTGTGGCTCCAGAAACAAGCAAGTTCTTTGATGCTTCAGGATCTAGCCAAGGGGTACAATAGTAATTCATCATTATCACACAGAAAAAAAAAGTCACTTTTCTTATGAATTTGAACTATCATTGACATCACTTTATGAATGTGGTCAGATTTTCTTTTGGGCCACCAGCTCACATATAACAGATATATAACTTATGAAGACTAGGCCTTAGCTTAGGCTTGTCCTACCAGCTCTTATAACTTAACCCATTTATATTATTAATCTACATTCTGCCACGTGGCATTGGTTTTTTTTTTTTTTTTTTCCCCATCTCAAACCTAACTCCTCTTTTCTCTCAGTGTCTCGCTGGAGAATCCAGGCTTCTGAAATCCTCCTCCTGTTTTCTCTATCTTCCTGGAAATCCCCCTTATTTTCTCCTGCCATTTTCTATTGGCCATTTAGCTCCTTATTACACCAATCACATTCTATTACACCAATCACATCTGCAAGAGGTATATAAATATCCTACTGCACACTATATATAGCTCTGTAAGTTAAGATTTATTATTACTTTTCTAACTGGTTTGGTTTAACAAAACTATATCACATGAGTTATTGTTTCATTAGCCCTCCACACCTTCTCAGCTGAATTCTCTAATGAAAGAGGTCATGGAACCCTAGTTAGTATTTCTGGGAGTTGAGTTTTGTGCAAGTGACTTACTCCTTATATGTTACAGTAGCATATTTTGATGTACTTTTTGATTTGGGAGTTAAGAGAATAACTTAGTTATATAGGTGTTTTCCTGACCAGAATAACAAAAGAAGCCAGTGATTTAGCACAGCTGCATGAGTAATTAACTTCTTAATTAATTTGAAAGAGATAACGTAAAATGCATACAAACAATAAGCTGTTTTTGAAAAATACCAAGTCATGGTATTTTTAATATTTGGGAGAAAGTATAAAGAGTTTGATTTTCTGGACATGGGAGGGTCTTGGGGAAATAAAGAACAGACTTATGTAAGGAAACATCAGATGACCCTTCACAGCGCATTATAATATTTACTGGCAAGAAGACATATTCACAATATATTACTTAGTAAGAGAAGTAAATCCAAAAGCAGCACACAGATATATCTTTTCACCTTTAAAAATAGTGATAACATAAATCTTAGAGAAACACGCAACAAGATGTAGGTAGCAATGATTACTACTGGGCTATTGTTAGTTGTTAATAAAAGTGACTTTTTTGCTTTTGTTTTTATACTTCAGTTATCTGAACTTTCAATTTTTCATAACTCATTTATTCAATATATCACTAGTTAAAAGGAAATAAATCTACTAGATTTAAATCCACTGCAATGAAATACAGATCAATGAGTTTGTTAGAATGTGAGCCTGATCCTTTTGGTAGATTTTACAGTCTGAATCAGCCCATAGATTCCTGCAGCACCCTCTGTGACCGAGAATTAAGTGGTTTGTACGGTGTCTTCACAGCTCCCAATTCACAGAATTGGTCCTCTGTGCTTTCCGTACCATACACTGTATTGAACTAAATCTTGTGGTGTGAAACTTCCTGTCACCCTTAAAAGGCTGTCGAAAGTCCTGTCTTTGGTCAGGGTGAGTGAGAGTGCTGAGGGAAATTTGCTTAGGGGAGGTCTCTGAAGTCTGTCTTTGTAAAGGCTCCTTACCCTGACCTCTTCCCACTCACCATACATCTTATGGCAGGTCTCGCTATCCTCCCCTCCCTCTCCTCTCTCTCTCTCTTAGTCTCTTTTTCATGTTCTCACTCTTGATGAAGCCCTTCTCCAGGATGGAAAGAAAAGCCATGCCTCTTTAAAGCACCATCATATTTACATTTTTATATATTATATTTTTTTGTCTAATGTTTACTTTCCTATTTCAAGATCCAATCATATTCACACGTAGTTCATAATTCCATTCAGAAATGAGGTTTATTAGAGGGATGCTGTGCCATCTTCCTTTCTGGGCCAACTGCTGTTATCTTCTTTTTATTATAGTTAATGATACTAAAAAGAAAATCAAGCTTTGAATTTTAAAGATAGAAGTCTAGTTCAGAACATGAATGTCAATTTTCTTCTTGTATTAAATGCATGAAAAGGAAATACTTCCAGTGTAGAAAAAATTGTAGGCCAGTGAGATAGCTCAGTGTAAAAAAGTGTCTGCCATCAGGTCTGATAACCTGAGTTCAAAACAAAGAACCACATACGGGAGACAGAGAACTAACTCCTAAAAGTTGGTTTTGTTCAGCTTTGTTCACTTAATTGTATTATTGTATGTGTATTTGTAATGTAGTGAAAAGGAAAAAACAGTGAAGGAGGAGAAATTAAAAATCATGTTAACCTTTTGCCAAGAAAAATAATAAGATTTATAATATGTAGCCTTCTAAAAAGGAACTGGAGCACTTAGTTAAATACAGTAGCTGTCAAGTAATCCCAACCAGCATTTCATTTGCTATAAGTTAGCAAGCATTCAGATAAGGTATAGACAAAGAAATTTATAGATTTAGAGCACTGTTAACAATGAGACTGGACTTTAGGGGAAGCTCAAGATGAGTATGGGTTGCTGGTCTGATAAAGGTGCTGTGTGACATTAAGAAACATGAAGAAATATCTTCTCACTTCAGATAGAGAGCTGCCAAAAGACAAAAGTACTAAGGCTACTCCCAAAGTCCACCTTGGTGAACCAATTAAGTTCTGGGGGGATTTCTTATTGGAGCTGAAGCCAAAAGACAACCCTGGTATGAGTGTCAGCTGATGAGAGCTGGAAACCTGGAGTGCACTGAGCAGCCTATAGGCAGCTCCGCATGTCATCTAGGCACTGTGATTGGTCTCGACTTGTTTCAGGATGCTCTGATGGTAGGAGTCTCTTTTAAGTAGCTCCTTCAGGATCCTACATTGAAGTTTTTGTCCAAAGAGAGAATTGGAAGTACACATAACTAAGCGTTCCTAGTCAGAATGTGGTCCTGGCTATCATCACTGTCTCTGTTTCTATCTCCCATACAGGGGGTCTGTAAGATGGTCAGCAGTGTGAGAAAGCTCTCTGAGGAAACAAGTTCTCCATCTAGCTGGCACCAGGCTTCATTCAGTCCTTTACCTCTCCAGGATGAGATTCCTAGAGAATTTCTAGTTTCTTAGGATTCATAGTTTCGATGGTCTGATAGCCAAAAGAAGGTAAAAGTATCTCTTTAGAATGCCAACTTCTAATGTTATGTTATCTTTCTGATTTTGTGGTTTTAGGCAATTTCTGTTCATGCCAGCTTGGTTGTCCCTGTGTTTGTGTTTTTGTGTCTTTTCTTTGACTAGTTGTTTTTCTGTTCATTCACTCACTTTGTTCCAGTCCAGTGTGTTGTTTTGTTTTTAATCTTTTTTTTTTAGATGACTTTATTTTCTAATGAGAGAGAACAGGAAAGGATATGGACTTGGGGAGGTGAGGAGGATATGGGAGAAGGTGGGAGAGGAGGAAACATAATCAAAATATTATATGAAAAAATCTACTTTCAAATAAAAATGAACATAAAAATAATATTTTTATTGCTGTCAGGACAGTAACAAAGACAGAAGGCCAAGAGTTCAAGTTTATTCATAACTATATAGTGAGTTTGAGAGCAATTTAAACTACAGGAGACCATGTCCAAAAACAAAAAGAAAAAGAAAAAAGAAGATGAAGGAGGAGGAGGAAGAAGAGGAGGAGGAGGAGGAAGAAGAGTGAAGGAAGTTGAGACTAGAAATCAGGTTATGGTTCAATGTTGTTAAAGGATAAAATTCATACCCAGGTGCAAAGATTAAGCAGTTTTTAAATGGTCTTGTTATCTTATAGATTTGTTTCTCATATTAATATATTCCTCTTGTAAACAAGAATGCTATGGAATGCATTTGTTACTGGGGTTGATCTCTGACTTCCCTTTCAGTCCCAGATGATAAGTATTTTGAAAATAATTCTAGTAGTAATTAACTCCACCAATGCAAAAAGCCAAATCAAACAGAATTAAAAGTTCAGATTTAATGATCAAACCATCCCCAGGTGATCTCAGGGGAAGAGAAGAAACCAGCAGGCTGCTCCCAAAGAGGGTCCTTAAAGACACTGTAGGCACAGTCTTTGAGCAGTTCCAGGGCAGGCGCCACTGCTTGGTGGGCCTTCTTTGAGCAGGGTCTCGAATAGCAGAAGTCGGGCTGAGTTCTCAGCTGAACATCTTAGTGGGGTTAGGAATGAGGACTGAGCTGGAGGTTCCCAGAACCAAGTGCCTGTTACACCACTGAAAGAATTCACAGAAGCCACACAGACCATAATATAGCATACAGGTAATGTTCACTGTAGAGTAATAAGAAACACTATTATGAATAAGAATTAGAAATAACCAAGCAAACCACTCTGGAGGAAAACACCCTCAGAGAGTAAAAGCAGACAATATTACAGAGAGACCTCTGTACATACTTTCATCATTTGGAAGACTTCTTTTTGTTTTCTAAATCTCTGAACAGTCAGCTTTCTGGGCAGCATTTCCCTATCTGGATGACTGACAAGCCCATTTGGAGTAACTCTTAAGAGATTCTGGAGGAGGCAATACAATGTCTTCATACTTTCTAGAAAGCCTCTTGTTAGGAAGTAATCTTATCTTCTAGCAGTTCAGAATGCAGAGTGATAGAACTGAGATTTTATTCTTGTCTCAAGAATTTATGCATCAAATTGTCTTAGAGCTTCTAATGCTGTAATAAAACACCATGACCAAAGCAACTTGGGGAAGAAAGAGTTTATTTTATTCACAGTTCCATATAACAGTTCATCATCAAAAGTAGTGAGAAACTCAAACAGGACAGGAACCTCGAGACAGGAGTTGATGCGGAAGCCATGGAGGGGTACTACTTAATGGCTGGCTTCCAGAGCTTACTCAGCCTGTTTTCTTATAGGACCTCAGACCACTATCCCAGGGACGGTATTACGTACAATGGGCTCAGCCCTCCTGAATCAACCACTAATTAAGAAAATGTCTTAGAGCTGGATCTTATGAAGGCATATTCTGAGTTGAGTCCCCATGCTGTGATGACCCTAGCTTACTTCAAGTCAACAGAAAACTAGCCAGTACACAAATCAAATGAAAAATAAAAACTAAAACTAAATCTATAAAAATATAGATGCTTTGCCCAGAAGAATAGTCTTTACTTACTGAGTTTCAACAAAGTCTTACTGTGGGATAATGCTCTTGCACATTGTAAAGATTTGTCACTTGTACTGGCTTAATAAAACACTGATTAGTCAGTAGACAGGCAGGAAGTAGAGGTGGGGCAACCAGACTAGGAGAATTCTGGGAGAGGAAAGGTAGAGAAGCAGATGCCAGCCAGATGCAGAAGAAGCAAGATAAGAATGCTGCACTGAAGAAAAGGTACCAGGACACATAGATAAACATAGGTAAAATTATAGGTTAATTTAAAGTGTAAAAGTTAGAAAGTAACAAGCCTGAGTCATAGACCAAACAGCTTTTAATTAATATGCCCTTGTGTGTTTATTTGGGACTAAGTGGCTGTGGGAACAACTGAGGCAGGACAAAGATTATACTATTGCTATCTCTCTTCTTTTTATATAGTCTACAGCTGTCCTTTCACACTTTCAATAAAAAGAAACAGATCTCATCTAAAAGATACTAGGAGATAGATAGTTAATCTAAAGTGATGAAGCTAAGTTTGAGTGACCGACAGGTTCTACTTTCTCCACACTGGAGCAATTTCATGAAGTTTTATAGTATCTGAACAAAGAAAGTCATAAATCAAGCAATTTTTAACTTCTTTCATTGGTTGCTACATAGGAGACATGGTTGTAAATGGGGGACTCTCTCCTACCGGCCTTGGATGCTGGTGACACCCTTATATTTTAGGTTAGTGGAAGACAGAAATCTGTTAAGTTAATAATGCCAAAAGATTTTTAATCTGTCAGCCATGGAAGACTAGTTCTGACTAATTAGTAGCAATGAATGGGAGATAGGTCAAGACAAGGTATAATTAGGCTATAGACCCTTGAGAATCCAACTTCTGCTCACAACTGCATTTCTTTCTAATCAGTCAATTACACAGTCTAATCACACAGCTTCTGTCCGAGAATTCCCACTCACATTAAAGTATTTAAACATTTTTTGTTCTTAATTTTGGTTTAATTTTTATGTGTGTGAGTTGTTCTGCCTGCATGTATGTCTGTTCACTCCATGTATGCTTGATACCTGTGGAGGTAAGAAAAAGGCAATGATTTCCCTAGAACTGATAGCTGTACAGTGTTGTGAGCTACTGTAGAGATGCTGGGAAGTGAACCCCTGACAGAGCAGCCAATGTTCTTAACATCTGAGCCATCTATCTAGCTCCTGAAGTTTTGAGCCTTGAAAAGAGATAGTTGTGATACTTTCTTATTCCTTAAAATGCGTGTGTTATCAAGCACACAGGATTAAAAGCAAAAGATCCATCTTTAATGACCTTTAAGTTTTCTAATTTCTAACTAGCTATCTAACAGGTTTATGTTTACAATTTGTTTAAAAAAATAAAAAGGTATGCTGATAAAGTTAAAATCAAAGGCCTTGTTATCAGAGAACCTGATTGTTGTGCATGTGCTGTATCAAAAGCAGGCATGTTTGCATCTTTCCACAGTATTAGAATTGTCAAATGACAATAAGTTCATAAACCATATGAGTTTAATTGGCAGCAGTTTGTCAAGTAGTCTTGATTTCCCTTGATTGCAGCAGAGGCAAACAGAAGTTCTTACATCCCAGTCTTAACTAATAGCATTGACTCTCATCACACATTACACATCACACAGTCCATATCTCTATATGGATATGTATGTTTCAGTTACAGAATGGCTGCAAACTGTTACATGAGCTGTGGCAGAGTTCTGATTATTAACTGCCTAGAGGCAAGCTGAAGACTCATAGGTATGTAAAGAAACTGGGAGAATAAAGTGATGAGCACAGCTGGAGGTGCTGATGTTGAGTTCAAGCCACAGAGACAGGATTGAGCTGAGCCTCCAGGTCTAAGGAAGCAAAGTGTGCAATCATAGAGGTGAAGGACAGGATAGACTGTCCTTCTATCAGCCTGTGTTGTGAATAGTGCTGAAAAGCTGTTGTATATATGCCTACAAACGTGCAGAATCTATGTTTTATCTATGTTTTCACTCAAGATAGAATCAATTGCTATTTGTAAAAGGGAGTCTCTCAGGATATAGCATTCTCTTAAAAAATACACACACACAAATAAACAGAAATTTTCACACAATATGTAGAACCATAGAAAGGATATAACCTGAACTCAATACACCATCTTAGCTGCATCCCTATATTCAAAAAATAAATTATGGAGCAAAAATTATTAGTTTCCCCTTTTCCTGTAACAATGTTCTGATTTCACAGAAAAGATGAAACAAAAGCCAGGAAATATGCACCATGGTGGTTTAGTTATGAGATAAGCTGTACTATCTTTGTGAAATCCCCTCCTGGGAGGCAGCGCCTCCTTTTCTGATGTCAGGTCTTCACTCATCATCCCATTCCTGCGGTGATGGTCATTTTGAAAGCGTCCTTGTTCTGGATTATCTGTTACACTGTCTGCGTTCATCACCCTTATTTATCCATTGCTCAGTCTTGAAGGATTTGGGAATGCCATACCACCTATTGCTGGATTAACATGAAGTTTCCTGAAAAAAAATGCTGGTACCTGAAGAAAATATTATGTGCAGGACATGAATAGAAGCTTGAACATTGGCCAGCAACCACTTGCTTTAGCTATGTTTAAAGAGCTGTCACAGGTGACCTCACTTTGACTCTGACAATGCCCCTCCTTATTTTCTCTAAAGACACCATGGTTTAACCATCCAGTGGTTTCTTTTTTAATTACCCTTCATTACCAAGATGAGGCAATTGGAAAGACATTGCAAAAGGTCCTTTTCTTGGCCAATTTAAGCAATGAAGATATTAAAAGGAAAGCATATTGGCTGAGCTCACCTTGAATCCTCTCATATTTTTTAAAATCCTGAGTCTCTGGTGGACAGTATCTTGTTCTTTCTGTATTTGCTGAAGATTTTTGGCTTTGGGTGATTCATGCCTCTTCTTTGTCAGGTTGTAAGGTGGAAGCTTTTCCTTGTCTTTCTTCTTGAAGGTCAGCTTTAAGTGCTAACTCATGAGGTGCCTATCAAATGCAGTAACTTAATAATTGATAGAGGTGAGCTTTTGTAACTGCCTGACAGGAAAAGAGATATTCTAACAGGAGACATCTATACCTTTCCCTTTAGAAATCAGACTATTAAAAGGATGAACTCCCATGAATACTATGCCAGTGAAAGGAGAAGAATGAAGCCTTGTGCCTGCCAAAGGAAGAACTTGCCTCCCATAAAAAGATTTCACACAGTTCCGTTAACGCAATTTCAATAAAGACAATTGTCATAGACAAAAACTAATACACAAAATGACATAACTTTCATTGACTCAGATTATACTCTTAAATTCTTAAAGAACTAGTCACTGGTTAGGGCCACCAAGGTAGTATAGATTTTGTATAGTCCATGCCAACACAACTGAACAACAGAAAATCTTCTCAAAATATATTAGAATTCAAATGTAGGCACACAAGTTTCCTATGAATTTCAGATTCTAAATCTTCCCACAACTTACAATCGTTCAGGCAGAATGATGGTAATCTAAAGAGATATGCTGTGCACCTGTCTTTGGCCATCAGGCTCCAGAAACAACAGACTCCAGAGAATTACAATTTCCTGAGAAACCTTATGCTAATAGACCACAAAGGTTGAGGCCTTGGTATGAAACAAGAGGAAGAATCTACTGCAGTAGGAAGAGATTTCAAGTGTTAGGCCATCTCTCAAGAGACACTGGAGTTGAGAATATGATGGGTCAGTGATGGGTAGGACCATGCCTGGAACAGGACAATTTAGTTCCTATGCTTCTTGCCTCCTATTTAACCCAAAACTTCATGTCAGACTCCTACCACAGACTTCCTGGTCATTGTATCCCTACATTAATTCCTTCCCCCAGTAGAGCCACACAGTACAAACCTCATTACTCTGTTTTTACTATCACTTGTCTCTTTAATTGGCATATGGGAGGTAGATGTCTGTGCCTAAGTTTTGGGAACTTCCATTACCAAGGCTATGACCCTAAAAACTCCAATAACATCAGTAGTACCTCCTTCTCTATTCCAGCTTCAGACAGTGAAAGTAGTTCATCTCATATCTGCTAGAACTGCAGTGACCCAGTGTGAGGTCAAATGGCTACTATTCCTCAAACATGGTGATAAAAATTAAATGAAAAATCTAAATACAGATGTCAAGTCATACTCTGCAGAATCACGAATAACTTGAATCCTGTGCCAAACATAATTTGCATATTCCTGCCACACACCAAAGCCATTCAGCTCAATCAACCTTTCCAAAGGACAGGCATTTCAAATACACCTGGTTCCCCTTAATGGCTTCATGACAAATTGGTGTCAGGAATACAAACAAATCAAAACATGAAGTCAGAGACTTTACCAGAAACTTTACAAACCATAAAACCAAACAATGAGAGCTCACAAGTGAAACTGGGTCAAAGTAAAAAAGTCTTTGCCTTTTCAATTAATCACTATGGATTAATAAGCAACTGACTTCAGAGACTCAAGGAACCAGGAACTTGGGGTGCAGGAGTGCTACTGATAACTGGGGATTTCCCTTCATTCAAGCCACACAGATTGGTTAGACAAGAGCATTCCTCCCGGCTTGCTAAATCAAGAGTGTTATCTGGCCTTTAATTTATAAATGTGCTATTTCAGGTTCCCTGTATTCCAGAAGAAATCAGAAAACAGAAATTGGTAAAACACATTAGACTTACACATACTTTAGCCACACCAAGTAGAGAAAGAGACTCTTGGCTTTCTTTTTCTTTTCTGCAGTGCTATGGCTCTGTAGAAACAATGGAGCAAAAGCCAGGAAATATAGATTCAGTTGTGAGTCACAACCAAGGAAAATCTCTTTCTGGGAGACAAGTTCTTCCTCACTGGGCATCAAGGCTTCACCTGTTTTCTGTCTCCTAGGCAATGTAGGATATGCACCCATGGGCATATCTTGGCTCAATCAGCATTGCTGTGGGTCACAGAGCTCACAGATGAGCAAAATAGTGGATATTTTTTTCTCACTCAGCAGCATGAACAGCACCTTCCAGCACTGTGAAAGACAGCCTGTCTTTCTGATCGATACAAACCTGATTTGTTTATGTCCTGTGATGAAAACATGTGGTATCTCAGCAATAGGGTCTCACCATCAAATTCTGATGGGCAGTCAAGTTTAATAGCAATAGTCTGTATTGTTTGGGGCCCTTCTGGGAAACTCCTAACAATTCGAGGGGAGAAATTCTAATCAGGCACTGTGTTTCTATTTGAAGCCATGGCTTCTGAAAAGAGTCCATGTATAGGGTAACTGCAATTAATACTGTTAAATGAAGCCATACATAAGCATATAAGAAACTTGTAAAATGGTATGTTTTCATGTCTTTTTATGAGTATCTTTAGTTATTCCTCCACACATACACACCCTCCTCTACCATCCCCCAGTTTACCACCACTTAAACTGTATTTGCTTCCCCTATCTGTTACACTATTTCTGTGTCTAGGGCTTTAGACATTAAATATGTTAATATTCTTGGTTGAGATATCTTTCAGAAAGAGAAGAAGAGTCTCTATGGAGCCAGTTTGGCGACGGTTTTGATAGCTATGCTGGACTTCTTGACCTAAAATAAATATAGATCACATCTCAGACAGAGTGCTAGTCTCTCCTCTACCAGACACTAGTTTTCCCTGGTTTACCTTCCTGCTGTCCTTTAACACATTTTTCATGCATGCTTATTATAATGTTTTTAATTTCTTTGTGTAGGCAGCTCTTTCAGTGAGAAAATTTGGGTTTATTTTAAGTAGTAATTTGATGTTAAATGGTTTCTTGATTATAAATAACTAGGTTTGCATTTCTTCCTATATTATTTTGTTTAGATACTGATAACTCTTTAGATAAAAATAAGATTATATGGACTATTTAAATTTTTTTGTTTTTTTTTTATTTAGCACCATCTAATATTATATGTTATTTGTATTAGATGCCTGAAATGTCTAAGCTTCCATTCTCATTTGTTTTGTCAGAGATTTTTTTTTTGGGGGGGGGGTTAAATTCCATAACATCAAAATGATCCTGGCAATCCCACCAGGTACCTGTGCTTAAATACTCATGAGTTCCTCCTCCCCTCAAGGCTCAGAAATCTAAGTAGAAGAAGATGCAGAAAGATTGAGGGCCAGAGGTGGTGATAACTCCAGGCACAGTGTCTTCCTGAAACAAGACTGATGCACATGTACCTAGAGAGATTATGAAAGCCCAAGGTCTCCACAAGCTCAAGCAAAACAAAATCCCCTTTTGAGGAAGGGGCATGGGCATGAAATCCCGTCCCTAGACAATCTCTTCTCAACTCATAGCTGCTGGGAGAGGGGAAATCTGTTCTCATCAGTGGAGTGACATTGAGTATTTCAGTCATGGCATCCCTCATGCTCAGAACCAATTGGCCAGCAAAAAATAGACTTCATTGTTTTTTGCTTTGTTTTGGTTTTACTTTAGTTTTTAAAAATGGAGAAAAACATAATGTTTGAGGGGATAGAGAGTTGGAGTAACTTGGGAGGATTTGAGAGAGGTGAAAAATATGATCAAAATATATTGCTTGAAAATCTCAAAAACATAAAAAGTCAATAAATTTTGGCTTGGGGTTAGGAAGAAATTGTCAATAATTTTGAAATGACTCTAAACACATTTCTTCCATTTTGTAACACATATTTATTCAAAATGGTGTTATAACACTGATTTCAAAATCAAAATGTTGATCAAGTCTGAGAAATTTTGAAGATGATTTATGATATCACAATCAGATATTTAGCCAAAAT
The DNA here is from genome assembly GCA_004025045.1 of Sigmodon hispidus. Classification (NCBI taxonomy): domain Eukaryota; kingdom Metazoa; phylum Chordata; class Mammalia; order Rodentia; family Cricetidae; genus Sigmodon; species Sigmodon hispidus. Next base: position 383,551 of record PVIH01000048.1, read on the forward strand.
TTAATTATTCATGAGCAAACAAGTAAGTATATGCATCTTATTAGTTGTAATTTTGTTCTCATCTTAAAAAATAAAAAAATATATAAAAGAATTGTCCCAAAATTAGTGTTTTTATAATAAAAGGCCTTTAACTTCCCTTTTTAAAACAAAACAAAACCAAAGAAAACCCTCTTAACCTATCAGTAAGGTTGTAGAGATTCTCAAGCAGTATTTCATAAGGAAATATGTAATTTAATATTTTCTAAAATCACATGTAATGCATCTAAATGTGTATTCATTTATATGTATATATGAGTATATATGTGTGTATGTGCATTTATGTATGTGTGTGTGTATCAGGAGAGTCTAAGAGCCTTCCAAGATAATAGAAACTGTTGCTGTTGCCATAGTTCATTCCCGAGGTCAGTCATTTTATTTAAGATACAGAATTTGGAAAACTGAATTGGAATTGACCTGAAAGCTCCCTCCCTAATTACTAGCTTTTCTAGTACCAGAAGATGCTTTACCAGCTGTCAAAAGAGGAAATGATCAGTAGTGATGACCAGGTATGAAACTTGTGAACATAGTGACCAGCCTTGCTATAGTCTCTCTCTCTCTCTCTCTCTCTCTCTCTCTCTCTCTCTCTCTCTCTCTCTCTCTCAGGAGTGTGTGTTGTTTCCCTTTTTTGCTGGCCCCAGAGAGTTAAGTTTTGTTCCCCTCATCGACCCCAGATAAATTTTACTCCCTTAATAGAAAAGTAAAGGGGAGTGATTAGTTCACTGACTCTGGATCCCCTCAGCCTCTGAGCTGCTGAAGACTGGTCATCATGGCAGCAATAAACAGATTACCATTCTATACATAAAAGGAAAGAGAAAGGTGCATTCTATTTTTGTAATGTCCTGTTTCCACTTTTTTTAAAAAAAAAAATAAATCCAAAAATTTATTTACAAATTTTCCTAACCTTTTAGTTTGGGATGTTGTTATTAATCTGTGTTAGGAAGTATGTGTCTGTGCTGAACAAAAGTTCTTATCAGGTACTTGGTTTCTCACTTATGTGCTTTTTGTGTTTCATTATGGATGGTATCATGATGTATAAATTATAGCTTTTAGGATTATTTGGAAATTAATACTTTAAAATTCTAGTAATATGCTATTCATAATAGATAACTGCTAGAAAAAAAGTATTTGAACAATTGATAAAAAAAAAAATACACACAGAACACAGTGGAGTGGACCAGAAACAGATGCCCAGATGCCATCTTAAAACAATCAATAAGAGTCAGCACACTATGTCTCCAATGTTTCCACTTTATTTCTCTAGCCTTATCAGGCAGCAGGTAATTATAGCCACATGAATATTTTAGCCATGCTTTTCTAATTCTTTTTGTTGCAAGGGTGGGACAATAAGAACTAAATGTCCTACAATCTGAACCAACCACAAAAATAGCAAAAACATATAAGAATGATTTACAAGACCATATTATAACCTTTGAGAATAAAGGTATTAGGTGAATCCTGAAAAAAACAAACAAAAACCTGCCTACTGCCTGAATAGCTTCCTGGGCATCAGTGCAGAGAAAGTATATCTTGAATGGGTATTCTCTAAAGTTTATGTATTAAAATACAAAATTAGGGTGGGTCAACTCATAGCCCTGGTTCTGTGCCTGGTGGTAGCTGGGTTGGTCAGCTGGCCAGCTCTCCTTCATCCTCATCATCAGGTGAGCTCTTGGGCACCAACCGTGGCTAGCTTATCCTATACAGCAAGCACCATGGGGCAGGGTGGTTCTCCTGCTCCCTGACCCTCCAGGGCCAGCTCTACTGTGTTGCCCAGGCAGAGTGCAGGGGTCACTCTCCACGGTGCTGTAGCTGGTGAGGGGCAGGGCCGGTTCTCCCACTCTCATGCCCCTGAAGCCACTCCCCCACCTGCTGAAGATGGTAGCGGTCAAGAGAGGGAGCGGCTCTTTTCCTTGCCTTGACCACCACAGATGAAGCAGGCAGGGACAGTTCTCTTACTTTTCAATCTCAGAGTCCACTTGCCAGCACCCCACAAACAGGGTCAGCACTACTGTACTGATCAAGTAAGGTGCAGGGCCCCCGCCCCTGTTCTCCCAAATGCTGCCCCTGGTGAGGGGCGGAGCCAGCTCTCCCACTCTTGTGACCTCAAGGTCAGCTCTCCTGCCTGCCACAAGTGACAAGGGGTGGGTGTAAGCATCTTTCTCTCATCCACACTACCACAAGCATCCACCCTCTCTGTGAGCTGCTTGAGAATGTGAAGGGACAGGTACTGCAGATTCAAAGCTTCAGAATCTCCATGACACATGGCAACAGTAGGATGTCCAAGAAGAGTCTCAATGGGAGTCCAGCAGAAGCCAGATGACTTGAACCAGAACAATGACTCATAGCAGTGAACAATTGCAGGTAAAAATTGAAGGACCAGAGAATCACCTCCATTTTTTGAGCGAAAGTTCCCAGTCCTAGTTTCCAGAGACAAGCCGGAGGTCTGCATAGGAACAAAGGTCAAACAGGAGTGGTATCTTAGAGACTGATAACAGTTAATTATCCATGGAATGTCTCAGGACAGGAGATAACCTGAAAAGACCCAACCCAGGAGGTAGTCAAAGAAAAGGCTTGGCAAACAGCTGGCTACAATAACAGAAGAAATCTAAAAATCCCCTCAAAAGACAAGCTAATCAGAATTATAGCAGTACTAAAAGACCCCAATTGATGTATAACCTTGTGATTTTTTTTTGCTCTTAAAAACCCAGCTTGCAAAGGAGCAGCACCTCCTCTGGCACTGCCATTCCTGTATGCTGAACCGAGGTCCTTGTCCCACAACTGGAGAGTTTGTGTCTCTGGTGATCTTTTGGAGGGCCTCGTGACCAGGGCACAACAGTATGGACTAAAGGATATACTATATGACTCACTGTGTCACATTATGGCTTCCATAATGAGATTTCTTCCTTTTCTGTTAAATAGCATTTTATTTTGTCTTGGGGAGCTGGAGTGGCAGAGGACAGATGGGAAGGGACAGGGACAGGGAGATGAATGGGATTGGGATGCATGATGGGAAATCCATGTCAAATTAGTATACATGCAGAAAGGATTAATATACATAATAAATACATTTTTTAAAATATTTATTTTTATTTTATGTGAATTGGTGTTTTGCCTGCATGTATAACTGTGTAAGGGTGTCAGATCTTGGAATTACAGACAGTTGTCAGCTGCCATGTGGATGCTGGGAATTGAACTCAGGTCCTCCGGAAGAACAGTCAGTGCTCTTAACCGCTGAGCCATCTGTCCAGCTCAATAAACAAACATTTTTTAAAAACCATAAATTTAGACTTTGAATAGATGATTGTGCTAGGAGGGTTCTTCACTAGCAGAGACCTTAAAACCCTTATAAAAGAGGTTTTGTCCAGCATACAGTTAGCTAACCTTAGGCCTTTACTCATGCCTGTGACAACATAACATCCCTTCTCTCAGGAGGCTGCAGCAGCATTATACCATCTCAGAAGCCAAGAGCAGTCCTCACCAGATCACCAAGACAACTGCAGCACCTGAGTTTCAACTGCCCAGCCTCCAGAACTGAGAGCAAATAAATGTCTGCACTTTCTAAATTATCCAGTCACAAGTATTAATATTTCTATATCAGCACAGAAAAGACTGAGATCAAAGGGAGCAGTGAGGAGATCTGTGTTAAGTTTGTGTGTTGAGGACGCCGAACTAGGAGTTCAAGGAACTAGAAGTGCAAGAAGGCTCCAGCAGCCGAGATTCACACTGAAGATCAGAGAACGATGCAGAAAAGGAGTCAGAAAAAGACTCCAGCAGTCAGCACAGTCCTCAAGAGCCTTCAGCTGAACATCACCCTATGCAGGCATTTGGAGAAAAGTACCAACGACTACAAAAGGGACACCCTGAAAGAGAAAATGAAGTCATTGTGAGATGCTCCAGAGACTGAGAGAGTTTATATATTCATCACAAATAACAGAAATCTGATTCTATGTCAGTTGGATATGACATTTAAATATTAATGTCTCACTAGCAGGGAAGAAGAGCCCCAGGCTGCAGCCTGTTGGAGACCTGCCTAACAAATCTGTGCAGAGAGAGAGAGAGAGATATATTATGTGGGATCTGGGGAGTCAAGCTCAGGTTTCTATGATTACAGCAAACAGTTTGTGGATGAGAAATCTCCTCAGCCTTTTCAGGATAAATCTTAAAGGCAAAAGGTGAACTCTAACTTGTTTTACATAATTTAATCATATTCAAGAAATGACCTCAAGGTTCAAAAATATTTACCTTCCAGCAAGAAAAGATTCACATTTTCTAAAATTAAAAACAAAACCTTCCAGATGTGGGCTAAGAAGATATATCACAGGTAAAGTGCTTATGAAAACTAGGAAACTCCTAGGAGCCACATTTTGAAAAAGCAAGATATGGTGGCAAACCTGAAATCTAAGCCCAGGAACCTGGAGACAAGCAGGTCCCTGGCACTTCTTGGCTAGCTTTCTTAGCTTGATGAGTGACAGACCTGTCTCCAAGAAAAGGAGCAGGGGATCCTGCTTGAAGAAATACACCCCAAGTTTCTCTTTGGCCTCCAAACATATGTGCACACATTTGTAGCACTCCAGCCCAATATACATACATGCACACACACACACACATACAGAGAGAGAGAGAGAGAGAGAGAGAGAGAGAGAGAGAGAGAGAGAGAGAGAGAGCACAGAGAGAGAGACAGAGATAGACAGATAGAGAAAGACCCTTCCAGATATAGTAGAAAAATAGGATCCATCATGGAAGAAAAAAACAATGAATGAAAAGAGACTAAGAAATTATACAAGTATAGTAGATGCTAGCATCCAAACAATGTAATTGTCTGCCCTGTACTCAAGATGCATTTAATCTTTAGAAACACACAAGTACTTTAAAAGATTTAAGTCAAGCTCCAGAGCTGTCTAGGCCCCTTGATAAAAACTGTTTTCTCTTCCTGGAATGCCCCTCCTCCCTATGTCACTTGCTAAAAGCTAATTTTAATGTATCATTTCTGTCATTACTATCTCTAGGAAACTGTGACCTAAATGTCGCCTCTTCACTACATGATGCTTTGGCTCTTAATATCATCCATTTATGTCCTTATCACAAATATAATTTCTCCCCTTGCTTGTGTGATTACCTCATTAATCTCTGTCTCCATGACTGTCTCAAGCACCATGGTGACAGGGGAGTTTGACTTGTTCACTATCATTTAGTGGCTGAGTTTGTCCTCAGCAAGAAAGGAGACTATGAAATTTGTAAAAATGAAAGACAGAAGGCAAGAACTAAGGAGGTGGGAAAAAATATCTGTATTCTCAGAAACATTTTAATTATGAAGATTATAGGTAGGTAGATAGATGATATATAGACAGACAGATGATTGATAGATTACAGAAGACAGATGATAAATAGACAGACAGGTTTTAAGCAAATTCAAAACCATAAACACTTTCATCTGAGTCATCTCAAACATGCAAATATTCATACTGCAAACTAGAAACAACTGTATGGAAAAAGCAATGTATACAATCAGTCTTTTAGATGCAGGTATCCCATTTCAGCATCTCTTTGTGTTAAAAAACACAAATGTGCTTTGCAACAGCTACCCTAGAGACACAGGAAACTCGACTTGTAAATCGAAAGCAAATATTCCTACAAGATACATATTAGTCCTTCAGGAATAAATCTAAAATCATAGAGATCCATAGTGGTTAATGTTCTCTATGTTCCTATACTAACGGTTTCCACTAAGGGTTTCTAGAATATTCGATGCACATGGCACAATCAACAGAACAGAAGGCAGGGCTGGAGAAAGCACTCAGCAGTTCACGGCTTCTATTGCTCTTATAGAAGAGAGGATCTGAGTTCAGTTTTCAGTATCCAGGTTGAGTGGCTCACAATACACTGTAACTCCAGCTTCAGGGGTATCTGACACTGTGACCTATCAGGACACTCACATACACACACCAACACCACACACAAACACACACACACACACACACACACATTTTTTTACTTAAAAAATTTAAAATTCATTTTACATTTTATTCCTGCTCCCTGCCAGTCCCTCCCCTCCTACCCCTTCCTCCAAAAGGGTAAGGCTTTTCCTGGGGAGTTAGCAAAGCCTGATATATTTAGCTGAGGCAGGACCAAGCCCCTCCCCCTGATTAAGGTTGAGCAAGGAGACCACCATAGGTAATGAGCTCTATAAAACCAGCTCATTCACCAGGGACAGATCCTGATCTCACTGCCCAGGGCCCCTCAAATAATCCAAGCTACATATTTGTCTCCCATCTGCAGAGGGCATAGTCCAGTCCCATGCAGGCTCCACAGCTGTTGTCTAAAGTTCATGAGTTTCCATGAGCTTGGTTCAGTTGTCTCTGTAGATTTTCCCATCATGATGTTCACACACACACACACACACAAACACACACACACACACACACACACACACACACACACACCCTCCTTGGTCTATAATCCCTTCCTTCTCTCTTCAGCTGAACTCCTAGGGTTTACCCTGGTGCTTGGCTGTGGGTACCTACATCTGCTTTCATCAGTTACTGGATAAAGGGTCTGTAAGGACAGTTAGGGTATTCATCAATCAGATTACAGGAGTAGGCCAGCTCAGGTACCCTCTCATTTATCGCTAGTACTCTAAGCTGTGTATTCCTGAGAACATCCCACACACCAGGTTTCTTCCTAGCCCTACAATGCCTTCCTCTTGATAGGTATCTCTTTCATTACCCTCCTTTCAGCTCCACCATCCTGTTCCCTTATATTCTCATCTCCATCTCCTTCCCTCTATTGCTGCCTTTTGCCCCCATTTTACTCAGGAAATTGCATCTATTTCCCCTTCCCAGGGTGAGCATGCATCTCTCTTAGGGTCCTCCTTGTTAGCTAGCTTCTCTGGAGCTGTGGATAGTAGTCTGGTTATCCTTTGCTTTATATCTAGTATTCACTTAAGTGTGAGTACATTCCATGTTTGTCTTTCCAAGTCTGGGTTACCCCACTAGGGATGATATTTTTTAGTTCCATCTATTTTCCTGAAAATTTCATGATGTTATTGTTTTTTTACAGCTGAGTAATACTCCATTATGTAAATGCACCATATTTTCTTATCCATTTTTCAGTTGAGGGGCCTCTAGGGTGTCTCCAGTTTCTGGCTATTAAGAGTAACACTCCTATAAACATAGTTGAGCAAGTGTTCTTTACACACATAAATTTTAAAAAGTAAATAAAAATTTTTTAGATGATAGAGCTTAATTCTTGCAAGTATTGCCTAATTAAAAAGAGAGAGAGTTCTATTTAATAGTTAAACTGGTTCCAGTTGGTTTGGCTTAAACAAAACAATTGGAAAAAATACATCATGAAATGGATATTCAAAGCAGTAGCTGTTTTTGTTCCAATTGGCCCTCAGATGGTAGAATAGAAAGCTGATAGAATTCTATAAGGAACATTTTTCACATTGGAAACTGCACTGACAGTACATCCCTTATTACAGAATGTCATAAAAGCTGCAACCTCAGGAATATGACAGCACAGAGAGTACATTGTCCCAGAGAAACATAAGCTAAGTCCAGTTTCTTCCTTCTAGACTGTCTATCTAGGCATTGTGTTTATTAAAGATAATTTTTGTGGTCCTGATTATAGCCAAATTTTTATTTTGAATGGAATGTGTAAATTGTTATTTGAATCAAATATTCAAATATGTTCAACTTAGTTGGTTTTATGGTACAGTTTCTTTTCCTGGCATTGGATAATCTACTTATAATGTAGAATTAAGTTTTAAAAATTCAAACACTTAATGTTTCAAAATTTAGATTAGAAATTTAAAATATGTTTAAATTATGCAAAAATGATTAATGTTCTATATGATCCTGATTGATCCCTAAGAGGCGGGATATCAGTACCTAACACTAAAATTCCACTGAAGTGGCCTCTTTAATCTCCAAAAATGACCAATTTGTTGGTCTTTTAACAACTTATAGAAAGTAAAAAAGGGGGTTAGCTCTGCCCCAGGACTCAATTATTGAGTCCACACTGTTAGAAAACTCCTCTTTCATGACATCTTTTTATACACTAAAACCCTTGCTGATCTGAAATTGAAGTGTGCTGTAAAGTATGTTGTGTAAAAGCTTTGTTTTAACTGGGAGAGGCTGTTATGCTAAACTAACTAACATTGTACACACTGCAATAACATTGCACATCATTTCCACCCGCAACCACTTGCAAAACTAATCACAAGGTTCAGAATAAGTATAGTGAGGTTGAGAAATTAAGGACAGTGGAGGAATGCTTGATGAATATCTCCATCTCTACCACAATGTTGACAAAAGGAGAGACATGCATACGTGTCTGTGTGTGTGCATGTGTGTGTGTGTGTGTGCATACATGTGTGTATGTATGAGTACATGCATTGGCTTCTCTTGAATCATCATGTCTTGGTAATAGAAACCAAGGTAAGTTTTAATAAAAATACTGGAAAAGAAAAATCTATTACTTAAATATTTTCTTTAATTCTCAATATTGAAAGAAAAACATCTAGAATATGTTCAAAAGAAATAAGCATTCACTTCTCTATCTCCTTGTTAACCTTTCCTTTTATATATATGTATAGTTATACTTTTACAAAAATGCATTCAAAACTGTTTTTCAGTCAGTCATGAAAACACATAAACGTATTTTTCAAAGTTGCCAATTGAGCAATGGGAACTTTTCCCTCATAAAATTATAATTTCTAGTTTTTGTTTATCTAGTTTATTTGATAAAAATAAAGTATTATGCGAAGAATAAATGGCAGCATGAGGTTAAAAAGAATCTCCAAATAAGGTTATTTTTGTAACTCTCAAATTTTGTTGTAACAAACCCCCCTTTGGTAGCTTTCCTGTAATTGTCATTCTTTGTTCAGTCTCATATTTCTTTCTTATTCCCTACATATACTAATAGAGCAATGATTAAAATAAACACTTTATTTCAAGCACAATTATATAATGAAGATATGCACCTGCCACAGGCCTGTGAGCATGTGTGTGGAGGGGCACATGTGACAAGGAGGGGGAATATGTGGTGGGTAAATTTGGTTCCACAGAACTCACAGTGGAAGCGTGAACTCACATTACTCACAAATGCTCTAACAATGTTTGTGTTCTAAGCAACTAGTGCAATGGAATGACCTCCCCAGTCTCTGTCTCTTTAAAGACTAAGTGACATGGAGAAAACTAAATAGACTATCTAGATTATGTTGCTGGACTCATATCAAGATTGGAATATGCCTCATGATGGATTTCCTTCAATCTGTAAGAAAGAGGGTAAATGGATATCAAGAGGTTTTCTAATCCAGGTCAAAAGGGTTAATTAAGAGACAATCTTCATTCCACAGGTATCTTAAGAAGGATCCTGTCAAAATGAAGGGCCTTGCAATTTGACAGTGACCTGTGAGAGAGAGATACATTTGACCCACATTCAACTGCACTTTCCTCAACTATTACAGGGTAACTTGGAGGCTTTTTTCTCTCATGATCATAGGCTTTTCCATGTGAAGTGCATCCAAGAGTCTATTTAAGAAGCTAAGAAGTTGTACTTTGTTAACTAAAAGCCTGTACATACATGGGTTTTACTTATTAAAGACAATAATTATTCCAAGAAAGAATATTCAACTTAAGTGGTAGTTGTCCAGTAATAAAATAAGAAGTTAAATTTTCAAACTTTAGCATTGTTATAAATTAAATTGGGTGTGCCTTGCTCACAGTTAAAGCTCTAACTCTAAGTATCTTAGAATATGATGTATTTGTTTAAAAAATTCTATATGTAATTAGATATGAAGACATCCACATACTAACAAAGAAGTATAGGCCAATAATCAAATACGGTTGGCATCTAGAAGATAAAAAATTAGACACAGAAACTCTTACATACATGGTGCAAGGGGGTGCCACATGAAAATTAAGATCAGAGTGAATGTTCCCACAAGATAAAGGATACCAATGAATGCCAATAAACCACTAGAGACTAGAAGAGGGGCATGGAACAAATTCTACATAGACATTGAAAGCCGACATCTTGCAAATCAAGGATCTCCAGAAGAGAAAGGTAATATATGTCTGTTGTGTGAGTCAATAATTCTATGTTGCCCTCTCAAACTAATGCAGGCTCTCTTAGCCTTCTATTACTATGAGGAGACACTGTGACAATAGTGTGTTGGTTTGAATAGGAAATGTTCCCATAGGTTCATAGATTAAATGCTAGATCACCACGAAGTGGCACTGATAGGAGGGAGGTGTGGCCCTGTTGGAGTAGCTGTGGCATTCTTAGAGAAACTATGTCACTGGGGTTAGGCTACGGGGTCTCAAATGTTCAAGCCAGACTCTGTTTCTTCCTTCTGCCTGCTGATCCAGCTATAGAAATCAGTTCCTTCTGCAGCACCATGTCTACCTGCACACTGCCATGCTTCCCACCATGATAATAATGGATGAAACCTCTGAAACTGTAAGCCAGCCACAAATAATTGCTTTCTTTTATAAGAATTGCTATGGTGTCTCTTCATAGCAATAGAAACCCTTACTAAAACACAGGGCAATGTTTATAAAGGAAACATTTAATTGGGATTGGCTTACAGTTTCAGAGGTTTAGTTCATTATTGTCATGGTGGAAAGCACGGCAGCTCACAAGTAGATATGGTACTGGAGAAGGAGTCTAGACTTCTGCATCTGGATAGATAGGAAGCAGAAGGAGAGATGGACACTTGGCCTGGCTTGGGTTTCTGAAACCCCATTGTCCCCCAAGTGATATACTTCCTCCAACAATGCCATGCCTACTTCAGCAAGGCTACATGTCTTAATCCTTTCAAATAGTGCCACTCTCTATGAGTTCATAGGGGCCATTTTCATTCAAACCTCTACACAGGCACTGAAGAAAAATAATTTGAGGTATATCATAGTTAATCTTTGTAGCCAATTTGATGGGATTTAGAAGCACCATAAAAATATTTCTGGTTTTCCAGAAATATTTAACAGAGCAGAGAGACTCAATTTGAATGTGACCAGTATCATCCCCTAGGCTAGGATCCTAGGCTGAATAAAAAAGAGCAAGTTAGCTGAGCATCAGTATTCTCCTGACTGCTTTCTAACTGTTGGTCCAATGTGCCCGGCTGCCTCACACTTCTCCTGCTATGGTTTCCCTGCCATATGGAACTGTGTCCTTGAATTATAAACCAAAATGATCCTTTTCTTCCTGAAGTTGCCTTTGTCATGCATTTTGTAGCCAGAATACAATCTAATAGCTAATAAGAAATATAGCCCACTGGATTCTTGAAGTCTTGCAGTGAAACATACTAAAATATATCTACTCTGCTAGATTGTATTGTAGCATTATATTGTAGATAAATAGGAAGAAAATCATACCAAGGGTGGTGGCACATGTCTCCAATTCTAGCACCTAGGGGGCAAATGCAGCAGATTCTCTATACGTTTGATGCCAACTTGGTCTATATAATGAGCTGTAGACCAGCCAGGGTTCCACAATGTGACCCTATTTTAAGAGGGAAAAAAGGAGAAAAAGACTACCATTAAGAAAAATGGCAATTTTGAGGTAATTTCATCAAAATGAAAAGCACTCAAAGAAAGCTGAAAGACTCAGAACAGTCTGCCCATGATTACTTTATTAAGTCTCCCACAATCCCCTCTGACTCTCAATCTGATACTGTCTCCTCCTCTCTACCCATTTCCTGCCTATATTACCAGTCACAAATACCTACCTACTATCATTCACAAATACCTACCTGCTATCATTCACAAATTCCTACTTATGCTATCCTTGTACTCTCTCCATCTCCCTCTCACTATTCTCATCCTCTATTGAAATAATCTTCTCTCCCATACTGGAGGAAGTGCTGATGTCACTTGAAGGGAAGTTGAGAGTATACAGAAGTGGCTGCTGGGTTAAATTTGCTGCTTCCTTCTGGCTACTGGCCAGAAGTAATTAAGGAGAATGAGAGTTTGGTCTCTGGTAGAAAATTCTAATAAAAGTCTTAGTGAATATACAGAAGGCAAGGCAGCATGATTCCAGAAGTTGGGCTTGGAACAAGCCTAAGGAATACTAGAACAAGGCCAAAAGCAGATGCTTTCAGGAAATAGAGGAGTGAGGAAAGTGGATTCCTATAGTGATGTTAATAGAGATAATAAAATAACTATACTAAATGTGTTTTACCCCCAAGGATTTAAAATTTTACCAAGTATTTAATCAATAATAACCTCTTTTAAATGCAATCTACAACTTATAGAGATGATGATTTGAATATAGATATTGAAACTGTTTTTTTCAAATTGTTCAATAAGCATTTGCTGAAAATATTTTGTACATATATAGTCAATTGCCCTAGAAGTGTCTTTCTTAAAGAACCCTCCTGTTTATGGAACAAGTGGTTTAAGTTTCAAGGTGATTGTCATGATTTTTTAATGATACTTTGAACTGTTTCTCTATGCCATAAGAAACAGGGATACTGAAGTCATTACCTCACTTTAAAAAATATTTTCAATATATGTAATTCAGGGACATGAAATGTGTTTATAAAGTTTCTGGAACTTACCGCCTCTTTTAGGAATGCCTAACATGTCAGAATCCTCCCACAACAATAGCTCTGTGGTTGCTCCCCTATAGTCATAGGGATCTGCACTAACAAGGAATGCCTGGAAGAGGAGAAGCTTGACCACACTGAGTATTCCAGGAAACTTATGAGGAAAGAATGGATTAAATGTTCATTAATTAAAACAGCATTTATCAGATGCTAACTCTCTGGTATATTCTCTATTCTGTTTTTAGGGTGAAAATTAGTAAAATAATGAATGTTCTCATGGTGAATTCTATCCTACAGAGAAGCAATGAGCCTTATGACACTTAAGAAAAGCTGTGAAACATTATTTTGTGGACAAAACAGAACCACTGAAATCATGAATGCATAGCAACTGCGTATGCCCACACTTGGTCTTCAAAGAATGAGCCCATCAACAGGCAAGTAAGAATGGAGGAGAAATTCAGGGGGCCTATACCTCAATGCTAAACTCTCCTACTAACAGATTCAGGGTCTGGTGAAATCATTGCATACCCACCAAAGACTCCCACGAGGCTTCAAAGGATACCTCCAATCCATTAGTCATACAAATGGTCCTGGTTTAGTAAAACTGAACCAAAATTTGTGAACCTGGGAAAGGGATTGTTAGAGACTTGCAGAGAGGGGATAGAGATGGAAGGCAGATAGTAAAAGGTGGGAGTATTTAAAGCACACTATATACACATCAAACAAAAATTTGATCCATAAAAGCCTACTAACAAAAATTACTTCTAAAATCATGGTTCTTAGGCATAGGTCATTTGGCAGAGTGCTTGCCTTACATGTACAAAGTCCTGAATTTATACTCCAGAAGTTCAACAACATTATCAGCCACATAGTGAGTTGTAGAACAGTCTGGGAAACATGAGATACCATTTCAATAAAATCAAACAAAACAATAAAAAAAAAAGGATAGTTCTGCAAACTAATGTTGACTTTTTGATAAGGGGCCTATTTTATATTTCATTTTATTTTAATTCAAGGCCTATTTTATATTTCATTTTATTTTAATTCAAAGTCAATTAAGACATTTGTTTTTTTTTTTTTAAAAAAAAAAAAGCTTATTTTTTATGGATTCTATCTCTACTTTATTCTTAGCAAACTCATAGCCCTTACTGTGTGTCAAGCATATAATGGAAAATGAATTTCTCAAAAATTAATTCATTATTCATTATAAGAATCTTATGAAGTATATATTACCATTGTTATCATATATATTATCTTCCCTTATTTTATAAATGAGAATTTTGAGGTTCCAAACTAATGAGGAACCTGCACACTTTTGCATAGATAGGAAGTAGGTTATCTTTAAATAAGGTAGTAAAAGGTCAAAATTAAATATGCTGTATCAAAATTAAAAGGAAAGCAAGTCAAAACGCGTATTTAAGAGTGAAATTAATTCAGAATAGAAATTTTCAAAACGCATTGATGCATTACTAATTTAGGTAAAATATCCTATTCATGATAGGTATGGCAAAATAAAATACTGGAAAGAAAACAATCCCAAAGTAGGCCAGGCTATCCTTATGTCCACTTAATGACTGTGTGGTTCTGTCCTGGATCTTTTCAAATCTTCAGCCTATGCATTTTTTCTTGGGTAAAATATTTCATCACATGCTCAAACAAAGAAACATAGAGCTCAATTTTTCTCAGCTGAAAAGTAGATATTGAAAACCAGTCCCGGGACCAGGTGAGTGCAGGTAGCATGCACAGGTTCCAGAGTGGGGCCTGCATGGTGAGGGAGAGGAATAGCAAAGGAGTGGTCACCTAGACTCAGAAAGTCGACCTGGGCCCAAGGCTCCCAGAGAAAAAGAAAAAGAAAGTGGTGGTGGCTGAGGCCGCAGAACCAGAGACTGAGTACTTAGTCCTAAATAGTAATGAATATTTTGTTGATGTTTCTTCAACAAGGGCCACATCTGTCTCTAAAAATGTGGATGAAGAGTAGGTCCCTGAGATGTCACTGGGCAAGAGAAAGAAGAAAAAAAAAAAAAATTCCCTAGTGCTCACTTGGAGGAGGAGCATGTGGATTCTGAGGTCACAGGAGCTGAACGAAAAAAGTCTCCAAGCTCTAGAAAGCAGGTCCTTGAGCAGTCAGCAGAATGCCTCAGCAGAGAGAAGAAAAAGAAGAGGAGGAAGTCCTACTGCCGGCCACCTCCCAATGCTCAGGACTGAAGACCTCCCCAGATCCCAAGCATGCTGAGGACGTAAGCAGAGCCCACAAGAAGTCCAGAAAACACAGGAAGGAAAAAAAAAAGGTTCTGGACACTGAAACCTTTCCTCCACAGGACTCCCCTGTGAGTCTGGGGATGCTCTACCCCCATGGTTGGGGACAGAGGCTGAGGACCAGGCAGCCTTGGGGCAGAAAATAAAGCAGGGGAGCCCCAGAGAGCACAGCATGAAGAAGAAATAAAAAAAGATCTACCAAGAGGGAGACATCCCCACAGTGCACTCCAAGCTCTCCACGGATAATAGCCTGAAGAGAAGAAGTAAAAAGTCAGTCAAAAGTGAAGCTTTGGAGTACATCCCAATAGATAGTGCAAAGGCCCCTGGGAAGAAGAAAGTGAAGTCCAGGAAAAAGGTAGAGCAGTCAGATGATGAAGGGCTGTCTGTAAGAAGGAAGAAAAAGAAGAGGAAAGAGAATGGAGGGAAGGAAGAACCCTGGCAGGAGGAAGAAGAGGAGTCAGACACAGACCTGGAGGTGGTCCTGGAAAAGAAGGGCAACATAGATGAAGCCTGCATTGACCAGGTGAGGCGAAAGTCCTTGCAAGAAGAGATTGATCGGGAGTCAGGCAAGACAGAGGCTTCAGAACCCAAGAAGTGGACAGGAACCCAGTTTGGCCAGTGGGACACTGCTGGCTTTGAAAATGAAGAGCAGAATCTGAAATTCCTGAAGCTTGCGGGTGGCTTTAACAATATGTCCCCATCATTCAGCTGCCCTCCCAGCATGACTAGCAGGTCTAACATGGCCCTGGACAAGAAGTCTTCAGATATGCTCCAGCAGAATCTGCAGCAGGACTGTGACAGGGCCATGAGCTGGAAGTATAGTCGTGGGACTGGCCTGGGATTCTCCTCTGAGGCCCGCAAGGTCTTCTACATTGACCAGAAAGCCTCCAAGTCTATTAAGTTGGAAGATTAAATTTTATTGTCCTGTTCCTCAAACTGCTATTCTTGATCACTTTTGCACATGCCACATTGGCTTAAATCAGTCACCTGTAGATATTGAAGACCACTCACGATGAGTTTTGGACAAGCACCTGGAAGTTGCTTGTGTGTCAGAAGCCAGTACCAGTGACTAAAACGTCCTATATTCTGTGTTAAGCCTTCCAGCTCCTTGAGTGAGTATTTTAAATAATAGTAGTGAGCAGTTGTTGACATATCTGGGGCTCTGATACAAATGTTTTTCTTTCATTGATGTATTTAAACCCAATTACAGAAAGAAAAGAGAAAGAGAGAGAGAGAACCAGTCCCTCTAACACAAGTTTGTGCAAGATTTCTCTCATGTGCGTATTAGGCATCCAGACAATATTCTAGGGTGCTAGAAACAAAAGCACACCTGTCAACACACCGCTCAACACAACCTCAAAGCCATACTGTGAACAAACCACAGATATGAGAAAGAAAGAAAAAAAAAAAAAAAACCTAGGAATCCACACAAATCAAATTAAATCCAAATGTGCAAGCAAGTCAACAAACATTCAAGAAGTCATACACAATTTTCTTACCTTCTTTAGCCCACTGAGGAAGGCTGATTTCCCCAGATTAGCAAAATGTTTTCCTTATCTCTCCTTTATTAGATGCTTACAATAATCTCCAGTCTTCAATGCAGTATTAGACCAGGCTTACTCTTTTGAGAGGCCTTACGTAACAAATTTACATACCTACAGCATGATAAAATGATTACATTAGAACCTCTGGGATGAAAGATTATACTTTACGACAGAAAAAAAAAAATCAACAGAATAAAGCACCACATCTAATGAACTAAGTTCAAGCTTTAAGCTTTATTATACCTTAGGATAGAAAAGCAAACCTACACACGGTACTGTTTGACTATAATACCAATAAGCCAGCTTTAATTAGCAAGGCTCATTTCAAGAGTTCTTAATTCTACTAGCCAGCAGAGACTGAAAAAGTTAGTGTATATAGTGAATCATTTTAGAGGAACTATTGAAGATTCACTTGAGCAAAGATGAACCAAACAGTCTTCACCAAGATGCTTCAAGTAGTATTAACTAGAGGTGAAGCTGGGGAGTGAGTGGGAGGAGGGGAAGGAAGGGGAACTGTGGCTGGTATGTAAGAAAACAAAACTTTTAAATAAAAGAATGTCAGAAAAGGAAATACTAAGTAGTCAAATGCTAACCAATTTAGAGAATCTCATCAGTCTTAAACTCATGAGACCAATAGATGGATCCCAGTTAGCCTGTGGCTTCTCTTGCTCGTTCCTCTTCATGATGGAATCCTGGGTCTGGAGTCACCATTTCTTCATGATGCTTATCCTTGCATTTCAAGTTCTAGCAAAGTATAGATTTATTTTTTCACTAATTAATCCCGAAGTAGTGTGTGTGTGTGTGTGTGTGAGAGAGAGAGAGAGAGACAGAGAGAGAGAGAGACAGAGAGAGAGAGAGAGAGACAGAGAGAGAGAGAGACAGAGAGAGAAGTCAGAGAGAGGAAGAGTCAGAGATAGAGAGAGGTAGAGAGACAGACAGTAAGCATTTCTAATCAGAAAGTCTGACATCTGAAATGTTAACTTTGAGTACTAAAATAAAATAACATAAATAGGAAACTCTACACTGTTGAAGCAGATCATTGTAAATCGTTGGAGAGAACCAACTTGCAAAAATTTGTCCCCTGATCTCCACATAGACACCATGGCATACATGTGCCCATGCATATAAACACACAAATAGTAAATGTAGAAATATAATGGCATGCAATTTGTTCAGCATTTTAAAAGGAAAATAAAGGGTTTCTTAAACTGGACTATGCTTAAAGCTCATATACGGATGCATCCACATAAGCATGAAAAGGTAATAATATAACAGCATTGCATATGCTCTGAGCAGACACCCAAAGCAGATTCCACAGGCTGCCTCACACAGCCAGGAGCTGTATACATTAGTCACTGAATGTTTTGGATTATGTTTTGTTCTGTGGTGTATTGAAAATATTTTTGAAGTCATTTGGTAGTCTCAGCAGTGATGTGTAAAGTATTTTATTTAAAAAAGTTTGGTGCTAAAGGTGAGGGGAAAGAATGAGAAATAGGAAACACTGAGTAGAGTGAAAAAAATCTTGATTGTGAGACTGGGTTTATAAAAGTGACAATAAAAACATGCCACTAGTGAGTGTGATGAAGGTGAGACAAGCAAAAACCCATCACTGTGACAAAAACTGAATATTTAGAAGGACAAATAATTTAGGGAATTTAAGAAGAGACACAGAATTAAACTTGTAAGGTTTTTGGTGATAAAGCACTTAGTCACAAAGCAACAGGTGTACTATTCATGAGTTTCCCAAGGTCATTTCTTATGGAAATCTGATGCCAAAGCAAGTCACTAGTACATAGCACTGTCTTGGCTCCAGCTGATGAGACACCCCAAACAGGACTGAGGAATGCCAGGAACAGAATATCCATGTTGAAATGTGTTGGGCAGCAAGCATGCATGAGATGGTTAGGTTTTTGCTGCTCTTGGTGTTTTTGTTTTGTTTTGTTGACAGTTTGACACAAGCCGTAATCATCTGGAAATAAAGCACATCAACTGAGGGAATGCCCTGAAGGCAGTTCTGTTTGGTGTTTTCTAAATATCATTGATGTGAGTGGGGTGGAGGTATGCCCAGCCCACTGTGTGCAGTGGTGGTCCTGTGCTATATAAGAAGGCAGGCTGAGCAAGCCAAGTAGAACAAGCCAAGGAGGAGCATTTCTCCTTGTACTCTGCAGTGGTTCCTATCTTGAGTTCCTGTCCTGACTCTCATCAGTGATGGGTGACTGTTTCCTGGAAATATAAGATTAAATAAATAAGATTAAATAAATCCCCTGTGGATTTTGATTATAGTCTTTATTCACAGCAATAGAAACCTTAAAACAACATGCTAGTATAAATATGCTATGCTAAGCAAAATTTGTCACCTCTCTTCTTTATTTTCTATTTTATTTTTTTGAGGTATTGAAGGCTAAGTCCAAGGCTCTACATGTGCTAGGAACATGCTGCTACATGAACTCTGCCCCTCCCAAGCCTCTTAGTTCTAAATGAGTAAAGTCCTTACTTTAGTCTGTCTTAGTCTAAGAAAAAGGCTAAATGACAATGGTTATTTCTTCTCACTGCATAAACATTCCTTTAATACCAGTGACTGACGTGAGTGGTTGATGACCCCATGGTTTCATTATTTCTCAGCAACTTTTATGCTCATCTTGTAGCTCACGTTCCAGTCAAAAGTAAAATGTATGCATTTTTCTCCACGCATAGTCTTAATAGAAAAATGCAGAATAAAAGTGAAAACACTTTCTGGAACAGCATGAGAAAATAATGAGGAGGTTAAGGGTGGACTATTTCTTTTAAGAAACAAACTATTATTCTTTGCTTTGGAGTTCATAGCACATATACAAGTGAATTTTATCCAAATAGAGCACAATTATTTTTTTTTACTGCATCCACAAAATGAACTCCCAAGTAAACAGCACTTAAAATCAACTAATATGCATTCAAATGTAAGAAAGTTGTTAAAGGTGCACTAAAATAAAACAGAAATAAGATTCTGTACTATGTTTGGGCTAACAGATTTAAAGTGTTTAGTGTTAGCATGACTAGACAGATGGGGAAGTCAGTCACTTTTACAAAATAATGCAGATCAGTGTTGAGTGTTAACTAAATCTAGAAAGAAAGAAAAAGCCTAACAACTTAAACTCTGATGGGGAATCTTCTCAAAATAGTTTAGTATAAAAGATGCTGTAAAAAACTGTTTTCAAACCTTGGTACACAGGCACTAAGAGCATACATGACTGGTCCAACCTCTGACTTGTGCCTGTGTTCAATAATGTGAAAAAGGTAGTTGTATTAAAATATTTGAATGTCAAATAAAGGAAAATTTCTGATGTCCATAAATATAAAGATATATGTGTGTGTTTATGTACATATAATCAATTCCTGAATTGTTGTTCTCTCTTCCTAAATGATGGCAGTGGGGATGACGATGATGATGATGTGTGTGTGTCTGTCTTGTGTACATAATACAGAGATCTTTAGTAAGAAAGAAAAAAGTAAAAATCAAAGAAAATTTTAATATCAACGAAGCTCTAGTTTTGTATCAATTGACTAATGGATTGTGGAGATCATGGTTACCGGATAACATTAAATATGGCATTATTAACTAAAGAAAGAAAGTACCTATTCAAAATATGTGAAGGGCAGTGTGAATTAATAACAGTTCACGAAACTCAGTTGTTCATAGAATCAGAAAGACATCTCAGACAAAAGCTGTTTTAATGAGGAAGATGAGTGTGAAGAAATTACTGTAAAAAGTTTTCTCACAGACTATCTCCTCATCCCTAGAGGATCTGTTTCCTGGTTCCTCAGTTGTTTCTGATGTGCTTTTTCACCAAAAATAAAAAATAAAAATAAAAATTAAAAAAAAACAATAGAATTTCAGTAACCTCAAAAACACCACAGGGCCTCCCAGGTGGAGTCTAACTCTGTAGCTGAATGTGCCACTGTTCACACAGTCATTCTGGTGATTCACTGCATGGTTCATGTGCCCCGAACATGTGATGTTTTTATCAGTGAGTCTCATGATTTTTACCTTGAAGTACTAATGTGTAAATAAGTGTACAAAATGATTGTTTACTAATTATGCATAAATTCACATTCACAAATCACAATCACTTCCAAAGCACCAAAGATTGTCCAGATGAATGGTGAATGGTAGCACTGATCTTTCTAGGGGGTAAAAAATACATAGGTATTGCTTCGTGCGCAAAGTCATAAAAACAATGTATCAGATGGCTTTCAGGATTAGTGTTTAAACAGCATATAGAAGACATAAGCAAATTCCATCTTTAGATTTAGGTCTTATTTCTACACTACCTCATTATACATATGTATATATTCCAATAGCTGAAAAAATCTAGATTCTGAAATGCTTCAGATCTTAAACATTTTGTGAAAGATATTCTCCCTCATATGTATGTATGTATGTAGATTCCCATGTTTATGTTTACATGAAGACATAAAAAAGGATATAAGATAACCTGCCTATTATAAGAATGAACTTAGAGACAATAGCTTAATGCCTGGTGCTGTTTGAACTCTTACATGCATAAAATATTCAACTGTGGATATTGTTGAAATTCAGGTTCCTAGCCAGTACACCTTTGCTGTAAACTATAATTGTATTCAGCTTATAAACTGTATACAATAGGTACCCTAGTATGGGAGATATATCTAATTAAAAAAATAGTCTGGAATATCAGAAGACAGAGTCACCCAACAGAGCTAAGCCAGGAAGGTCAGAAAGTGGTGACCCACACCTTTAATCCCATCACTTGAAAGGCAGAGATATATGAATTCAAAGCAAAAGAGCCACTTGGCAGTGACCACACCCCTTTAATCCTAGAACTAGGAAAGTTAAACCAGGAATTGAAGTAGCTGAGTGGAAAAAGAAAGGCTAGGAGAAAAAGACAGAAGTTCTTTCCTTTGACTGCACACCTAGTCAACCTGAAGACTCATGGAGATAGGACCTACCCCATTTGGCCCCAGGAGTTGGCTGAGTGAGAATTGGCTAAGGTTTGTTCCCTGTATCTCTTGATATTTCAGCTTTCCCCCAACATCTGGCTGCTGTGGGATTATGTTCTGGTAGTTGTAAGTATGTGTCCCTCCTACTAGTTTAATAAGATCCTGATTAGCCAGGAGGCAGACAGGAAGTGTAGATGGGGCTACCAGACCAAAAAAAAACTCTGGGAAGAGAATCAGACAGGCATGCCAGCAAAGAGAAAAGAAGGCCAGGATGCTGCTCAGAGAAAAGATACTAAGCCACTTGATTAATCATGGTTTGAGAGTTAAGTGTTAGCATGTTATATATATACTTGAGCCCTAGACTGACCAGCATGAAATTAATAAGAGCCTTATTTGGGGCTAAGCAACAGCAAAGCTGCAAGCAGTCCAGACTTCGGGACTAGCAACTTCATATTACATCTGAATCTGGGTTTTATTATATTACCAACTAGAATTTGTGCAACACTCTAGATATGTCCAGTGCTACTGCTCTTCTGGCCACATTTTCAATAAAGATTTTACAGTACAGACCCAGGTGCTGGTCATGAATATGTAACTTAGGAATAAATACTTCAAACTTAATGCATTGTGTACTAAGTATTTTAGTGGTGTTTCTAGTGGTGTTTTTCATTTAATACTCTTCCCCAAACACATAAATATTTTATAAATTTAATACTGTAGAAACAGGGCAAATAAGACAGAGAAACTGAATGGCTTTTATAGAGTCCCATATGGCCTAACTCTTCAGTCATATTAGTTCCAGAATAGAGTTTGGATCCTAAAACAGTAAGGCCTCCATATAACTAAAGAGAAAATTGCAGACAGCCAGTCATCTTGGTGATGAGTGGTCACATCTCAGCATTAGCAGATATTTTATTTACTTGAGAGCACTTCCAAATTCAAAAAGCAGCAATCAAAGGCCCATAGAAGGACCAATTCAGGCTTGAAATCTTTAATTTGCTTCATACTCTACAATCTGAGTCATCATAGCCTGATTTTTTTTCTAGTTTCCTTGTGTGTGAAAAAAATTGGCATCATAGGGTTTAATGATATGCTGATAAAACTATTTTATAATGCCTAACACCATGTCAGTCATATGCTAGTTATTAAAATTACTTAAGATCTTTTCTCTATTTGCTACCTTGCCTAATTTTTATTTAGTTATGAATTTCACAGCACAAATTGATTATGTGCTAATTAAAATCAAAAGCTATTTATCTGCAATATACAGCAAAAACATTTCTTAGAAGATTTGGGAGCCATCTACTTCAGCATATTCTAATTCTATGTGCAAAAAGCGGACTGGATACCTCTTGTCACTTTGCTGAGAGCACCAAGATGGAAATAAACATGGGGCTGTTTACAACCGTTGAACATTGAAGATAAGTTCTGTGTAAAGGAAGAAGTCACAGCAATCAAGACATTGCTGTGAGGAGGAGAAAATTCTGACTTATGTATTGCTATTTTGGAGTGTAAGAATTTGCAGCAGAATTTGTTCCAAAGAGCCTCTTTATAATAATGCAGTGAGCAATTTCTTCCATTAAAGAATTTAAGCAATTTCTCAGGAATGTGCTGCTTTGGGGTACATTTAGTCCTGCAATAAAACATTAGTCTAGTCCTCTAGTGGTAGTCTTTTTTTTTTTGTCATTTAATGATGGTTGCTAGGAGATTCTGGAGACCAGCTTCAAAAAACAAAAGACAACTTCCAATCATCATGCTCAACTCAAAGCTTTATTTAAATAGAATGGTGTTTAGTCATCATTTATCTTCATAAAGGATATATACATAGCTTCAGTTCCATGAACAAATTTTATGAATGCCTGCCTGTAACTATTTGTTTTGTACATAACCTCAAAAAGTTTACCCGAATTAGGTTTTTGTCAACTGAAAAATTCTCAAACAAGGAACAAGAAAAAAGACAAGGACTAGAAAGTTAAAGGTAGGAGGCATAGAATAAAAATGGATACTTTGTGTATATGTTATGTCTTTTAGCTTGGTGTTTTGGTGGGACTGCTAACAGTGGTAGTGGGTTTGTCTCTGACTCCTTTGCCTGTTCTTGGGACTCTTTTCCTTCATTGGATTGCCTTGTACAGCCTCAATATGAGGGCTTTTGCCTTCTCTTGTGTCTTTGTTTTGTTCTGTTTGGCTGTTGTCTCTTGGAGGCTTGTTCTTTACTAAAGGAAAATGAACAGGAAGTGGATCTGGGTGAGAGGGGAGGGCTGAGGGATCTGGTACAAGTGAAGGGAAGGGAAATTATGGTCAGGATGCATTGTATAAAAGAAAATCAATGTTCAATAAATAAAAAACTAAAAAAAATGTATATGTCACAAAACATTATAACATGTCATTTAAGGGGGAAAATTGAGTTGAACATTTTAAAATATAGGCCTATCATCAGTTTTTAAAGAATCACTATTAGTTACCAGTGTTCTGAGAGAATTTTCTCATCTTTTGTTATGAATTTATTCTTTGAGTAGTTGTTATGCATTTCAGGCTGGTCTTGAGTTTGATGCTGGAACTGGCTTTGAGCTCCTGTTCCTCTATCCTCCAAATCCCATGTTTTGTGATTCCAGGAATGTTTCACAGCACCCATGAGGAAATCTTTTTCAGTAAGCCTCACTGTTTAACACAGAAAAAGATTTGTTATCAAAGCAAATAAAAGAAAGCTGATAAAGGGTTGAGGACATTCTAATTGCTTCTTCTTATTACCAGACACAGTTATAATAAATACAAATATATTATTCATGAATTATCTATTCTGTTTATGGATTCACACAGAGAGATTAAACAATCTTTTTTCTTCTTGTAAAAAATAGGCCTTACGATGATAGCAAAGGACTTGAGTAAAGACTGAATCTGATGACCTTGGTTTGAGTCCTGGCACCAGATGGTAGAAGATGAGAACTGACTCCCAAGAGTAGAGCTCTGATCTTTATACTCAAGTCATAGTACATGTGTGCAATACACAAGACATATATACAATAAATGAATAAGTAAATAAATGTAAAACAATTTAAACAAGTCTTGGAGAGTTTCATATCCCTCAGAAAGCTTGTTCTATTTTTCACATAAGAAATGGATTCACCTTTCCCTCGATTTCTCCAGGTCCAAACCCCCAGTCTCATTTCTAACTCTGTAGAAAACTGCCTGCTGTGACTTCTCACTTTCTGCCCCAATTCCCAGGAAATTAAGAATATCCTAGTGTAACACCCTACTGTCATCTATCCTATGAACCCCTCACACTCCCAGTCTTCCTGTTCACTCCCATTTTTAAGTATCAACTCAAATATACACAAACAAATTGTGTCTGAAAACCTCAGTGGCCATACATATCAGAATCGTACAAGAATTCTCTACTGGCAACACACAGCCACCTCATCCTCCTAAAATTCAGCGCAGGCAACAGCTAAGATCTATACACAAAGGACAGCTCATAGTGGTGAGGATGTGGAGTAAAGGGAACAATTCTCCATTGCTGGTGGAAGTGTAAACTTGTGTAGCCATGATGGACATCAATATGGTGGTTTCTCAGAAAGTTGAGAATAAATTTACCTCTAGACACAGCTATACTACTCCTGGGCATGTGCCCAAAAGACACTCTGTCCTAGCACACAGACACTTGCTCAACCATGTTCATTGTGGTTATATTCATAATAGCCAGTAACTGGAAACAACTAAGATGTTCCCCAACAGAAGAATAGATAAAGAAAATATGGTACATTTACACAATGAAGTATTACTCAAACATTAAAAAAATGAAATCATGAATTTATAGATAAATGAACCAAACTAGAAAAAGTCATT
The DNA here is from genome assembly GCA_004025045.1 of Sigmodon hispidus. Classification (NCBI taxonomy): domain Eukaryota; kingdom Metazoa; phylum Chordata; class Mammalia; order Rodentia; family Cricetidae; genus Sigmodon; species Sigmodon hispidus. The sequence goes on from PVIH01000048.1 coordinate 408,736, forward strand.
CCAAGTAAGGTATCTTAGACCCAGAAAGAGGAATATGATATGTATTAACTTATGAGGATGTTAGTTGTTAAGACAATGATAACCAAACTACAATCTATAGAACTATAGAAGTTAGGTATGGAGTAACAGGGGATACAAACTGACCTTATTAAAAGGAAATAGGGGCTGGAGAGATGGCTCAGTGGTTAGGAGCACTGGATGCAATTCCAGAGGTCTGAAGTTTGATTCCCAGCAACCACATGGTGACTCACAACCATCTATGATGAGATCTGGTGCCCTCTTCTGGCCTTCATACATACATCAATATAGAACACTGTATACAATAATAAATAGATAAATTTTTTTTTAAAAAAAAAGAAAGGGAAATAGAATATACAGTTGTGGATGGATGGAGGAAACTGGAATGAAGGAACAAAGTGGGATGAGAGAGAAAGGTACAAGCTTGGAAGTACTTGAAGAGACAGCTATTATACAGGACCATTTAAGATACAGTATGGAAACCTAATACAGTAGAAGCTTTCTAAAATATATGCATATATGAGGGTGGTCTAGATGAAAACGTCAAATAATTGAGTAGTCAGAGTCCCCAGTTGATCATCTCTTGACACCATATGAAGCTTTAGTACCAGGAATGTGTTATATCTAATTGTGTTGTTGGCCAAACGAATACCACAAGAATTACCAAACAATCCAGACTATAGTGAAGACAATAGGTTGCTCTCCACAAACTGACAAAAGACCCCACTGCCAAAAACAACACATTGAATATGGAGGACTTGAACTGGTTTCTACATAGAGTCTTCACCTTTGTGTTTTAGCATCTTTGGTACAGGAAAATACTCTGCATGTTACCAGTAGAAAAATATAAATATCAAGCAAGCCAGAAACCCTTTGATTTACAATGGTGTCCTGCATGCAGGATATGTTAGGGCAATGGTGGCACAAAGCTTATGGGATTAACTGATTTATATTTTATTTGACTTAAGATTGCAATGCAAAGGGCTGGAGAGATGGCTCAGTGGTTTAGGAGCACTGGCTGTTCTTCCAGACGTCCTGAGTTCAATTTCCAGCAACCGAATGGTGGCTCACAACCATCTAAAATGAGATCTGGCACCCTCTTCTGTCCTGTAGGAATGTATGCAGGCAGAGCACTGTATATGTAATAAATAAATATTTCAAAAAAAAAGGTTGCAATGCAAAATGGAGTCCATACTGGACACTTCTTAGATGACCAATAACCTGAAAGTAGATAGCCTAAGTCCTAGGGTAAAACCAAATACTACTGTTTAAAAAAACTAGTAAGTAGCAATAAAATGACTCCTAATGTCATTTTGCTATACTCATAAGTAAGTGCCTTGCTCAGCTATTATCAGAGAAGCTTCATTTTGCAGCAGATTGAGATGAACACAGAGACCCACATCCAGACCATATGTAGCTAGTGAGAGAGCCTTGCAACACTCAGCTCTAAATGGTATATTTTCATCAAATCTCTCCCCTCAACACTCAAGGAACTTTCAGAAAAAGGAGGCAGAAAGAGTGTGAGAGCCAGTAGGACTGGAGGAAGTCAACCAAACAAAACATCCTTTAAACCAACGTGAGAAAAGTTCATGTGAACTAAATATGAACTCACAGAGACTTCAGTAGCATGCACGTGACCTGCATGGGTCTGCACCAGGTCTTCTGTGTATATATGATGGCTTCCAGCTTAGTGTTTTTATGGGCTTCCTGAGTGGGTCTCTGATTTTGGTGCCTTCTCTTAGGCTATTGTCTTTCAACTCATTTTATCCAACTTTGATGTATTCAGTTTTTGTGTTATTTATATTACTTTTTGGTCTAGTTTTATCCATTAGAAGCCCATTTGTTTTCTAATGAGACACAGAATGGAAGACGATCCAGATGGGAGAGGGAGGAACCTGAGGAGTAGAGGGACTTAAAACCTTAATTAAACTATGGTATGTGAGGAAAAATACATCCATTTTAATAAAAGGAGAGGGAGAGAAATTTCAAATTTAAAAAAATTAAACAGATACGTGGACAAGACATGCTCCTAGCACGTAGCATTCACTAAGAGGATGGGGGCCATTGTGGTTTACAGTTCTGTTCTGTTTTGTCACAAAGCTGCTATACTAAAAGATTCTTTCCAGTTAGGGGAACCCTCTCCTCTGAAATCCATTAAAAACAAGGAATGTCTTTATTCTTCGGATTGCTGCTGAATCTCTCCTGGCTTGTTGAAGGATGCTCCTTCTGAATTCCATTTCAGTTCCTTTCTCTATGGAGCCTGGAAGACTCTTATTTAAAATAGAGAACACTACTATGAAGTCTTAGCAGGTCCGTCTAAGGCGTAAGTGGCACCAGACCCACTATCCACTGTCATATTCTGTCATTATGATGAAATGAAAGAACAGAAACTTTACCAGTAAATATCTCAGAAATGCCCTTGATGATATCAAGTCTTTAGAATGAGATATGTTGAAGAGGTTATGCTTTATGGGGATTTTGTTGGTCTTGGATTATTTTGAGGGGTTGTTTTGTTACTGTATAATTAAATCCGGGCTGGCCTGATTTGACCAAGTAGCTGAGGAAGACCCTGGACCCCTCTCACTGCAGGAATTACAGGTTTGTGAACCTGGTTTATGTTGAGCTGGGGGTTGAATCCAGGACTAAGGCCCTCTAGCCCACCACTATCCATCCACCAGGCAGAAAAAAAAAAAACGAAATGAACCTTTATTATTCAAATTAACGTCCTAATTTGCCACTAGCAAGTAGCATTTCCTGAAAGTTCTATAAGGTATTTTTTTTCCTCGTCTTTTATCAAGTTGGAAAACACTGAGCATTTTGAAGTTAGGTATCACAAAGTTCACAGAGTTTGGTTTCTTTGCACTTGCCTGCTTTCATCTTTATATCTAAAAGAGGAAGAAGACAGTTCCCCACATAAGTAATGAAGAACAGCTGCATTCTGGATATTATTCGTGGGAAGCCGCAGAGAAATTCGGGGATGGCTGCACATTTTTGAGAGCCATTAAGATCGCGAGCCAAATATTCCCGGTACCATGACAGAGCTCAAAGCCAAACTCTTAGTCTCTGAAGTGCACGTTTTAAACCTCACTCTGCTAGCCCTGGTTTATTTTACAAAGTTTAGTCGCTTTGAGGTGCCTCTCCATGGGTTTTATTTATTATGTCTTATTTAACTTACACCAACACTGATGTTTAAGGATTAGATTTGCAGTTTACATCTTGAAAATTACCAATAATGTCCATCATTACGAATTTCTTTTATTTGCTAAGAGAACAAAATTAATCCCTGGTTTCCTGATTTAAGCAAGTTAAAAAAACATCCAAGCCTCTACTGCCACCTGGTGGCCACGTGAATTTTTAAAATAAAAATTACTGCTACAATCCAAGATTAGGTTTTAAGTTGGGCCCTAAAATGCTTTAGATGTTTTAACCAGAAGCAACTGAAAATTAAAACTTTAATAAAATAAGTTACACATTTGCAATGTATATAATTACTACAAATAATGCCATTTTCATTACGACAAATAATGACTATGTTAACAGCTCACTTCCATCATGCTATAATTATGTTTTTCTTTATTTTTTAAAAATTATTATTATTAGCACATTTAATATCTATAGAGTCACAAAAGTCCCAGGATGAAATTTCGAACGTGGGTGTTTGAAACTGAAGTTCTGCTGTCAGTGAGTGCGACCACAGTTCTGTGGCTTCCTTTCAGCACCATGGTTAGCAGGAAGGGACCCTCACTGTGGTCATCCTAAAGCTCTCTCTTCTAACATTATTATACATATTTATTGTCGTCCATGTTTGTCTTTGACAAATGTCTATCTCCTAGACATTTCTTTTCTTTCTTTTTCTTTTTTTTTTAACTGTTAACCTTTGGGGAGCTTTTTAGATATTCTAAGAACAGTTCCTTTCTCCCCTGTGGAGTTTTAATTTGCCTGTCATTGCTGGCTTGCCTTTCTGTTCTCCTAACAGGGCTTTCACAGAGCAAAAGCTCACATTCCGCTCTAATTTGTCAAAAACTTACCATGACACTTTTTGTGTCTTTATTTTAAGGTTTTCTTTTGTTTTGCAGGAAAGTTCACAAAAGTAGCCTTGGAATTCTGATTGTCTTGACTCCACCTTCAAAGTGAGGTAATATACCACCATTTCCAGTTTGCCCAGCACTGGGGATCCCTATCAGGACCTCTGCACTGGACCTATGTGGTGGAATGTTCTCTGTATGCTGTAAATAAAGGACTGTTTTGGCCTATGCACAGCACCTTAGAAGTGGGTGGAGAATCAGAGGCAAGCAGGTAGGAGAAGAGTGGAGTTAGTCAGTCTCCATCCGACCCCCGAAGAAGACAGACATGTAAGAGGCACAGGTGAGCCATGGTGGGCCACGTGGGGCGTAGAATAGTAGAAATGGGTTTATTTAAGATGAAACAGCCAGCTAGTAATGTGCTTAAGATAGGGGTCAAAGAGTATAAAGCATATAAGTTTCTGGCTCATTTCTTTGGGGACAAAAGCCGCCGTGGACCAGGTTCCAAACCTCCGCTGCGGGCCAGGGTACAAAACCTCCCTGCCCAAACAGGTCCAGGAAAACATTCTACAATATATGCTGCCCAACGTGGGGCAGACACCCACATAAAGCCTGAGAAAGTTTAAAAAGCCTAAAAAGCATTCAAGATCACTGAAACAGAGCCAAAAGTGGCTTTCTGAATTGCTTATTTGAATTGATTTATGGTACAGAGACAGCGTGGTGTTCAGGCTTGAATTTAAAAATGGTGTGTCCGCAGCACACAGCTTAAACTCATACGTTTCATGAAAGGCTTGGCATAAGTGTAATTGATTTAAGGTTTCTGCTTATATTGAACGGAAAGGAAACAGAGTTAAAAATGTTTTTTTCTGGTAGCAGCATTTCTTGAGTCCGCTTTGATTGCCAGCAGTAGCAGAGATGTGCGAACTCCTCCGCCATATTGAAATGCTGCCAAAAGGGCGGAGTCATCAATTAAAGTGATACTAACATTTTAAAAGCTCTTTGAGTTAGAAAATGATCAAGAATTCTCAATAAAACAGATTTAGACTCTCAAAACCTCTAAACGGGAAACAATGTATGTAAAATACGCATAGGCTTCAGAGAGAGAGAAAAAAACAGGGTAAAGAAAACCCTTTAAGAAAGAGAAATAGGAAATAAAGATAAAAAGGCCACATGAAGATGGCAGATAAACAAAGAGTCTGGATTATGGTCATTGCGTTTTCTTTTAATTTTTTAACTTTTAATGAGCTAACTGCAGAAAAATGATTGATTGCTAAGGCTGCTAAGCTAAACAAATACATATATTTAAAGATATCTTGACTTTGAAATCTGTTTATAAGAATATGTTGCTTGAGAAAAGAGTTTCTGCTTTTGTCTGAACAGAAGATCAAAACCTGTGGATTGATTCTAGGCCAATGTGGTTCCATTTGCCAAGGCCACCTGAAATTCTCTGATGGGAAGAACAGCTTTCATGATGCCAGTTGAGATGATCCAGCTTCAAAACCCCATGAGATCATCATCGTCCTTTGACAGCAGGAAGCAGTAAAAGAAATAAAGCTATGTCCAATTTCCCCAAAATATTACTTATTAATGTTTGTTTTCATTACAAATGGTAAGTGGTTATAGTGAATCTCTTTAAAAAAAAGGGGGGGTGGGAGGAGGATATGATATAGGAATGATTAGAAAAGATAAGTGGATTTTGATTCATTTATATAAACTTAAAGTCAATTTTGTTATGCTGTATGTATTTTTCTGTTCTGATTAAGGTATGATGCTGGTGTAACTCTTTTGAAATTGTAATATGTAATTGAGAAATGCAGATTAATAGTCATCTATGATAACCAAACTTATTGTCATGTTAGTTAGGTTTTTGTAGGTATACAAAGATATATTTCAATTAGATAGGTAGTCTTCAAAAACTTCAAAGACATGCAGAATATGGCATGTAAAATATTTTAAGAACTTAAAGACTTTTCTGGACTGTGAAACAGGTCTGCTCCTGGCAGCACCAATGTATTTCAGGAAAATGATGGGCATTGAAGAAACTTCATGTGGAATTTACTTTGTGGCAACAGTTAGCCACTGAACAAGAAACTGTTCTGGTATTGACTGCTTGATAGTATGCTGTCTAAACTGGATATGCAGGTTCCATAGGAACGTGACCTCTGAACTTTGGCAGAACAAGCCGAGATGGTCCTTCAGGTTCCTGCTTTGCAGAAAACATTGCCAGGCATTCTTCAGGACACAAGGAGAAGCAACTGATGGACTGTGACAGATTTCCTGCATCACTGAAAGGTATGCCAGAGATTTTGGGCCTTTAGGCTGAAGATGGATGCCCCAAAATTACAAAGGAACTTTGGGTGACTGTCCAGGCAGACAGGTGTCATCTCTGTCATTTTCTAGACTTTGGAAGTTGCTTGCACTTCATGCTTATTTAGATAATATTATATCCTTCTTTGATGTGGTTGAAGGTTTAATAATTACAGGTATAATTCTTTTTAGTTTAAAAGGTATATTAGATATGAAACTTTAGACTCACAATGATAAGGTAGATAATGGAATATTCTCTTTAATTTTGTGAATACAAATAGACTGGATATTGTGACTGTAATTACTGCTTCTGTTGTAATTTTGCTATATGGAAATTGAAACCTTCCTTTTTAATTAGATGGAAAAGAGGAGATATGGTGGAAATGCTCTCTGTATACTGTAAATAAAGGACTGTTTTGGCCTATGCACAGCACCGTAGAAGTAGGTGGAGAGTCAGAGGACAGGCAGGTAGGAGAAGGGTGGAGTTAGTCAGTCTCCATCCAGCCCCTGAAGAAGACAGACAGGTAAGAAATACAGGTGAGCCACAGCGGGCCACATGGCAGGTAGAATAGTAGAAATGGGTTGATTTAAGATGAAAGAGCTAGCTAGTAATGTGCTTAAGATATGGGCCAAACAGTATAAAGTATATAAGTGTCTGATTCATTTCTTTGGGAGACAAAAGCCACCATGGACCTGGTTGCAAACCTCCACCGCGGGCCAGGGTACGAAACCTCCCGGCCCAAACGGGCCCAGGAAAACATTCTACAACACATCCCCATCCTCAGCCCTGGGCGACATCATCTTTATTAACCCTGAGCCAGGCTGAAAGTCCTCCTGGTCTTCTGTCTTGCTATTTTTCTTACAATCAGTGTGAGGCTCATTTTTCAGGATGTCTAATTGTTTCTATGAAACTTATAGAAGATTCTCCTTTATCCAGTTGTCTGTATCTCTGTTAAAGTCCCTTGGGCATCTTAAATATATAACTTGCAGGTTTTGGTTCATCTTTCAGCCAAGCATATTACAAGCTAAATCCTCATGAAAAGACTTTTGACAAAATAAACATAAAGATATTGATGAGCTAAGTGTTAGAAGAAAAATAAAGTTCAGCAACTTTGACTAAAAAAAAATCTGTAGAAAATTATTCAATTTATTTTCTTGCTAGGCCAAACCTTTGCTTTAAGTGAGGATTTGAACAGCCAATAGAAGGCAGAGAAAGTTCTTATTGAGAGGCTTTCATAGTTAAATCTTGACTGTGCCTTTTATTAGTTACCTATAGTGAAGAACCAGGGAGCGCCTCCATTTTAAGCAAGCTCCTAACCCCAGTTTGAAATAGGTATGAGTTTTGAATTCTCAGAACTACTAAGTACAAAGTACAAAACAGGAGCTAGCCTAGGGCCATCTGACAGCATTCTGTGGGTTAGCACCAGAATGTCCTAGCACCAGAAGTAGGTCCATTGAAAAAATGTTTGACAAACAACTGGACAAACTGAAGGCTAAGATAACAGAGGAATTCTGGAAAGTCCTTTAAAATGAGCTAATCAGAATTGTATCTGAACTGAGACTCCTAATTGATGTATAACTTCGTGGGGTTTTGCCTTTCAAAACTCAGGTTTCAGAAGGACAGGTACCTTCTCCGGCCACCACTGCTGCAGTGCACTGGACAGGGTCCTTGCTGTGGCTTGTATTTTTATTAAATTTTGCTTTTGCATTACAGAGAGTTCTCATCTCTGGTGGTCTCTTCAGGAGTCTCATGACCAGGGCACAACAATAAAATCTTAGACATTTCTAGGAAGCCTTTGATATAATAATTCACCTTTGCTCTATTGTGAAGATAAGCTAACAAATGTGAAACACTTGGAAAAATCCCTGACACAGTGAGAAGAAAATAAATGTAATGTTATAGCATTAATAAAAACTGATATAAAAGTTTGATAATTCTGATGATGACGCAAATTAAATTTAACTTTTAGAGTGAACATATTCATCCTTAATCTTGAATGGATTTCTTGTTCTATTTCTTTTTTTAAAGATCTATTTATTTATTTATTTATTTATTTATTTATTTATTTTGTACACAGTATACAGGAGAGGGTACCAGATGTCATCATAGATGGTTGTGAGCCACCATGTGGTTGCTGGGAATTAAACCCTGGTCCTCTGGAAGAACAGTCAGTGTTCTTAACCTCTGAGCCATCTCTCCACTCCTTCCTGTTCTACTTCTATGAAACAGTATTGTAAGGAGTCCATAGCTAAAATATCCAGGGAAATGATTACAGCAAGCACTATTAAATATTTCCCTCCCCCAAAAAAATCTAAAGTAGTGTACCATTGTCTATAATTTTATGATTGGGAGGGGAAGAGAAGAAGGTAGAGGAAGGGGAGAAAGAAGAAGAAAATGAAGAGGAGGGGGAAGAGAATAGCAAAGAGAGGAGGGAGGGAAGGGGAGGAAACAGTTTTAGCCACTAAGATTCAAAAGCAATAAAGGCAGTCTTCATACTAAATTGTGTCTTACATTTACAAGTAAAACTGGGACAGGCAAATCTACAAGGGAGGAAAACTATTGCCCTCTGGGGCACAGGAGACTAAGTAACTTCAGTGTCCACAGCACTCACAATGGCTGAGCAACTTCAATCTCTACATAGCACTCAGGGGCCCAAGTGTTAGGAAAATGTATTGCTGAAAACTCCACTTACCTAGTTTTTAAAGAAAGAAAAAACATATTTACTAAGTGCATAAAAAATAAGTTTATCAGACACTCTAAAAAGAACGCAACAGAAATTAAGCTGATATTCTACTATGGTTGACTATTAGAATTTGATCACTCCCATCGGTTCCGGTTCCGCTTCTGGGACCGGGTGCTGTCTGCAGAGTAAGTCCCAGCGAACTCTGTAGCAGGGGCAGATAAAGACTGCCTGTCACCATACCCACAGCTGCTGCTGAGGGAATTTGCATGGCTACCCACCTCCACCTCCAACTGAGCAAAAAGATAACTACAGGGGTCCCTGAAGGACAGACTCAGACCCTGCCCAGAGGTGAGGAGGGGTCACCAGGCCCAAGCACCTGTATCCCAGCCAGGTAGGGAGAGTTGAGCTCCCATCGGTTCTGGTTCCGGTTCTGCTTCCGGGACCGGGTGCTGTCTGCAGAGTAAGTCCCAGCGAACTCAGTAGCAGGGGCAGATAAAGTCTGCCTCTCACCATACCCACAGCTGCTGCTGAGGGAATTTGCATGGCTACCCACCTCCACCTCCAACTGAGCGAACAGATAACTTCTGGGGTCTCAGAAAGACAGACTCAGAGAGGTGACAGGAGGCAAACAAGCCCTAGTGCCACGACTGACCAGGAGCCATCTAATCATGAACCACTGAAGCAAAGGGCAAACGTCAGTGCAAAAAATTACATAACAATACAAAGAACAACATGGTAACTCTAGAAGAGAGTGGCAATCTTACAAATACAAGACCTGAACTGAGCAATGAATAGGAAACAGAAGGAAGCAACATCAAAAATGCCTTTTTGATGATCATTGAAGCTCTCAAAGAAGAGATGAAAAATAGCCTTAAAGAAATAGAAGAAAATACAAACAAAAAATTGGAAGAGATGAACAAATCTATGAAAGAAACATGCCAGGAACTAAAAGATGAAATGGAAGCAATAAAAAAGGCACAAAATGAGGCAAAGATGGAACTAGGAAATCTGAAGAAAAAAGCTGGAACCACAGATACAAGCATAACAAACAAAGTTCAAGAGATGGAAGATAGAATCTCTGAAGTGGAAGACTCAGTAGCTCAAATAGATATATCAGTCAAAGAAAACAGTAAACCTAAAAAAGCCATAACTCAAAATGTTCAGGAAATCTGGGACACCATGAAAAGATCTAATTTGAGAATAATAGGAATAGAAGAAGGAGAAGAATACCAGTTCAAAGGCACAGATAATATTTTCAATAAAATCATAGAAGAAAACTTTCCCTAACCTGAAGAAGGAAATGCCTATAAAGATACAAGAAGCTTACAGAACACCAAATAGATATAATCCCCAAAAAAAGTCAGCGCACCACATTATAATCAAGCCACAAAACATACAGAACAAGGAAAAAAATTTAAGAGCTGCAAAAGAAAAGGGCCAACTCACATATAAAGGCTTGTTCAGAAGTTATACAGACGCTAAAACAACATGGCTGCCAAACTAGAATACTATACCCTGCAAAATTATCAATCACCATAGATGGAGTAAACAAGGTATTTCAGGATAAAGTCAGACTGAAAGAAAATCTATATAACAATCCAGCACTACAGAGAGTATTAGAGGGAAAACTCCAACCTAAGGACCACAGATACACCCACGAAATCACAAACAATCAATAAGTCCACAGAAGAATACCCTGGAAAAAGGATATACAAACAAGTTACAACCAAAAATGGCAGGAAATATGAATCAATGGTCACTAATTTCCCTTAATATCAATGGTCTCAACTCTCCTATAAAACATCACATACTAACAAGATGGATACAACAACAGAAGCCATTCTTCTGTTGCCTACAAGAAACACACCTCAACTGCAAAGACAGACACAGGCTTAGAATAAAGGGTTGGGAAAAGATTTTCCAGTCAAACGGTCCTAAGAAACAAGCAGGGGCTGCAATCCTAATATCTAACAAAGTAGACTTTAAGCTAAAAGCAATTAAAAGGTACCAAGATGGTCACTACTTATTCATCACAGGAAAAATTGGTCAAGAGGAGATTTCAATCTTGAATATTTATGCCCCTAATAAACGGGCACCTACTTATGTAAAAGAAACACTGCTAAACCTCGAATCCCACATCAATTCTTACACCCTAATAATGTGAGACTTCAATACCCCACTTTCAACCCTAGATAGATCAACCAGACAGAGTCTCAACAGAGAAATAAGGAGTCTAAAAGAGGTTATGATGCAAATGTATTTCATAGATATCTACAGAAGCTTCCACCCAAACTCAAAGGAATATACATATTTCTCAGCTCCTCATGGAACTTTCTCCAAAATTGACCACATAATTGCTCATAAAGCAAATATCAACAGATACAAAAAATATGGAAATAATCCCTTGTAACATATCAGACCACCAGGGCCTAAAGTTAGAGTTCAACAACATCAAAACCCAAAGAAAGCCTACCAACTCATGGAAACTAAACATCACTCAGCTGAACCATCTCTGGGTCAAGGAAGAAATTAAGAAAGAAATCAAAGTCTTTCTAGAATTCAATGAAAATGAATCTACAACGTATCCAAACTTGTGGGACACAATGAAAGCAGTCTTAAGAGGAAAATTCATAGCGCTAGATGCCTGTATGAAAAACCTAGAGAAATCTCATACTAGAGACCTAACAGCACAGCTGAAAGCCTTAGAACAATTAGAAACAAACTCACCTAGAAGGAGTAGACAGCAGGAAATAATCAAACTTAGAGCTGAAATCAATACAATTGAAACAAAAAGAACAATACAAAGAATCAATGAATCTAAGAATTGGTTCTTTGAGAAAGTTAGCAAGATAGATAAGCCCTTAGCCAAACTAATCAAAAAATAGAGAGTGTTCAAATCAACAAAATCAGAAACGAAAAGGGGGACATAACAACAGACCTCCGGAAATACAGAGAATTATCAGATCATATTTTGAAAATCTGTATTCCACAAAAATGGAAAACCTAGAAGAAATGGACAGCTTTCTGGACAGGTACCATCTACCAAAATTAAATGAAGACCAGATTAATTACCTAAACAGGCCTATAACCTTTGAGGAAATTGAAGCTGTCATTAAAAACCTCCCCAAAAATAAAAGCCTTGGTCCAGATGGTTTCATTGCTGAATTCTAACAGATATGCAAAGAAGAATTACTACCGTCACTCCTCAAACTATTTCACACAGTAGAAACTGAAGGAATATTGCCAAATTCCTTTTATGAGGCCACAATCACCCTAATACCCAAGCCACTCAAAGACACAACAAAGGAGAATTACAGACCAACAATTTCCCTCATAAATATTGATGCGAAAATTCTCAACAAAATTTTGGCAAACTGTATACAACAATGTATAAAAGATATCATCCACCACGGCCAAGTAGGCTTCATCCCAGAAATGCAGGGCTGGTTTAACATACGAAAAACTGTAAATGTTATCCATCATATAAACAAACTAAAGGAACAAAACCACATGATCATATCCTTAGATGTGGAAAAAGCCTTTAACAAAATCCAACACTCCTTTATGATTAAAGACCTGGAGAGATCAGGAATACAGGCAAAATACCTAAATATAATAAAGGCAACTTACAAGAAGCCGACAGCCAGTATCAAACTTAATGGAGAAAAACTCAAAGCAATCCCACTAAAGTCAGGAACTAGACAAGGATGTCCTCTCTCCCCTTATCTATTCAATATAGTTCTCAAAGTTTTAGCTAAAGCAATAAGGGAACGAAAAGAGATTAAGGGAATGCAAATTGGAAAAGAAGAAGTGAAGCTATCTCTATTTGCAGATGATATGATTGTACACATAAGCGACCCACAAAATTCTTCAAAGGAACTGCTACAGCTGATAAACACCTTCAGCAATGTAGCAGGATACAAGATTAACTTAAAGAAATCAGTAGCCCTTCTATACACTAAAGATAGAAGAGCTGAAAAAGAAATAAGGGAAACATTACCCTTCATAATAGCTGCAAATAGTATTAAATACCTTGGAGTAACTATAACCACAGAAGTAACAGACCTATTTGACAAAAATTTTAAATCACTGAAGAAAAAAATTGAAGAGGATATCAGAAAATGGAAAGCTCTCCCATGTTCCTGGATTGATAGGATCAACATAGTAAAAATGGCAATTCTACCAAAGGCAATCTACAGATTCAATGCACTGCCCATCAAAATCCCAACACAATATTTTTTGGACCTTGAAAGAACAATACTCAATTTCATTTGGAATAACAGAAAAGCCAGGATTGCCAAAACAATTTTACTCAACAAAAGAACTTCAGGAGGTATCACCATCCCTGACTTCAAGCTATACTATAGAGCTACAGTAATAAAAACATCCTGGTACTGGCATAAAAACAGACTTGTGGACCAATGGAATAGAATTGAGGATCCAGACATTAACCCAAAAACCTATGAATACCTGATCTTTGACAAAGAGTCCCAAAACATTCAATGGAAAAAAGATAGTATATTTAACAAATGGTTTTGGCATAGCTGGATGGAAGTGTGTAGAAAAATGCAAATAGATCCGAGCCTGTCACCCTACACAAAACTCAAATCCAAGTGGATCAAAGACCTCAACTTAAACCCAGCCACTTTGAACTTGATAGAAAAGAAAGTGGGAAGTACACTGCTACTTCTACGAATTGGCACAGGCGACCACTTCCTAAATATAACACCAGTGGCACAGACACTAAGACCACCAATCAATAAGCGGGATCTCCTGAAGCTGGGAAGCTTCTGCAAAGCCAAGGACACTGACAATAGGACAAAACGACAGCCTACAGAATGAGAAAAGATTTTCACCAACTCTACAAGTGATAGAGGACTGATTTCTAAGATATATGAAGAGCTCAAGAATCTAGAGCCCAAAACCTTGAATAACCCAATCAAAAAATGGGGTACAGATATAAAAAGGGAATTCTCAGCAGAGGAACTACGAATGGCTGAAAGGCACCTGAAAAAGTGCTCTTCATCTTTAGCCATCAGAGAAATGCAAATCAAAACAACTTTGAGATACCACCTAACACCTGTTAGATTGGCTAAGATAAAAGGCACAGATGACAGCTTATGCTGGAGAGGATGCAGAGCAAGGGAACACTCCTCCATTGTTGGTGGGAGTGTAAGCTTGTTCAACCACTTTGGAATGCAATATGACTGTTTCTCAGAAAATTGAGAATCAATCTCCCCAAGGACCCAGCAATACCACTTCTGGGTGTACACCCTAAAGAGGCATATTCACACTCCAAATGTATCAGCTCAACTATGTTCATAGCAGCATTATTTGTAATAGCAAGAACCTGGCAACAACCTAGATGTCCCTCAACTGAAGAATGGATTAACAAACTGTGGTACATCTACACAATGGAATACTACTCAGCAGTAAGAAAAAATGATATCCTAAAATTTGCAGGCAAATGGATGGATTTGGAGAATATCCTCCTGAGCGAGGTATCACAATCTCAGAAAGATAAGCAGGGGTTGTACTCGCTCATTAGCGGTCTCTAAACAAACAAGAAAAAAAGCCAAGCATGCCCAAGCGGCAAACAACAACCACAGAACAGCTTGGGATCAGAGTCACCCTGGACTGACCCTTCAGATCCCACTCCAACTATAGGAACATCTGACTCACTCTTGAGGGAAGGGGGACAAAACTGGATTTGCTAGGAGTGGAGACTGATCCAAGCATTATTGGGTCAGTGGGACCATAGGACTGTCTGCTCCCTGCCCAGGGAGGGGATGGAGAGTTTCGGAGAAGAAAAAATGACCTGATGTGGTGAGAGGGGGAAGGGACCTTAAATAAGGATATACAGGGATGGAAAAAAAAATTGAGAGGGAAAGCTGAACACAAAGTAAATATATGTGTAGCAATCTTATTTGCATTATCACCCTTGATAAGTCATGCTTATGATTTTTATCTTCTTCATAGTTATTGTTAACTTTTCAGCATTTTAAATTCATTTTACTGTTTCTCTTGATAAATAAAGAAAAAAAAAAGTATTTGATCACCTTAGGAAACATAAGAATCAGTTAGTTGCAAAAAACAAAACAAAACAAAAAAAAAAAAACCAGTTCCATAGGGCCCATTAAAACACTGATGCTATTTACAGCTTATGAATTTAGTGCTAAAATTCACAGCACTGGAGTTTGTTTCAAAGGAAGAGTTGCACTGACTGCAAAATAAGCATCTGCTTGCAATCCTAAGGCTCACTGAATCATTGGCTCCTCGCCACTGCCACCTGCTGACAGTTCATCAACTTGCAGCATTGACAGTTCCACCTGGAGTTTGCACACTGGCTTCTTATCCAGCCAGATAAGGAATGGGACCCAGACAAGTGCACTGAACTCTTGATGAACTAAATAAAACGTCACTGGGCTAGAGGCCAAGCGGCTTAATAACTTACATTACTCTTTTAAAGGTTGTTCATATTTTTGCAAGACATGAACCGAGCCAGCTTGAAACACAAAATCCATGTGATATCACTTATTAACTGTCTCTTCACTGTCTCATGGTTCTTCTGAATTGTTTTTTCATGTGTCTAATATTTTTAAGACAGCTCTTAGAGTTCCATAATGCACATACGTATATATTTTTTCTCAGGTTTGTGTCCTTCTCTCTTTCTCAAAGTTCTGATAAGATAACCAGAGCTTTAATGAATCCCAAAGCTAAATTGTTTCTGACAAGGAAGCAGAAAAATAAATTCACTCGTTGGGTCAACAAAAATCCTAATATGTGTGTGTGTGTGTGTGTGTGTGTAATTCTCAAGGACTGACTGAACCAACACCTCCTACCCACCTCCCCTTGCTTCTCTGCTTCCTCTGCCAAGTTGCAGGCATTTTCTTTTTTTTTTTTTTAAAAAAAAACTTTATTTATTTGTTTATTTATTTGCCTTGGTGTTTGCCTGGAACTGGAACTACAGACAGTTGTTAGCTGCCATGTGGGTGCTGGGAATCGAACCTGGGTCCTCTGGAAGAGCAGACGGTGCTCTTAACCACTGAGCCATCTCTCCAGCCCCAGTTGCAGGCATTTTCACCCTTCCCTTTGACTCCACATAGCCAGTCACACTGAGAACTATGCTCATAATAACCAGCTAAAATGGAGAAAGAATGCATGTGACTCACACACCTGTATGGCCTTATACTAATGAAGGACTAGTTTTGGGGTAGAGCATCTTAAAGAGAGCTAATAAAGCAAGGCTGTCTGAACAATAATTTATAGTCAAACTGTCACAATAAACATGAATAGCAAAGCTACCCACTTACTAGGACAATAAAAGTATAATAGCACAAGGTACACACTGAGATTCTGTCCCAGTTTATGTATATAAATATACAAAGAGAAAGAGAGAGGTTTTGAGGTTTGGGGTTTGGTTCTGTGGAAAATTCTGAAAAAAAATGTTTAATAGTCATTCTCTGAAGCTAAACAAAAGATGATTTTACAGGGTATAGATACCTCCAACAGGAAACACTAAATTTGTGTAGCATTTTATTGTAATGATACTACATGAGTATCCACGGTTAAATTGGCTGTGTTGCCTAGACTAAAACCATTTCAGTTGGCTTTGCCTGTTTAGTTCTGACTGGGAGCCCGCCCTGCCAGCCCTCCCTGCCTCCAACAGACACCGTCTTAGAAGGGGTCAGAGACCTTAGGTTGGTTACTTGCCTGTTACGGTGATAAAATGCCATGACTCAAAGCAGTCTATGAAGCAGTTTATTCTGGTTTATGGTACCAGAGGCGGAAGAAGAGTACATCATGGCAGGAGGGAGGGGCGAAGGGGCACAGCAGGAGGCAGCGGGCATGGGGGCAAAATCAAAAAGCTGAGAGATCCCATCTTTAACTGCAAACATGAACGGGAAGGGCTACAGTCTCTCAAAGCCTGTTTTCAGTTTCAAACTTCCTCAGCAAAGTCTGCACCTGTCCCCAAATGTCATCACCAACTGAAGGTCAACTATGTGCAGGGTCCATTTCTTATTCAGAGCTTCAGCGTGACTCGGTAGAGCTTTCAAGTGAAGAAGGGGAAAAAAATAACCAACATCAAAGCCAATGTGTAAGTAGATGCAGGAGGAATTTTTTTTTCCAAATAGAATTTTAAAAATTAAGATACAACTTTGAAGTACAAGTACCAAAGGATAGAAACACAAAATATAACTTCAAAATTATACAACACTAATAAAATAAATTTTTAAAAATTAAATTGAATTTATAAAAAAGATTAGTGCCAGGTGTTAGGGCGGCTTTGTAGCGAGAATAGCAATGATTAATCCCGCCCAGCTGTGATGCCTGCAGAACACAATGAAGATACTCTCCAGGGGGCAAAGTGGCATTTATATCCTGGGAGTAACAAAAAGCTGTCTAATTGGACTTCTAATGGGAGGAGTTCATGCCTGGTACTGTAAACCCAACCAACAACTTGAGGCTAGTGCGACCACAGAATCTAGAGGTAAATACGACTGCTACTTTCCTAAACCAGTAATGTTTTTAACTGCATCCTAAACACTAATCCTTACACTCACATCAGCAAAACCTTCTTTTTGCAGCATATATAGACCATGATAGCAAGGCTCAGTTGGTCAAAATGCAGAGGACAACTGTCTGGAGGATACTTCTACACCGTAACTCCTACACATAAGGTTCATTCATAGAACATCTCTAATGAGGGGGGTGGGAAGATGCTACAAACTAGAAAACCAGAATGTCTGCTGCCTTTTACATAGAAGAGGGAAGCTACATCACAAAATCTCAACATGGCAGCCTAAATAAAATCTGCACCAGTTGGCATGCCAACAGGGATGGGGGAACCTGAAGCCTAGATGAGCAATTACTGTTTTCTGAGAGAGGGAGAAGCAGTCTTCCCCAGGGAGAAACTGCCTAATTGGTTATTCTATACCAAGGGATCAACCCAAAAAACATATACATATGAACAACACAAAATGGATTCAACATGTTGTGTGTGTGTTTAAAGAAGAAAAGAAAAAAGTAGAGATAATATATGAAAATAGAAGGAAGGCTTAAAGGTAGAGGACAGGGAACAGTGGGTGGGAGGGGAGTGGAATATAATAGGGGAATTAAAGATGATCAAACATATTATATATGTGTGTGAGATGTTATAACTAAGCCATTAGACTATATCATTAATAAATATAAGTAAAAATGAAAAATATTAACCATTACAATAAAAAGAATGTAAAGTAATAGTTATAAAATATTGTAGACATCTATTGGAGAAAATGTTCAAATGGTCCGGAAAACCAGTTTCTTCAAAATGACAATGATGAGTCCATGTTTTCCTCAAGCCATCAACAGGAAAGGATAGAATGAATTCACTTGGGCAGAGGCTTCAGCAGCTCATGCCAGTTCTGAGTGAACACTCCCTAGGGCAAAGTCACAATGAAGTGTATCTCAAAGGACAATCTGAAAGCAATTATAGTCCCAGGAGGTCTGTTATCTGAGCAACCCCTGCCCTCCCACCCCAGATGTCAATTTTGGAGGTTTTAAACAAATGTGCATACCATATGAGAAGTTGCTTGTTATTTGCTAGCAAATAACGCCACCTCATTTAATCTTTCATCTCACAACTATTTATTCTTAATCATACCTAACCACAAGAATACACAGTTTTCTCTGAGACTTGGTTGTGCCTGTCACATAAGACTTTGATTAAATAACTTTGTATTACTTTCTTTTTAAAATCTATCTTTTTAAATGGAGACATCAGCCATGAACCTTGTGGTGGATGAAAAGAAGTCCTTTATCTTCTGCACATCTAATGAAATGCTTCAGTGTAATTTCTAAAGTTTAATTCAACTAACATCTTAGTTCTTTCCTTTTCTGAACTGACTCAGTCTTGACTTTCCCCAAATCACACACACTCTTATAGATACATTATTCTTACTCACACAGATTTTAAAATAGAAAAGTTCTTTAGTAGAGAGCTGGATGACACAACATTCATGTATGTCAGATAACACTTTGTCCCGTTCTTTTCTAGCATTTATTTATTTATGTCACAGCCCACATATTGAAGCCAGAGGACAGCTTTGTGGAATTAGTGTTCTCCTAGCACTGGTTATGTTTGAGGGATCAAACTCAAGTTTCCAGGTATTCACAGTACTGCTTTTACCCCTGTAACTTCTTCTCACTAGTATGGTCTGTATAGTGAAGAATAAGAATCTTCCTTGACCTTTGGGTGTGGCCTTTGGCCAGCGTAGTTCAGGGGAACACCCATGACAGCTTCGCACCAGTATTCAAGGTGTGGCCAGAGGGCCAGTTTAAGACTCAGAGATACACATAGGCAACCCCTTTCTCTGATGCCCTTGAATAGAGGACTTGACCTGCAGAGTGAAGCCACATGGAACCGTTCCAGCCTTCCAGGATGGGCACTCACTACTATGTCCTCATGTATCAGTGAGTGCTCTCCTTTGAACGTTTTAATAAATAAATAATCTTTTTTTCTCAGTTGCCTGTGATCTTTTTCCGCTATTAGGTCTGTGTAATGATTAATCTTGATTATCAAATTGAATGGGTTCAGAAATGCCTATAAAGCTAATGAATCACACACATTTAGGAGGACATTTCCAGAAATGATTAGTAAGTGGGGCAACAATGAGGGGATATGAAAGATTGAGAATCCACCCAAAATATGATCAACATCAACCAATAGGCTGGGTTTCTACAGAGAACAAAACCTGGAAAGGGAAAATTCAGCAGGGTAAGCAAGCTCCACTCTTTCTAAATAAGTATGTCTCTTTATCCACCATTGCCTGTGTACTTCCGATTTCTTAGGCTCCAGTTTCTTTGGCAATTTGTTAAGGACTTAGCCAGCTATTCTACATGGCATTTCCCAGTTTTTAGCTTCATAGTAGGCTGCATAATCTGTCCCTCTTAATCTTAGGTTTCTGGCTTCTTGGACTGCGTCCTGTAGGTCTTCATTGTACAGACAGCCACTGTGGAGCTATTCAGTTTATATATATACACACACATACATCCCTGCTTTCCTCCCAATGCACCCTGCAACCTTCTCTCTGCTCCCTCCCATCCACTCCTTCTTTTCTAATAAGAAAAGGGAAGATTGCCAATGGATATCAGCAAAGCATGGCATATCAAATTGCAGTAGGTCTAAACACCTCTTCTTGTATTAAGCCTGGACAAGGCAACCCAGTGTAAGGAACAGAGTCCCAAAAGCCAGCAAAAAAGTCAGATATAGTCTCTGCTCCCATTGTTTGGAGTCTCACAAGAGGACTAAACTACATAATTGCAGCATACATGAAGAGGGCCTAGATCAGTCTCATGGAGGTTCCCTGGTTATCAGTTCAGTCTATGTGAGCTCCTATGAGTCCAGGTTAGTTGATTCTGTGGGTTTTCTTGTGATGTCCTTGACTCCTCTCGTTCTTACAATCTTTCCTTCCTCTCTTCAGCAAAATTCTCCAAGCTCTGCATAATGTTTGGCTGTAGGTCTTCACCTGTTTCCACCAGTTGCTGGATGAAGTCTTTCTGATGGCTATTGGGCTAGGCACTAATCTATGAGTATAGCAGAATATCATTAGGCATCATTATTTTAACTTTTTTTCCATTTGTATTTGGTCTTATCCTAAGTCTCTGGGCTTTCCAGCTTCTGGGTCCTGGTACTCTATACAGTATTGAAGGTGGGCTCACTCTAATGTCATGGGTCTCAGGCTTAACCAGTCATTGATTGGCTACTTCCATAATCTCTGTGACACCCTTACCCCAGCACATCATATAGGCAAGACACTGTATGTCAAAGGTTGTGTGGCTGGGTGTGTGTCCCAATCCCTCCACAGGTAGTTCTGCCTAATCACAAGAGATGGCCAGTTAAGGCTATATATCCACATATCCTCATTGCAAGGACTCTTAGCTTTGGTCATCTTTGTAGATTCCTAGGAATTTTCCTTGCGTCAGGTTTCTACCTGACCTTTCCAATCAGTGTGGTGATATATTACATATTTAGTAAAAATCAGTCTGGAATATCAGAGAACAGAATTACCCACAATCAAGCCATGAAAGTCAAAAAGTGGTGCCCCCACACCTTTAATCCCATCACTTGAAAGACACAGACCTTTCTGAATTTCTGTGAGCTATAACTTCTTGGTTGTTCAAATGGCACCCAATATGTTGTATATACACCCATGTAGAGCCTGAAAAAGCTTATAAAGGGTTCTGAACATTTAAACAAAGCCAAAACCAGCTTTCTAATTGTTCTAGGAAGCAGCTTCACAATTCCTCTCTCAAGTGGGCTGGGGTACAGAGTGGCATGGAGGCTTGGGCTACAAAATATCTGGTTGCAGCATGCAGCTTAAGCTGCACAAGGCCATTTCTTGAAGCCTCACAAGAGCCTCAATACAAGCACGAGTTACATATGATGGACTTAAGGTTCTGTTCTTACAAACAAAAGGAAAGATGGCTTCTTGGTAGCAGCATTTTCTCTGGAGGACTTTGCTGGCAGCAAGCAGAGATGTGGCTCCTTTAAGAGATACTTCCTGATTCAGCATTAGTGGCAAAAAATATGTGACTCTTTTAAGAGGCCCTGCTGCCAAAACCTTAAATGGAGTGGCTATGCTGTACTTGATGGCAGTGTGGACCCTAAACTTTCTCATAGTTGTAGTGGTACCTGTGGTTCCTGCCAGTAACTCTGTCATGAAGCTAAGCTCTCAAATACCAAGGAGCTGGTGTGAGCTACCATAGCCAAACCTTTAATCCTAACCATTTCTTAGCAGATTAAAGATGTGATCAGAAACAGAAAAGAAATAAAGATATACAATAAACACAGATTCAGACAAGAAAAATTAACAACAAAGAAAAAGCCTCTAAATGATTTAATATGCATTTTTAAATATATGTAGGCTTGGGAGAAAGGATAGGAAAGAAAAAGGATTTACTTAAAAATTAAAATAAATATACACAAATATATAATATATAAATATTTAATATTTTATATAATATTATACATTTAATATGCATAATATATAATATATTAACTTTTAACATATTATATATAAATAAAGTACATATATCATATAAAAATGGAAAATACACAGATTCTGGATACTGTATGTTATGTTGAATTGTTTGACTACTGAGGAATCCCAAAGTAAGAGCTACTAAGAGACACTTGATTAAAAATGCTGCTGGATTGTTATGACCTATATATTTTCTAAATGCCTTGACTTCAAAATTGAAGTAAAAATATGTGTTACTTTAGTGAAGAGGTTTTCTTCTTATTTTCACAGAAAATGAGAAGTTGTAGATTCACTATGGGTTAAGAAAAACCATGCTTGATCTACAAAGATCACCTGAAAAACCTCAGATGGGAATAGTTGGCCCAGATAATGCAACATTTCAGAGCACTTCTGTTACAATTTTCTCTGAGCTCAGCATCTAGAACAGTTTCAATGAGACTGGCTAAGATGACTCAGTTTTGTAGAGTACTCCAGTCAGGACTTGACCATAATCCTGAATTTTCTCAGAATCCCCATAAGATTTCCAGCACTCCCAATAAGCAAGAAGTAGTCTAGAGAACTGTAGCCTGATTCCCAATAAAATGGATTATGGATATTTGTCTTTGTTAGAGTGTTACTTACAAGTTGTTTTAAATAATGGTCTGGAAAAAAAAGTATACAAAGGAGATTAGATTTGGGGTTCTTGTTTTAAAAAGAAAACAGCAAAAAGTGTTTGCCGGGAGCCGCAGCCTAAAATGGCGCCGGCTTCCGCCCTCCACCTTCCCCTATGGCGAGCGCTCCCTAGGGAAAAACTTCTTATTTGGTGTGAGGCGATCACGCCAGTGAGTGTCCACATGCATGACCCAATGGGCAGCATCCACATGGCAGGGAGTGAGTGGATCACCACAGAGCTTTTAAGCCGAGAGCCAGGGGGAAGGGGGAAGAGAAGGAGAGAAGAAAGAAGAGTGTACACACTGAATAAAGGACCTAGTCAGTTGCTGCAGAAGAATCTGGTGTTGCATCTTCCTTGCCAGTGAGGTGGGCACAACAACTGGTGCTGAAACCCGGGAACATCCCGTGAAGGATTCAGAACTGCAGTAATCAGGGGGTTAGCCAGTAAGTCTCACAGGAAAATAGTGGGACCTGTGTTAAGCAGGAAAACTCTGCTGGTAGAAAAATGCGGAGAACGGGGCATCTGCTGACGAGCGGATCTAACCCGTTGGTATTTTGGGGTTGTTTGAAAAAAAAAAAGGATATAAAGGGTTTTAAATAGGCAAGGATGGGGCTGGAGAGATGGCTCAGCAGTTAAGAGCACCATCTGCTCTTCCAGAGGACCCGGTTTCGATTCCCAGCATCCACATGGCAGCTCACAACTGTCTGTAGTTTCAGTTTCAGGCAAACACCAAGGCAAATAAATAAATAAAAATGTTAAAAAAAAATAGGCAAGGATATGGGTGTAAATTCCTCTCACCCGATTGCCACAGCTTTGAAAGAGCTGTTGAGTAACAGTGTGAGCGTTAAATCAAAAAATTTAAAAACCTTTTTAGATGGAGTAGATCACTGCACTCCTTGGTTTTTGGTTAGTGGTTCACTTACAAGCACAGCATGGGAAAAGTTAGGAAAGGATTTGATTAGGGCACACAAGGCTAGAGAGCTGGCAATGGGTATTATACCCATCTGGTCCCTGGTGCGTGAATGCCTAGATCATGCTATGGGTAAAGATTTGATAGAGGAAGGGGTGAGGGAATTAGAGAAGCTTAAAGAAGAACAATCCGAAAGAGAGTCCCTAACAGCTGAGGGTGCCGGAGGAAGATTGTATCCACCACTGTCTTCTCTAGAAGAACTCTGCTTAGAGTCCCCTGATGAGTTTGTTTCCCTGTGCTCAGAGGAAAGATTGAGTTCAGACTCTGAGCCTGAACAGAAAGGGAGAATAAAAGGGAGAGGCTGTAAGAAAAAGAAACTAAAAAGGGCAAGTAAATAATTTGTTTCCCCTACTGCGCCTATTGCCCCCCCCCTCTGTATTGCCTGCCTGGTGGGGGCATCTGTTCTAAGCCACTGGACAACACAAAAGTGTGGAAGAGAGTCCAGTGTGAGCTGCGCCATAGCGTGCTGCTGGCTTTTCCAGTTTTTCAAGATAACCAGGGGCAAAGGTATCATGAGCTTTTAGATTTTAAGACAGTGAAATCCCTGGCAGAGTCTGTCTGCACTTATGGTACTACTGCATCTTTTACAGTAGCACGGGTTGAGGCATTGAGTAGATCTGCCATGACGCCTAGTGACTGAAGTAGCTTAGCAAAAGCGTGTCTCAATCCTGGGCAGTATTTAGACTGCAAATCATTCCTGACTGAATTTGCGGGGGAGGAAGCATCAGCCAACCATGCGGCAGGGAATGCTGCCTGGGACCAGGACATGTTACTAGGGACGGGTCACTTTGCTAACACCCAGATAGGTTACCCGATCCTGGTTTATGAACAAATTAATAAGATAGCCTTAAGGGCATGGAAAGCATTGCCTAATAGAGGGGAAGTAAGTGGTAATTTAATCAAAATCATTCAAGGGACCACCGAGCCCTTCTCAGACTTTGTGGCTAGAATGGTGGAAGCAGCAAGAAGAATGTTTGGGGATGCTGAAACCGCCATGCCTCTGATTAAGCAGTTGATTTATGAGCAGTGTACCGAAGACTGCAGGGCAGCCATCACATCATACAGGCACAGACCTTTAGAGGTATGGATGAAGTGTTGTAGGGAGCTAGGGGGACCTCTTTCTAATGCAGGGCTGGCTGCCACTGTAATGCAGCTTAACTGTAACATGAAGGAAAAGGACAAGGGAACTGGGGCGTGCTTTGCCTGTGGAAGACAAGGCCATTTGAAGAGGGATTGTCCTAATCGTAGTGCCCCACCCCTGCCAGGGCGTGGGGCGACCCCACAGCCAGGCCTTTGCCCTCACTGTAAAAAAGACAAGCATTGGGCTAATGAATGTAGATCAGTGAAAGACATTAATGGTCAGCCCCTAACACAGCCAAGTAATACACAGTCAAAAAATGGGAGGTGGGGCCCCCGACCTCAGGGCCTGCAAATATATGGGGCAATAGAGAATCAGAATACCAGCCTGACCATGGAGCAGTGGCCGACACTCTGCCACCCCAATGACCACGGAGAGCCACTGCCCGGTTGGCTGGATTGGACCTCTGTGCCACCACCAGACTCATATTAACACCTTGGATGGGTGTACAGTTAGTGGACTCAGATTTCAAAAGGCCATTAGACCCTGGAACGGTGAGATTGCTCATAGAGCAATCTTCCACGGCTCTTAAGGGTCTTAAGGTGCATGCTGACCCTGATTATACAGGCATAGTAAAGATTATGGTTGAGTCCCCAAAAGGTATTTTCTCCATTTCCCCTGGAGACAGGATTGCACAATTATTGATTCTGCCTAGTCTCCATGCTCAATTTGCGGCAACCGACAGAAACAGAGGGAAAAAAGGATTCGGATCCACTGGTAACAACTTAACATGCCTGTCACTAGAAATGGATGATCAATCTATGATCACCTTGACAGTGGACAGTAAAAGAATCCTGGGACTGCTAGATACAGATGCAGACAAAAGCATAATAGCTAAAAAAGACTGGCCATCAGGACGGCCTATTCAAGCCTCTTCCCAGAAGCTGCAAGGCCTAGGATATGCTAGGGCACCTAATGTTAGTGCACAATTATTGGATTGGACCAATGATGATGGCCTAAAGGGCACTATTCAGTCATATATGCTAGAATTGCCTGTTACACTATGGGAAAAGATTTGCTAAAAGACATGGGGTTTAGGTTGAGTAATGAGTATTCCCAAATCTCCCAAAAAATAATGGCAGATATGGGCTTTCATCCTAAGTATGGATTGGGTAAACACTTACAAGGCAGAACAAGCCCTGTATCAACTCAGCAGAGACCACCCAGACAAGGCCTGGGTTTTTCCTATGGGGGCCACTGAGGATGGTATTCCCATTACTTGGAAGACTGAGAAACCTGTATGGGTCCCTCAGTGGCCCCTATCTCTAGAAAAATTAAAAGCTGCTCAAGAACTAGTCCAGGAACAATTGACGCAAGGACATATTGTGCAATCCACATCATCATGGAATACTCCTATATTTGTGATTAGGAAGAAATCAGGAAAATGGAGATTGCTGCATGACTTGAGAGCAATAAATAATCAGATGCAGCTAATGGGTCCTGTGCAGCGGGGGCTTCCCTTGCTGACCGCCTTGCCTTCGCAATGGCATGTTATAACAATAGACATTAAGGATTGTTTTTTCTCCATTTCTTTGAATTCAAAAGATACGGAGAGATTTGCCTTTACCATTCCCTCATGTAATCATGAGGAGCCGGACCAATGGTTTGAGTGGGTAGTGCTGCCCCAGGGAACGGCTAATAGCCCAACCATGTGCCAATTGTTTGTAGGCTGTGCTTTGGAACCTATACGAGCATCTTTCCCAAAAATATGCTGTGTCCATTATATGGACGATATACTGTTAGCAGGAAAAGATAAGTTACAGTTAAAAGAGGCTTACAGAGCATTAGAAAAGAGATTAAGGTCTTGGAGGCTATGTATTGCCCCAGAAAAGGTGCAGATGGCTCAGGTTGTTGAGTATTTGGGGGCTAAAGTGACCCTTCAATCGGTTTATCCACAAAAGTTAGAAATCAGAAAAGACAATTTAAAGACATTGAATGATTATCAAAGATTATTAGGAGATATAAATTGGATTAGGAGTTATCTAAAGCTAGCAAATTATGAATTAAAACCCTTATATGATGTGCTTAAAGGCGATAGTGCCCTAGATTCACCTAGGTATTTGACCAAAGAAGCACACCAGGCACTACAATTAGTAGAAGATAGACTACAATAGGCTTACCTACAGCACATGCAAGAAGATCAGGAGCTGCTGCTATGCATTTTACCTACTATGAGACAACCCACAAGAGTGTTGTGGCAGCAGGGACCCTTGCTATGGATTCATCCTAAAGTATCCCCTGGAAAGAGCATTGAGCATTATCCTACAACCGTTGCTCAACTGGCCCAACTTGGCTTACAACAAACCTTACAGTTTTTTTTGGCAGAAGTCCTGAAACTGTTGTAACACCTTACACCACAGCACAAGTTTTAGTGTTGTGTACTATCATTGATGATTGGGCCATTCTTAGATGCTCCTTTCCTAGAAAGCTTGATAATCATTACCCAAAGCACCCCTTAATGACATTCTTTAAAGAACATCCTATTGTTTTTCCAAAGGTAACAGCTACCACACCTCTTCATGATGCCATTAACATATTTACAGATGGCTCCAAGAACAGAGTGGGAGCATATCTGGTCCTTGGCCAGCCGGTAGTCCAATGCCAATTTGCTCCGGGGACCCCTCAAGTAACAGAATTACTGATAGTGCTAGAAGTCTTTACAACCTTCTCCTGTGCCTTTAATTTGATTCCTGATTCGATTTATGTTATAAATGCCTTGAAGATTCTTGAAGTGGCAGGCCCCATAAAACCATCCAGTACTGTAACCTGTCTATTTTCCCAATTGCAAAAACTTATTAGACACCGCTCTCAAAGATTTTTTCCCACAACATATAAGGGCTCACACAAAGTTGCCCAGTCCCTTAAGTGAGGGAAATGCCTTAGTGGATGAAGCCACTAGACAAAAGTGGGTATTTCCTGTAGCTGTCAGCACTCAGGCCCGAGATTTTCACAAACTCTACCATGTTAATGCCAAGACTTTGCGGTCTAAGTTTCACCTGTCCAGACAAGATGCTAGACAAATTGTGGTTGATTGCCCTCAGTGTGTGCAATTCCACCACCCACCATCCTTGGGAGATAACCCACGAGGGCTACTCCTCCTTAAGGTCTGGCAAATGGATGTTACTCATTTGCCTGAATTTGGCGCTCTAAAATATGTTTATGTATCAGTAGATACATGTTCAGGGATTCTTCATGCTACAGCCATGAGTGGAGAAAAGGGCCGCAATGTTATAGCCCATTGCCTCAAATCATGGGCAGCCTGCGGTAAACCTACACAAATAAAAACTGATAATGGACCAGGCTACACTGGACAACAGTTCACTACCTTTTGCATGCAGATGGGCATACACCTTAATCATGACCTACCCTACAACCCCCAAGAACAAGGCATTGCAGAAAGGGCGCATCGCATCCTCAAAGAATGTCTAATTAAACAAAAGGGGGGAATAGGCCTTGACCGAACCCCAAAGGAGAGACTTTCTTTAGCTCTCTTCACTCTTAATTTTTTGACTTTAAATTCATGTGGCCAGTGTGTGGCCAATAGACATGCTGCCCCGGGCGGTGGCATTAGTGGTCTAGTTAAATGGAAGGATGTGTTGACAGGTCACTGGAAAGGACCTGATCCCGTGCTGGCATGGGCATGAGGGTCTGTTTGTGTTTTTTCCCAGGAAGCTCAAGACCCAGTGTGGGTTCCAGAACGATTAACCAGAAAAGTCAAAGAAGATGGTCCTGTTGCCGATCCTCCTGATGATGCTGTCGTCACAGAGCCTTGCTCAAGCGAGGCAGAAGGTCAAGCAAAACCAGATCCAATGGGGAATCCTATCAGCATTCCTGCTTCCGATGCCTGTGACGCATTCAGCACCAGTGTTTCCTAGGTTTTTTACCACTGGTAATGATGTAGATCTTCCTTACTTGCCTTATGATGGAGAGGTGGCTCCTGTAGCAGGACAGACCAACTTTTCCCTTAAAGGGGTGCTTTGCTTTAGCATTGATAAAAATGATTCTGATAGTATAAATTTGGTAAGGCATACTGCAGGATGGTGGGGGTCAAAAATTTAATAGGGTGACCAGACTTATAATGAAGTGTTTACGGATACTTACAATTATACATTTTTATCCAATCCTGCATATGAATGTGCCCACTGGTTGAATACCACCTGGCCAGAAGAACGTGATGCCAGTTTCCCTACCACACAACAGCCTAAATGGGCTCCTTATTGCTTGGGAGTACTTGAACCTAATGTCCGATGGCCGTGGACAGGGTGTCAGTCAGATATGGTAACTTGAGTTGATAAACATCGACTTTTTACCTTCTCCCCCAATATTACTGGTCTTAATAGAATTTATCGAGGCTTGTTTCAACAAGACCCCTGTGGAAACCCCTTTGATAATTGGATGCTATGTGGGGTTAATGGGAGTTGCTCTAATGTAGAACCTTTGGGGCTTTTGCTGGGAGGAGCTGTTGGTAGGCATAATGTTACATGCTTATACAATTGGACCTCCCAAGAAGATGCAGATACATCAGTAATAGTTAATGCCACCAACTCATGCACCAAGATGCATGCGGCCATTATGGAGACAAAGTACTTTGACCCTATTCCTGTATGTGTATATCATCCTTTTGTGTTTGTTGTTAGTAAGAGTGGCTTTAAGAATTGCACTGATTTCTGCTATTATGCACAGTGCTGGAATGCTTAAAGTTATACGTTTGCCCTGGTCGCACATGTGCCACGATGGATTCCTGTGCCAGTAATAACTCCTGGCTCCATGATATTATTTAGACAAAAGAGAGATTTTGGCATCACGGAAGCCATTGGTATAGCCATTGCCGCAGCTGCTGGAGGAGCCACTACTGCAGCCATTGCCATGAGCCATACAATACAAACTGCACAGATCTTAAATGATTTGTCTACCACAACCACCAAGGCTTTAGATGTCCAAGAGAATATTAATTCCCAATTAAAGGGAGGCCTGATGGTTGTTAATCAGAGAATTGATGTAGTTCTCAACTACAAATACTCAACAGATAGATGTTCTTTGGCAGCTTGTTCAGCTTGGATGTGAATGGAAGATGTCAGGCTTATGTGTGACCAGTGTTCAATATGAGGATTTTACTCATGCTGCAAATTTGTCTAAATGATTATCTAGTTTTCTATTAGGGAACTGGACCGGAGAGTTCGAAGTGCTGATGACCCAACTGAGAATGACCATCATATATGTGAATTCGACCAGGGTGGATCCTGAACTAGCAGAAGGGCTGGCCTCTTGGAAATCTGCTGCTGTGGACCATCTGAAAGAGTGGGCAGGAATAGGCTCGATGGCTGGCTTTATGGTGTTGATATTCCTTCTTTGCATGTGGTGTGCTTGTTGCATGAGGGTTCAGCAGCGCCGGAATGCCGCTTTACTGGTGCAAGCCTTTACTGCCATTGAGGAAGGACAGTCTCCCCAAGTTTGGCTGGCTACCCTAAAACATTAGCCGCCATATTTTTGCAGGTTGCGAGGCTATGAATTGCAGTCAGGTTACCTCTCGATATTTTGGGGAACTCAAGGAAGGTATGTTCATTTGCATGTGGGTTGTTGCCCTGAATTTCCCACCTCTGGGAAAATAGGGTGTGGATGGGTCTCATGTTCTTGAGGGGGACGCCCCAAGAGAAGCTTGGGATGATGTTACAATAGTACAGCAGAGAATGGACCTCTACCCTCACCTGCTTTATTTAAATAATAAAAAAGGGGGGGGGAACTGTTGGGACCTGCAATCAAGCCACAGCCTAAAATGGTGCCGGCTTCCACCCTCCGCTTTCCCCGGTGGCGAGCGCTCTCTAGGGAAAAAGTCTTATTTGGCGTGAGGCGATCATGCCAGTGAGCGTCTGCATGCATGACCCAATGGGCAGCATCCACATGGCAGGGAGTGAGTGGATCACCAGAGAGCTTTTAAGCTGAGAGCCAGGGGGAAGAGGAAGGAGAAGGAGAGAAGAAAGAAGAGTGTACACGCTGAATAAAGGACCTGGTCAGTTGCTGCAGAAGAATCTGGTGTTGCGTCTTCCTTGCCAGCGAGATGGGTGCGACAGATGTTGGGGATTATATTCTTATACATTGTAAATATTTTCTACTCCTATTGGTTTAATAAAATGCTGACAGAAGGCAGACAGGAAGTTGTGGGGGGGATACCAGACTAAGAAAACTCTGGGAAGATCAAAAGGAGAGACAGATAAAAGCAGACACAGAGGAAAGAAGATGAGAATGCTGCACAGAGAAAAGGTACCAAGCCACATGGCTAAAAAAGATAAGAATCATGGGTTAGTTTAAGAATAGAGTTAGCAAGTAATATGGCCTGAGCCATAGGCCAAACAGCTTGTAATCAATATAAGCTTCTGTTTCTTTCAGACTAAGGGACTGCAGGTCAGGACTTTGGGACTAGCTGGGCCAGAAACTTCTTAACCACAAGTCAGTTTTTAGTATTCTCCCCCAACTTCACCCCCACCTAATCCCTCACTTGCTAAGTTTCCAAACACACTCATATCTAGTCCATCCACAAAATCTCTTCAATTTCCCCTTCCCAGGGAAATCCACATGTCCCCGTTGAACTGTCCATGTTACCTAATTTCTCTGGGTCTGTTGATTGTAGTATTGTTATTCTTTACTTAACAGTTAATATTCACTTGTATGTGAGTACATACAATGTTTGTCTTTCTGGGTCTGGGTTATCTCACTAAGGATAATTTTTTTTTCTGGTTCCATCCATTTTTCTTCAAATTCCATGATGTCATGGTTTTTGAAAGCTGAGAAATATTCCATTGTGTAAATGTGCCACATTTTCTTTATCCATTACTCAGTTGAAAAACATCTGGTTTGTTTCCAGGTTCTGACTGTTACAAATAAAGCTGCTATGAACATAGATGACCAAGTGTCCTTATGGTATAATTGAGTATCTTTTGAATATATGACCAAGAATGGTGAGAAAGATCAATTCCCAATTTTCTGAGAAACTATCATATTGATTTCCAAAGTATCTGTACAAGTATGCAATCCCACCAGCAAAGGAGGAGTGTTTCCTTTGTTCCATTTCCTCTCCAGCATGAGCTATCACTTATGTTTTTGATCTTAGCCATTCTGACAGGTATAAGGTAAAAATCAAAGACTCATTTTTATTTGCATTTCACTAATGGATAAGAATGTTGAACATTTCTTAAGTGTCTCTTAACCATGTGAGATTTGTCTGTTGAGTATTCTGTGTTTAGATCTGTATGCCACTTTGTAACTGGATGTTTTGGTTTGTTGATATCTAGTTTCTTGAGTTGCTTATGTATTTTAGAAATCAGATCTCTGTCAGATGAAAGAATGATGAAGACCTTCTCCAATTCTGTAGGCTGCCATTTTGTCCTGTTGATGATATTCTTTGCCTTACAGAAGATTTTCATTTTCAGGAGACCCCATTTATTGATTGTTGCTCCTGGTGTTCGTGCTAATTGTGTTATATTTAGGAAATGTTCTCCTGTGCCAATGCATTCAAGGCTACTTCCACTTTCTCTTCTATCAGGTTCAGTGTATCTGGATTTATGTCGAGGTCTTCGATCCATTTGGACTTACATTTTCTGCAGGGTGATAGATATGGATCTATTTTCATTCTTTTACAGACCAAAATCCAATTATACCAGCACCATTTGATGATTTTTGGATTTGCTTCATTGTATAGTTTTGGCTTCTTTAAAAAAAAAAATCAGGTATTCATAAATGTGTAGATGTATATCAGAGTCTTCAGTTTGATTCCCTTGATCTACCTGTCTGTTTTTATGTCAATACCATGCAGTTTTTATTACTATAACTCTGTAATAAATCTTGAATTTATTCCAAGATGCCTCTGGAACTTCTTTTGTATAGGATTATCTTGGCTATCCTGGGCTTTTGATTTTTCTATTTGAAGTTGGGTATTATTAGGCATTATTCTTTCAAAGTCTATAAAGAATTGTGGTGTTAATGGGATTGCATTAAGTCTGTAGATCACTTTTGATAAGATGGCCATATTTACTGTGTTAATCCTGCCTATTCATGGGCATGGGAGATTCTGATATTGTCTCTAATTTTTTTCTTCAAAGACTTCAAGTTCTTAATCATACACATTTTTTACTTGCTTGATTAAAGTTACACCAAGATACTTTTTATTATTTGTAGCTATTGTGAAAGGTATTGCTTCCTTGGTTTCTTTCTCAGTTCATTTATCTTTAGTATATAAAAGCACTACTGATATTTTTGAGTTAAGCTTGTACCCTGCCACATTAATGAAGAAGTTTATCAGCTCTAGAAGTTCCCTGGTATAATTTTGGGGGTTGCTTATGTATGCTATTACATCATCTGCAAAAAACAATACTTTGACTTCTTACTTTCCAATTTGTATCCCCTGATCTCCTTTTGTTGTCTTATTGCTCTAGATAGATCTTTGAGTAGTATATTGAATGTATAAGGGAAGAGTGAACAATCTTGTCTTGTTCCTGATATTAGTAGAATTGCTTTGTTCTCTCCATTTAATTTGATGTTGTTCTATCAGTTTGCTGTTTATTACCTTTGTTATATTTAGGAATGTTCCTTGTATCCCTGATCTCTCTAAGACTTTTATCACATATCATGAAGGAGTGTTGAATTTTGCCAAAGGCATTTTCAGCATCTAATGAGATGGTTATTTAGCTTTTTTCTTCCAATTTGATTGTATGATGGATGGCATTTACTAATTTTCATATATTTAATCATCCATGCATCTCTGGGATGAAGCTACTTGGCCATGATGGGTGATGTTTTTGACGTAGTCTTGTATTTCATTTGCAAGTACCTTATTGAATATTTTTGTATCAATGTTCATGAGAGAAATTGGACTGTAATTCTCTTTGTTTGGTTTCAGTATCAGGGTGATAAATTTGGCAATGTTTCTTCTGTCTTTATTTTGTGGAATAATTTGAGAAGTATTGGTAATAGCTCTTCTTTGAGGGTCTGGTGGAATTCTTTGATGAAACCATCTGACTCTGGGCTTTTTTTGGTGGGAGACTTTTAATGACAATTTTGTAGTGGTATTATGCTGGTAATATAAATATTTCTCCTGCCTATGGGTTTAATAAAATGCTTATTGGCCAAAGGCAAACAGGAAGTGTGGGTGGGGCTACCAGGCTAAGAAAACTCAGGAACATCTCAGAGCAGAGACAGACTCCAGACATAGATGCTGGAGTCGCTAGACCTGCCAGGAGATGCAGAGGAAATGCTGTTCTGAGTAAAGGTACCAAGTCGCACAGCTGAACAAGATGGGTTGATTTCAGATGAAGGAGTTAGCAAATTATATGCCTGGGCCCTAGGTCAATCAACATAAAAGTAATATAAGCCTGTATGTGATTATTTGTGGCTAAGTGGAGCCGAGAGTGGGTCTAAACCTTTGGTCTAGGTCAGAACCATTTACAATACAATTTTTATTTCCTTGGGGATTCTGCTAACAGCCTGTGTTAGCCATGCCTTTAGTCATTTTGCAACATCATGCTGTCTAAACATAAATATACAATCTTCCTTTCCCATACCTCGCAAGTACAACTATTTTTCAGGTATCTATATATTATTATTTTCATATATTATCACTCTGCTTTTGTATACCTTTCAATAATTAATTAGGAATTGTCTTTACTTTTTCAATTGATCTGACATTTGATTGGTGAACAAAAAAAAGCTTTTTTGGAGGGGTAGATATATATATTATCAGGGCCTAAGGATAAAACATGATAGCAGAATGCAAATCTAGCATGTATAAATACTTGGCTGAATTTTTAGCACTATACAAAAATGTCACCAGGGCCGATTGTGGCAGAGCATGCCTTTAATCCTGGCATGTAAAAGACAGAGGCTGACTGATCTTTGTGAGTTAGAGGTCAGCCTGGTCCTACAAAGCAAGATCCAGGAGAGCCAGGCCTGTTATACAGAGAAACCTGTTGGAGGGGTGGGAAGATGTCACCAGAGATTAGGGAACTCAACCACCATTGTCTGGTCAACACAGCTGTATATCAACCTGACCAAGCAATAAATAAAGGACTGGTACGTATAATAAACATCTATCTTTCTTTTCCCATATTAGTGAACAACTGTTACATACAAAAATTTGTTGAGGTTTAATAGTTTCATTAATGTGCTAACTTTTCAGTTCATTTTTATTTAATTTTATTTTTATTTTATGTGAATTGGTGTTTTGCCTGCATGTATAACTGTGTAAGGGTGTCAGATCCTGGAATTACAGACAGTTGTTAGCTGCCATGTGGATGCTGGGAATCAGACTCAGGTCTTTTGGAAGAATAGTCGGTGCTCTCAACTGCTGAGCCATCTCTCCAGTCCTAACTTTTCAGTTCTATAGTTAATAATCTTACAATGGAAATAGCTACTGGTGATGTAAAAATAAACCCATGTGCTAGGGAGGTAGCTCAATTGGTAAAGTATTTGCCTAACGTGAAAACAGTTCTGGAATTGAAACCCACCACCATATAAACAGGGCGTGGTAATGAATACTTGCAATTCCATTACTTGAGAGGTGGAATGGAAAGGATCAGGAACTCACAGTCATCTTTGCCTGCATAGCTAGTTCAAGACTAGCCTAGCCTACCCAAGACATTATCTCCAAATAAAATTATTATAAGATTAGTTGAGGTATTATGCTGCTTTGTTCTTTGGTTACTCTGATTCAAATTAGCTTCATCTGTTAAGAGAGAACCACAGTTAAGACATTTCTTCATCAAATTAGCCAATAAGAAAAGCTCTTCTGTATGAGTTCATGTGATTATCAAATAAACCAGGTGGTTATCAGTAGGCTGGAACCCACACAGGGATTTATGTTCTTGGTACAAGGTAACTTGTCCTGCTTACCTTCTCTATATTTCACTCCTATTCTTTCTCTCTTCTGCTATAGAATAACAGCAAGAAAAGCTTTCCAGATGCTAGTGACATCCTGGTAGAAGCCATGCTGTTATGCCTGGGAATGTTGCATAAATATTGTGTGAATGGAGCTCCTCATGGCAAGGTCCTTTGAAGAATTCCATCCAGCTGGCAGTGACCTTGGGGCAATGCTGCAGACCCCCATGTTGGTCCTAGGAGAGCAATGCTGCAAAACCCCCCTCCCCCCCGGCCCCCGTGCTGATCCAAGGTAGCTCATGGACTTTAGGATTCTCTTAACTTTTGCTGTGTTTATTCTCCTGATAATTCTTAGATTTGCTTTGTCAGTTGTGATTCTGGCTGAGTTCACCAGGAACAAAAGCTAATGATATTTCTAAAAGTTTCTACAAAGAGATTAAGCCTCTTTGTAGTCATTCATTGAAGTCGGTTTCCGGGTCACCTCTGGCTGCCTTTGCAGTCCTCCTGTAAGCAAGAGGAACTCATTTAGGTTAATGATTCTTGCTTATTTGACTATCCTAAAAAGGAGATAACTATATCCCAAAGAACTTAAGAACTTGGGAGACTGTTTCTTAAAAAAATGACATTAAAAACTTATAGGAACACATAAGGAAAAGATAAAGGATATGAAAGATCCTACATCTCTCTGATGCCAGGATATGAATGGCTAGATTTTTTTTTTCAGTTAAAACTCTCAGTTCTCCTGGAAATAAAAGTACACAGAGAAACTGCCAGGAAGAATAGAAACTTGGTCCCAACAGTTAAAATTAGATAATCATTACTATTTTGAGAATTTATAAAGAATAGAATTATAACTGCTGTCAACATAAAAGTGATATACAGATTATTTAGAAATTGACTTACACTTGAAAATAATATCCTAGGTATGGTATTATATACTTAGCTTATTACAAAAATATGAAAGTATCACATTGTTAAGGACTAATCATAGAGCTTGAATCTTTTTTGTTGTTGTTGTTCTTTGTATGGCATATTTACCACCTGCTAGGGCACAGTATGAATAAGATTTGTCTGGCTAGATATAATCACTGGGTTAGCAATATAAAAATTAATAATATAGGGTAAAGGCCAATGATGACAAGGGTATGGGGAAAAACAATCTAAAATGGGTAATTGTTAATGATTCTTGGAAAATGATTAAAGAGAAATGTATTGAAATTGCTCACGCTTGAATGCATTAGAGCTTCTTTAACAGCTCGAGTTACTTGACACCATCTGTTTGAAAGACAATCAGTGTTCAGACTCTATTTCTTGCTGACTTCACACCTCTATCCTGTGGTTCAGAACCCACTGGAGCTGAACTCAGGCAGCATTTCAACCACAACCCAAAGCTAAAAATAATCTATTGTTTCCAAGGTAATCTGCAATAACAACACAAAGTGCTCCAAGACATACAATTAGTTGGTCACTTATAACTTATTAAATAATTTATGAATTACCAATTTTATTATAATGAAATTATTTTTTCTATCAGATAATCAAATAGTTAGTTGAATAAAACATAATGGTTTGATTTTTGAGCCATGGCCATTAACATTTCATTTAAAATAGAATTCTGACAATTTATGTTTATGCTTCATTGTTAATAATTCATTTTTATACTCCATGAGCCCTTGATACTTAGTAATAACTTCCCTCTGATATTTTGTGCCTGATTGCCACAAAGCCAGTGTACTTGTGTTGATTAGATCCAAGTAACATTATTTATATTTACTTGCATGAGTGAGTGTGTTTCTGTGTGTCTGTGGGTCTGGTGTATTCTAAATCGTCACTTATATACCCTTAAAGTAAGAAGACAATTCTTCTGTCACCTTGATGGATCTGGGAACTGTGTTCAAGTCATTAAGCCCCTAACACTACTACCTAATGAGACATCTTTAAGAACAGAGTCAAGTAACTCATTTTACAAACTAGTCCTGCCTCAACTGAATGTACCAGATTTTGCTGACTCCCCATGGGAGGGCTTACACTTTTGGAGAAGGGAAAGAGTTTGGGGAGGGAGACAAGACAAGGAATGAGAGGAGGATCTGTGCTTGGTATGCAAAATGAATTTTAAAATTCTTAAATAAAAAAATATATATTGGCTTCTTGAAATTGTACCCAAAAGTGAAATAGGATACCTATACCATCATGTTGTGATTATCAAAATTGCTCAAGGTTCCTTAAAAGATGATATGCTGTGTTCTCCATAGTGTCTGGAATGAGTAGGCTAGAGCCACGAGTGACAAAAGTAGATAAACACGCCAACACCATTCATTTAAGTTATCATCTTTATGAGCTTGAAATAGTGGCATGTTATTTGAAGTCCATCAGAATCTACTTCCAAATCTTTCACCAACTAAACAAGAAAAGGATTAATATTTATGTGGGCAGCTTCCTTTCTAAACCCAAACATAGCACAGAGCCTTGTCTATCGAGATTTTATCTTTCTAGTGCCTTCCATGAATCAATAACATTTAATTGCATTCCAGTTTTTTAAAAACCTTCTTTTGAGAGGGAATATGGTAAGGTAGAATTTTGAGGTAGGGTCTTAAGTAACCCAAGCTGGGCTCGAACTTACTATGTAGT
Source organism: Sigmodon hispidus (assembly GCA_004025045.1). NCBI lineage: Eukaryota > Metazoa > Chordata > Mammalia > Rodentia > Cricetidae > Sigmodon > Sigmodon hispidus. Next base: position 447,043 of record PVIH01000048.1, read on the forward strand.
GGAGGATAACCTTAAATTCCTGATCTTCATTCCTGTATTTCCCAAGTACTTGGATTCCAGATGTGTAGTGTCACAACTCATTTTCAGTCTCTGATTTTTAACTCCATACACATCAGTCATGGAATACTGGCACAGTGTCCCACATGAGGGAGATTGTAGTGTGACTCTTTCACAGAAGGACCTATGCTTTCTCTCCAAGGCATACTCCAGCACCTTGGTCATTCAGAGTTACAAGGGTGTTTCTTAATTTTTCCCTACTTTTTTGGAGTAAATTAAAAGAGCGGCAGGATGGTAAAATAAAAAGAGTAGGAATGGCTGAAAAAACAAGACTAGAATACTGGCCATACCAATGAGGACATTAACATGAGAATGTGGAATTCTTGGGCTCCCATAGCCTGCACAAGGGACTACCAGGAACTAATGATAGCTGGGAAAAGAATAATTACCTTTACCTAAGGATGATAATTACACATTGTCTAATGTAGAGTGGTAGTATACACACAAATAAAAACAGACTCACTCAACAGAGTGAATTTGTATGTATTTATGAATACATATGCATACATACAATACATAAAGGCTATCAATTTGAAAGTAGAGGATTCAAATGAGTGGATGGAAGGGGCTAAAGGGAGGGGGAAATGATATAACTCAATTTCAATTAAAATATATTTGAAAAAAAACAAGGGAGAAGGAGGTCAACAAAAAACAAATATATCTATATGAAAATGCCATTAGCTCAGTAAGCTGATTTAAAAGAATTAATAAAGAAATATAAGAGACTATCAATGATAATATTCAGATACACCTTCTCACAGAATACTGACAATATATACCCCTTGATTCTCACTGCATTTCTATACAGGTGCAGCCAACCAGCCTCTCTAGGGCACTGAGAGAAAACAGCAACAGACAAAGAAGAAAAAATAAGCCATAGTGAGATTCTACTGGGTGGGTGTACTAATTTGTGTATTTTGTCACTGAGTTTGGATATCTGTTTTCAATGCTAGAAAGTTGTTACACAGAAATAAATTGTCCTCCTGGGCAAATGACTGCACTGCTTATAGTCAGCCTAAGCCCTACTTTTAGTTTGTAGGGAATGTCATTGGCTGGTTGTTCTCCTCCTTTTTATAATCATAAGAGACAGAGCACCCCAAAAGCAGAATAAACACAAACATTTAGATGTGTGAGAAAAAATAAAAATCAAATTAGGGTTATTAACTAATAGGCTTTGAGCTAGCCAAAGGCTAGAGCATTCAAGTGGAGAACTCTGCTGCAAAGTGATACACAGAAAGGACTATTATTAGCTTGTAGGCAAAAGTGGCTCCTTACAGACTTGAGATAGTTGGTCATCTCAGCTGCTCAAGCAACTCGTTTCCGAGTGGTACCACCTCTTCATCGGTGCCATGAGTGCAAGAATTGTAGCTTCATGGACTGTAAGAATACATTCATTGTTGACTTTGTCTTCAGTTCTCTGGAATTTGAAGTGTTTAAGCATTTCTGCTTCTTTGGTGGGATAAATTGCTACAGGTTGGTCCTGGGGAATCCCAGAGGGCATTTAACTGCAGAAGCTCTTTGCATATGAACTGGTTGCTCACATTAACTGTTAGATGAAGTTGGGATTATTCTGCTTGAAAATTAACTACCATTTCAGCTCCCAGGTAACTCTGAGATTTATCAAAAGTCTGTTGTTTTCAATAATAATAAAAATCACATAAAAAAGTTACTTTTTTTGTCTTTGCCAAAAGACATAATAGAATATCATGTTGATATTATACATGTCAACTAAATCTATAGAAATAAGCAAGAAGTATTGAGCATTAATAATGAAATTAGCAAAACCATTTTAAAACCTTTAGTTGAGTTTGTTTTGTTAGAAATTAATCTAAATAATTTCAAGTCTGCTTTATTGGTAATTAAAATTATTTACTTTCACTTAACTTCATAATTTCATTTCTTGCATAAATGTAAAATGACCAGTTGCATCTGAATTGAGATTTTAAGCTAATCAATTTGATTGGGTGCTTAGCTTGCATCATTTATTAAGCAGTTTAACACCAAACTGTGGGAACAAGAAGATACATGAAACAGTGAAGCTGCCCCCAAGTGGTTGCAAACATGAATGTTTATTTTTAAAATCTATTTTTATATCTGGAAAGTTTTCTCTTTTTCAGGTGTCCATCTTAATAAACTAAATACTTTAAGGCAAGAAGGGCTAAATCTCAGTGTAAGAGGTCACCAGCGTTAACCCAACCTGGTGATTATACACTGATTCTCGGGCTCAGTTCTATCTCTCTGACCATACAGGATCCTAAATGGCAACACTTTCAAAAAAGAAAAGAAGAAAAGAATCCCTGCTCTGGAAGTAATAAAACAGAATTTTTGAATGGGAACGAGTAATCACCTGGGAGGTATTATTTCCTTTGGTCAGAATCTTGGGGCCATGTGAGGAGTTGTAAAAGGAGTCTGTTGGGACATGTTAGGGAATAGAAAAAACATATGGCAAATGCATCAGAATCAGCTTGCCTCTCAGATAACTACTGGCGTTTTATGTGTTCAGGTAGATGGAAGATCAATTAGAAACTATGGAGGGGGAGGAAGGTCAAAATCTAACCAAACGGCGCTCCCAAGGTCAATAGGCCAGTCTGCATACTTGAGAGCTTTCAGAATCCTAACAGCATTAGAGATGAATACTAAAGAAATAATGCCTATTGATCAAGAAAAAGGAAAGGAAGGGAAGGAGGGAGGAAAAAAAAGGAGAAGGAAAGAAAGGAAGAAAAGGTAGATGTCATATCCCAGTCAGAGAGAAGAGTCTAAAGTCTGGTGTTGGTCATTTGAGAGATGAGAGCACATAAATCAAGTGGTCAATACAAACTCGGGACAGGCTAAACAGTCAGGGAGCATCCAGAACGCAGGGTTCTAGTCAGCTGAGGAAATGGTACTCCAACCTTCAGTGTGAATCACACCACACAGATGTGTTATCAGTGGGTAGAAGTGCCTTGGATGGAGCCTGAGATTTTGCTTTAGTAACAAGTAATTTACAAATATTGTGTTTCTGTTCTGGGGTTCACTGTTAACACTCAGACACACTTCATGGAGTCCTAGCCAATAAGCAGGTTAACACCATGACCCATCCAGCCCAGCATCCTGACAATATCATCTTACGAAAAACCCCCTTCAAGGAGAAAAATCTCCTCTCCCCCTCTATTCCCATGAGGCATGCATCTCCTCTCTCTCTCTCTCTCTCTCTCTCTCTCTCTCTCTCTCTCTCTCTCTCTCTTCTCCTCTGTACCTTTTCTTCTCTCCTTTTCCTCCCTCTTCTCTTTTTCCTTCTCTCTTTAATAATGAAACTTTTCATGTGAGCACTGCCTGCAAGGATTGTCTTTTCTGTGTCTTCCACATGGAATGTAGAATGATTAATACTTTGTGAAGGCTGTCTGCAGGGCATTTCTGTTCCTGAACTGCCTTGGGCACCATGGATCCCACCCACCAAGGTCCCTTTGCACTGTTTCTAGAAACACCCTTCACCCTGGGAGATACTGAGTCAAAGGGCTGAACGTTCATCCTGGGTGCAATGGAAGCCCAGTAGGGCGCTTCACCAGAAAGCTTTTTGTGTCCTTGACTACGGGGTCAATGTGTGAGATGTGGTGTGGATTCAATATGGGAGAATGGTAACAGAAAAAGTAATTGAGAGTTGTTGAATTTTTTAATATATTATTTATTGGCTGGAACAGTGGTTTGGTTTAAAATTTTATATGATAATGTGTGTGTATGTAAGAGAGAGAGAGTGGAATCGTACACACACAGATCAACGTACAGTGCGTAAGTGACAGAGTCGCATGTGAAGGTCAGAAAACAAGTTTCTAAGTCAATCCGCTCATCGCACCGATTTTTCCAGAGATCAAACTGAGGTCATCAGGCTTGAGTAACAAACTCCTACAAATGGAGCCATCTCACTGGCCCTGGATTTATTGTCATTGTTTCAGACAGACTCTGTATGTAACCTAGTCTGGCCTCTGCTTTGCTATAACAGCCAGATTTGGTTCTGAACCTGGAAGATGCACTAAGTTGTTAACATTACAGACCTGTGAGACTTTCTGCCTCAGAATCACGGTTATTCTAGCAGTGATATGGAAGGGCCATTGTAGAAAGAAATCCACCATCTGTTCTGTTAAATTGTAAACTCATTGTAAGAAGGGCTAATGTAAAAAGGAAACTCACCATCTATGCTGTTAAATTGTAAACTAATTGTAAACTTACTAGAAGAATGCCATGCCTTGCTCTCACGCCCCACACCAGGAATTCAGCTCGCCGTGTTTGAGGAAGCACCAGATGGGCTCTCAGATAGCGCCGGAATTCGTTTACCCATCCAAATTCCGAAGAATACCTGGCCTGACCAGATAGCTGAGCCATGATGAATCCATTTCCCCCTCTCCCCCGTAGAACTTCCCTTAAAAGCTCTGTAAGCCTTGGGCTCAGGGTCGCTAGCTTCCCTGCTGGTGACCCACGGGCTCGTGTTCATTAAAGCTTCCTTTGCTACCCGATATCAGAGTGAAGCTCTCTATTTTGGGGCGCCGACTTTAACAATATTAGTTTCATATTGTAGTGGAAGTTGGGAGAAAGAATGGCTAAGAAGCTCTGTTCAGATAGACACACCATTATTTAGCCTCTTCCTGAATTTGAGAGAGAAGAAATAGAAGAAGAAATAGGAGGAGGAGAAGAAAGAAGAAGAAAGAAAAAGAGAAGGAAGAAGAGGAGGAGGAGAAGGAGAAGAAAGAAGAAGAAGAAGAGAAGAAGAAGAAGAAGAAGAAGAAGAAGAAGAAGAAGAAGAAGAAGAAGAAGAAGAAGAAGAAGAAGAAGAAGAAGAAGAAGAAGAATGGCACAGCAAATTTGAATCTGGAAGCAGCACAGCCCAGGAATTAACTGCCTTGTAGGATGTAAAGCAGCAGAGGGCCGGCCTGATGGCTCAGCAGGTAAAAGCATTTGCTGCCCACGCTTGACAATTTGAGTTCAGATCCCTGAAACTTAACATAAAGACAGAAGCAGCAGTGCATGTCTGTAACCCCAGCACTCCCACAGAGAGATGAGACATCACAGGCCAGATTGCCTCAAGTATGAAGCATGCTGGTAAGTACAAAGAGAAGTCCTGACCTCAAACAAAGCTTAACATGAAGGATCCCACATCTGAGGCTGTCCTCTGACCTCCTTGTGCTGACTCTCACACAACAATGCATTGATTATACACACAGAAGTTAAGAAAATTAACAAAAGAAAAGACTATAGAATTCCCGTAAAAACAACAACAAACTGACAGCTATGTTAGGAACATAGGCTGACACATCTGTGTCTTTCCATGATGTCAGAAATTAATGAATGATGATAAACTCACAAGCTACATCATGACTTGTGTAAACAAGTCACTAGTAAGTCTAGACCTCATGATTTGTGCTGGACAGATAGTGATTACTTATACAGATGTGGAGTCATTTTTCCCTTGCATTTCCACTCAAAATGGAGCAAAATACACTTTTTCACTCAGGACAAGGCCTTGTCTATAGGCTACGATTCTATACAATAAACAGAATACTAGAGCCATTGCCCCACATCTCAAAATGGGTGCCATCATTTTCTGGCATCACCCCTTATAAAGCATTTAAAAGATTTCCTTGCACTCTGCTTGATTTAAAAATCAGAACTTTTTCTTTTTTCTCTTTACTCAGCAGTAGAGTCCAGTGCCCAGTACTACTCATTGTTTAAATAGACCAAGAATTTCTTTAAATAATGAATTTGAGCCATATTAGGATATTGTCTTTGAAGGGGACTCTCACACAGCAGGCAAGGCTACCTTCCAGACCCCTGATTAGGCATAAACCACACCCAAGCACCTGTTTTCATAGAGGGGTGAAGAAAAGTTAAAGTGGTTGATTTCTGACACAGTCAGAAAACAGCTGCAAATGACCTTGCAAGTGTCATCTTAAGAAGAAAAGGGGAGGTCTGTATAGAATGGGCTAACAGGGGTTTGCCAATGAGAGAGAAGGGGATGGGAACAGGGATATTTGTTTCAGAGGGACCAAGGACTGCCTCTAGATAGAAAGGAGTCAGGCAAAGCACATAGGCAAATGGCAGTTGATAAAGGTAAAGGCAGAAATTGAGGTGTTTAATTTTAAGGGCATGTTAATTCGGTGAGCCAAGGGGGGCTTTTGATTGCTGGACTTTGGTAGTCAGCCTCAGCAGAAAGAAGTGCCCAAATAAGGGACTAGAACTTGGAGGCTTTGAGGACCTGAATTCATCCAAACATTGGTACCTGAGGACAGGGCCCAGGTCTGCGAGTGAACCCAACAGCCAATGGATTCAAAGGTTAGATTTGTGCCAGAGGACTCAGCCAATGGCTGTTGTACCTTACCCCTTTTGCCCAATCCTGGAATGCCAAGGTGTGTCTCATCTTGCTTACCAATGGTTTTCTTTAAAGACCTCGGCCCATGGGGCAGTGGGTCCTTAGCCTTTCCGCTGCACCGGAGCAAGGCTATCTATCTACCAGGGTTCCTTAAAATCTGTATTTAACAATAAAATCTTTATGCGTGTTACAGCATGTCCAGCCTCTCGGATGATCATAGCAATTCTTACATGTGGGCATAACAGTGACTAGCTTTAGAAATGCAGTGTAAGGGATTTTAGCATAGAGAATGGAATGAAGGAAAAGGCCTGCCAGACCCACATGCTCAAGTGGGTTGGTGTCCCTTCAGTCTTGGTACGAAAGCCTCCTTTGATCCTAGGAAAAGAAATCAAAACATAAACAGCTGGAGAGGGCATCAGCAGAGTCAAGGACACTGCATGCCTAATCTTAAGACGGTGATGAGTTAAGGAAGTAAGAATTTGATGGAATGAGTGGATCAAGAGAAAGATGTAGATATTTGAGTAAAGGAGATAATTGTAGCAGGTGTGGAGGCAAATGCCATTTTTTATAATATTATTTTATTTTTTATTTAAGATTAACTTATAACTATTGTCTTAAAATGATAATTGACTATAACTTTTTTTTGGATGACTAATTTATTGGGAAAGGGACGTAGTGTTTTTATTAAGTTGTTTTATGTTGGCTAGTGGGCGACAGTATTTTTGTGGGGTCTTGTAAACTAAACAATGGTTAAGTTTTAATGAAGTAACTGTAAATATATATATATATAACTATTTTATAAATGTCTATAACCATTTTTATTGTATTGAGTGAGTCTATCTGAAATTTTTGTTAAAGATATGATATGAAATTATTTTATAACTGTTTTGATTGGTTTATATCTTAAAAGTGATTATTGAGTGACATGTGGCAGGTTTTTTGTTTGTTTTAAAGGTCTTTTGTTTTGTGTTTTTTTGCCAGTATAATGGAGTCAAAAGTCTTAAATTAGGTATAACCAGTAAAGGAAGACCTGCAGGTAGGCAGGAGCATCAAGGTCTTCCACATGGGAACAGCCAATAGCTGCCCCTGACATGTGAGTGGTAGTTGGAGGTGGGTTCAATTGCTGAATTCAGTTGCTTCTAGTTCTTTTTATTTGTTCATTTATTTGACACTATCTTGTCTTGTTATTTTTGCTCATACTAGCCAGAAATTTATTACTTAGCCTACTTGGACCTTGAACTCACAATTTTTCAGCCTTTGCCTCCAAAGTGCTAGATTTCAGTTGAGTACCTCTATGCCCAGCTAGCTTTTGATGCTTCATTCTCTTGCAAAGCAACTCAATTTTAATTTCCCTCCTAAGGGCTATGGTGAAATCTCCCTAGAGCCTTTCCCTGTTCAACCTAGATTTGTGCTCTGGTTCTAGGGTCACATGATATAACATGATATCAGGGCCTTCTGGTCATCTATCACTATCCGAATAATCACCCAAGTTATCCTATATCCTTGGCATCACCACACCTTCAGCTTAGGCAGATTTTGCTGCCCTTACATCTCCTTTGGATGGAGAAAACTACTGTGAGCCTATCTGAGGTCCCCTTGCCAGAGGCACTAAGTGCCTTCCTGCGGTGAGTCTTGCTAGCTTTTTAGAAAGTACTATTAACATGCATGGGGCATCCTGAATCACTTCCCCTCCTCTCCTTCATCCTTGGGAAGTTTCTTTGTACTCTTAAAGAACATTTGTCCCTTTGTGTTATTTTAAATCACTACTTTAGATTACACCTCAGTCTTTTTCTGCTTCTTCCAAGTCCTATAAATTTTCCAAAGGTTTGAGGATCTGAGGACAGAAAAGAACAGTTCTACTCTCCTTTCTGTCTCCAAATTGTTTGGTTCCAGGACAGACAGACAGCATGGCGGCAAATGTAGAAATAAAGTAGATGATATACAGGAGGGATATACACACATGAGAGAAGAAACAGAGACATACACACACAAAGCATATAGACTACCTTTTACTTTTATAATCTTCATAGAACTCCATGATCAAGATAGTATTACCTGTGCTTGTGAGATCACTGATGGTTAGTGGGTATCGAAGTTATTGTCCAGATTTATCAGAAGAGTATGTAATAAAGATAGAAGTTCACCATTTGTAATATTATCACTTTAAAAGGGCTATTCAAGGATGGTGAGGATGGTTCCTCAGGTAAAGTGCTTGCTGTTTGAGCATGAAGGCATGGTTTCAAATCCCCAGCACTTAAATCAAAGCCAAATATGGCTGCACATATCCACAACTTTAGTTCTGGGTGGACAATGGTATTAAGTAGATCCCCAGGACTTACTCTCCAGCCAAACTAGAGGCCTTCCCCCACAGAAACAGCAGAGAAAGACACCTAGTGTTAATCTTTGCCTTCTCTGCATGTGTGCTTGAGCAAGTACTTCTTCACATTCATGTGTGCACACATGCATATATACATGATGAACACATACACACATTGATGAACCAGCCTGCCTTCATCTTAGGCATGAAAGCCATCTTAGAGAAAAGACAAATTAGGTTCATTTCTGTTTGTGATTAAATCTATTTCTCAAAGACAACAGTCTTGTCTTTGTTTCAGGAGGTTGTAATGCTTATGTTCAGCATCTGTAACACTGACTGTTTTATCCACTAAATCACTAAATCCCCCATTGGGAAATTCCTGACCTTGAGCTATAAAAATCTTTATCATCAGACTTTCTTTGGACTGTCAACTCTCAAATAATAGCATGGTACAATCCACAGCCCCAAAGAGGCTGGATAACAAGAAGGGCCCAAAGAGGGATGCATGGATCTTCTGGGAAGGGGAAATAGATCTCCTGCGTAAACTGGGGATAGGGTGGTAGAGGTATGGGGTCACTAGGGAGCAGGCTCGACAGGCTGGGTGAGGGAGGCAGGTTGTGGGAGGAACAGAGGGTGAGAGTAACTAAAGAGATGAAGGGCAGTTTGGGATGAGGGAGAAACCTAGTACCAGGGAATCCCCCAGGAATCCACAAGGATGACTCCAGCTAAGACTCCTAGCAATAGTTGAGAGAGTACCTGAGCTGGCCTTCTCCTATAATCAGATTGGTGACTATTGCAATTGTCATCAGAGATACTCTATCTAGTAACTGATGTACTCTATCTAGTACATGCAGAGATCCATAGCCAAGCACTGGACTGAACTCCAGGAGTCTTGCTGAAGAAAGGAGAGAGGGAATATATGAGTCGGGGTAGAGTCATGATGGGGAAAATCACAGAGACTGCTGACCTGAAATCATGGGCACTCATGAGCTCTGGACCAACAGTTAGGGAGACTCCATGGGACCTACCTAGGCCCACTCCATGTTTGTGACAGTTGTGTAGCTTGTCTTTTTGTAGGGCTTCTGGCAGTGAGATCAGGACCTCAGCCTGGCACTTATCTGGCTTTTGGAAATCTGTTTTTCATGCTAGATTACCTTGCCCAGTCTTGATGCAAGGGGAGGAACTTGGTCCTGCCTCAACTTGATGTGCCATACTTTGCTCAAGCCCTAAAGAACCAGGGAAGTGCCTCCATTTTGAGCAAATTCCTAACCCCAGCTTGAAAATGGCCTGAGTTTCACTGAGTAGGTTCCAGAGACTTGAAAGTACAAAGTCAGAATGTCCTAGCACAGGAGATAACCTAGGGCCATTTGACAGCAACTAATTAACCACAGAATGTTCCAGCACAAGAGATAATCTATTAAAAAAAAAAAAAAGGTTTGACAGCCAGCTAAAATAACAGAGGAAATATGGAAAGTCCCTAAAAATGAGCTAATCAGAATTTTATCCATACTGAGACCCCTAATTGATTGATATGAACTTTGTAATTTTTGCGTTTAAAAACTCACCTTGCCCAGGGATGGATACCTCCTCCATCTTCTGTTATAAATGTGTGTTTGGTGGGGTCCCTGCTGCAGCTTGTATTTCTTTTTAATAAACTTTGCTTTTGCATTTCAAAGAATTTTAGTTTCTGGAAGTCTCTTCAGGGGTTTCAAGACCAGGGCACAACGATCTATGAGAGGCCTGCCCTTTTCTGAATGGAAATGGAGGATTTGTTGTGGGTTGACCTTCTCTGTATGCTGTAAATATATATTTCTCTCACTGGTTGATAATAAAGGTGTTCTGGCCTATAGCAATCAGGATAAGGTTGAACAGTAGAATCGAACTAAATACTTAGAGGAAGAAGGGCAGAGTCAGGGCAGATCTGAGTCAGCCATACAAGGGAAAAGATGCCAAAGACCAGTAAGCCTCAGATCACATGGAAATACATAGATTAATAGAAGCCAACTAATTTAAATCTAAGACCTAGGTAGTAATAAGCCTCAGTCACTTACCAATCATTTATAATACAAGCTTCTGGAGGCAGTTATGGGATGGGGTGGGGCAGAAAAATTCCATTTACAAGTAAAGGTAGATGTGAAGGGGAGGTATTGGGGAGGGTGAGTGGCGTAGGGGACTTGGAGGAGAGTCTTATGTAAAATAAATTTTTAAAGATGTTATTTAAATAAAATAATAAAAAGTAATGTGGAGACTTACTAATTATACAAGCTTGTCCTGAGCTTAGATTTGTTCCCAACTAATTTTTAAAACGTAAATTAATCCATTTGTATTATGCATTCTGCCATTTGGTTTGTTACCTCTCCTAGGCACAGTCACACATCTGTGTCTTGTTGTTGAATCCACCACCTCTCAGATTCTGCCCCCCACTTCAGTTCTTCTCTTTCCCAGAAGTCCCACCTATTCTCTCCTGCCTAGCTATTGATCATTCAGCTTTTCTTTAAACCAATCAGAAGGAGCCTTGGCAGAGCTACATCATCACAGTAAACCTTGTCTTCCTTATGTCTAAGGCTGATCTCTTGAACTGTACTTTTAGGGAACATGACCCATTGACATAGGTTTAAAAAAAAAAGTTTACTTAAATTAATTTGGCCATGATGATTTGGGATAGTGGTCTTTCTTCTCAAATCTTTCTGATTCATCTTCTCATTCATGGACTCAAACATGCACATTAGTGTATTTTCACATGCTTGGGCTCAAACATGCATAGTCCATATGTACACATACTCTCATACACAAATTTATTCAAATTATTATTGTACTAATTTCTGCCTACTAATGGTGTTTCTGATGATGTAATAGCATAGGTCTTTACCCAGACTGAAGGAGACAATAAGATGATTTAATAAGATGGTGACTTTCATTTAGTTAATGAAGACTTTAAAGACACAGACTAGCTTTGCTTTCTGAAGAAACATATTTAAAATGACTTTTTTATTTTAGTGACAGTGTTTTACTACATTATCTATTGAATTTATAATCATCATTCTTCCTGCCCCTTCCTGAGTAGTGCGATTATAGGTCTGTCACACTAAAGATGAAACTTGGTACAGATACACTATTGTTTGACTTTTGAAATCACTGTCTTAATTTCAGACTCTTGTTGTCACATGTAATTGTTAAATCCTCTTAATATACTGCTAGTAAAATATCTCATAGTATATATTAATTCATGTTTTCACATATAACTACAGGTGGACAGTGGCTTAGGCCCATGGAGACTTCAGGGTAACAGAACCTGAAGAAAAGAAAACACCAAACTGATGTAGAAGAAAAGGGTCTCTGAGCACACACTTCCCAGTAATGTGGTATTTACCTGCAGTCACCAACACACTCTCACCTTTGTCTCTAATACTAGGGTCTCTCTGAATTTGACTATTGATTGATAGTTTACTACCTTACAGTTTGACACTTAACCCAGGGAAAGGCATGAAATGAGTAACAAAATAAAACACTGTCATGACCTTTTAGGAAGAGGTTTAAAGTATGGTTTATTCTCTTCAACCAAAGACTCCAGCTTGACATCCACATGCAAACAAGAGCAACAACAAGAAGAAATACATACAAACCTACTGTTTTACAAAAGTTAACTCAATGTGGATCATAGGCCTTGTGGTGGTTCAAAGAAGATTGCCTCCCACAGGCTCATATATATTTAGTCCTCAGTTGCTCAAATGTTTAGGAAGAATAAGTAGGTGTAGCCTTGTTGAAGGAATTGTGTCACCAGACTATGTGTTGTCTTCCCACATCTTCTTTCTCTTCTGCCTGTGGATCAGGATGTAGCTTTACTTACTGCTGCAGAAGTATTCCTGTCTGCTCCACACCATGATGATAATGGAAACCCTCTGAAAACGATAAGCAAGCACCCAGTTAAACAGTTGCCTTGGTCATGGTGTCTCTTCACATCAATAGAACCTTAACTAAGACAAGCATAAGTGTACACAAAGCTGTAGAACTCCTAGAAGACAATGTAAGGGGAACAGTGACAGCATTAGCATTGGCAATGGCTTTATGCAAGGGAAGAATCCACGTAAGAAGCAAGGGACAGAGTGAACTTGTTAAACTTAATGGAGGAACTGGAGAGATAGCTCAGCATTTAAGAGCACGGCTATATTATATCATAATCTCAAAAAATCAAAAAAAAATTTATCAAAGAATACTGAGTACTCTTCCAGAGCTTCTATTCCCAGCACGCATGTGGTGGCTTACAGCCAACCATCTCTAACTCCACTTGCAGTAGATAGGACACTTTCTTCTGGCTTCAATGGCCATACAATACAAAGGCCAATACACATAAGATAAAAATAAATACATCTTTTTAAAACATTAAATTAAATTAATGGAGTTCACTTTTAATCAGCTAATAACCTTGTAAAGTATGCCATAACAAGTATAAAAAGACAAGCCACTGGGGAAAATGTTCACAAAAGTCATGTATAATGTATGACTTTTACTCAAATGATCCAAGGAATCAGCAAAATTCAATAATATGAAAGCAAACAACCCAACTGAAAAAACAAAACAATGACCTTTGGAGATTCCACATTAAGGTGACACACAGATGAATGCATAAAAAATGTACATATCATGTGTTATTTTTTTCCCAAGAGAAACACAACGTGATATTCTTTTTTAAAATTTCTTTTTCATGTATTTATTTTGTGTGTATGCATAACCATGAGCACACACTCAGTGAACTACATGATGGGGTCAGGGTGTAACCTGGGAGAGTTCATTCTTTCTTTCTACCATCTTGTCTGTAGGGGATTGAACTCTGTCATCAGGCTGGACCACTGTCTTTTTTTTATTTTAAATTATGATAATTCTTTTTTATTATTATTATGAATAAAGAAGTCACATTTTCTATCCTTGTATATCCTTAATAAAGGTCCCTTCTCCCTCCCACCACATCAGGTCATTCTCTCTTCTCCACATCTCCCCATCCCCACCATGGGCAGGGGATCCCAAGGTCCCAATATTGCTTTGTTCGGCCTCCATTCCTGGCAGATCCAGTTTTCTCCCCGCAACATCAAGACTGAGTCAGGTGTTCCTCTAGCGGGGAGTTACACACTGTCTTAATCGCTGTTCTATTGCAGAGAAGAGACATCATGACCGTGGCAACTGTTATAAGAGAAAGAATTTTATTTGAGAGATTGTGTCCAGTTTCAGAGGCTTAGTCCGTTATCATCTGTTGACTTCCTCAAACCTCTACAGATCTGTCTTTGAGACCTGGGATTTGAGAACCTTAAAAAAAAATTAGGCTGACTACAGTCAAGTGCTGTGGATAACCGTGTTTCTGTTTACTGTATTTTTAATATATGAATGAAACAAAGAAAGAGAGAAGTTCAGAAAAACATGTAAACAAACATTAGTAAGCATCTACTGTGACTATTTTAAAAAGTTTTACTCAAATTATCAAAATGTGAAAGCCAACAATATGTTCTTTAGTAGGGAAATGGTTAAATAGATCATAATATATGCAGACCATGAAATGCTGTTCAGTGCTAAACAGAAATGAACACTAGCACTTATATCAGAAATACAGTCAAAATGAGTGTGTATGTGTGTGTGTGTGTAACCAAACATATAAACTCGTAAGATATTTAAGTAATTAAATCAATACCAGATATGTACAGAAACAATGTAGGAAGGTTTTCTGCCTTCTAGAATTTTTCCAAGGATAAAAGGCCAGTAACACATCTGGCATATTATTGCTTTTTTAAAAAAGAGAATCTCTCAGTGTCTGATCTAGGCTGGCCTTGAACTCATTCATGGTCCTTATGCTTCTCCCATCCCAAACACTGTTAATGTTTGCTATTTCAACAATTTTTTTATACATTAATTGTAAGAACCTCAAAAGGAACCATCACTTTATAAGAATTGCACTATTTGTCTTGTATTATATTATGCTAGTATTCAGACACATACAGAATATTGATCCTATAATGGGTCAAACTGACAAATGCATATTTCAGGTTTTAAGATCTTAATATTAGCACAAGGCTGCCCCAAGTCCTGCTTGCCCTATAGCACTGATTCATTAAGTGACTTCAGATTCTCAGATTTAAAAGCAGAAAACATTTGGAAGATTTTGCAACCATGGAGCATGATTTATTTATTTTTTTATATTCTTGTGGTAGTAAACCAATTCAATTTTAAGTGATTTAATCTCTTTGTAGTAGACGAAGGTGAAAATGAACAGAAACATGATTGGAAGCTGGTAAAGGAAATGCAGTGTCCATCAGTTCAAAGAAGAAATGTTAGTCCTCATTGCTGGGCTGAGAATCATGTATCTTTAAGGTCAAACCATTCTGATTTCCAGCATAGAATCCTAAGAACAACAGGGCTTACTTGGACTGGTTAGTCCATTTATTGCAAAGTTTTAGACTTTCCTGGGACAAATGTTGAAATCTAGATTTTTTTAAAAAATATATATCAATGATGTATTGCAAAGACTGTCTTGAATAAGATATTGTATTACAAACTGTCTTGTTTAACGGGCTTCCAGTGTAATTATGGTTCCCATAGAAACAAAACTAAATTCTTCCTTTAACAAAATCCCAGAGGTCTCAGTAGACCTGCAAAATATGCCATGAACTGTCAAAACACTGCTTCTGCTGGCATATGGAAGGCAGTTTTTGTTACTCCGTGGAGCTGTCCTAGTGTGGCACATTGCTCTGGAAATTTCCATTAAGATTCTGATTTCTACAGAGAAAATTCATCTTCCTTGATTCTAATTTATATCTTTACCACAGGGTTCAGCAGATCAGCAACCGAAAGAGCTCTTAGATGCACTCTATGAACCATTTTTTTATGGGGAAGATTTTCACATGTACAGTTCACCTCTGTGATCTCTTCACAGCTGACTTAACATTTCATAGCAATGATGTGTCACCTCATGCTGTACTCAAGGTCATTTGATGCAATTTTCTTTTGCTGACAAGAGGCAGAAAACTTCCTGGAATTGTAACTGTACCACTGCCAGAAAGCTTTTGGGCTCATCACTGTAAATCAAGATAAACATAATGATTGACCCTTGTTACTGTGAAGATTTGAAAAACAAAACATAGAGGGGTAGGTAACTTTCAGCTCTAGACCCCATCTGGTGCAGAGGCATGCAGGCTCAGTTCTGTTGATTTAGGGGACCTTGTTTACATGATTTCTTCCATCTTCTCTGGCTCTTGTGTTCTTTCTGTCTCCTCTTTTGAAGTTCCCTTGGAAATGAGGGTAGGTATTTGATGTCAGCATCCATTTTAGCACCGAGTGTTCCAAGGTCTCTCACTTTCTGCATAATATCCAGAGGAGAGAGAAGGGTGATGCTTTCTTTTATTGTGGTAGTCTGTGTGTTCCCAGGGAATATCTGTTGGATTTGTGAGCTGTGATAAAGCTGTGAGTTGCAGGAAGTGGGGGATAGATAGAAAGTTGGAGGGAAACTTTGTGATTTAATGGGGGCAGGGAGTAGAGGCAGCAGCAGGTGGTCTGCTATGGAGCTAGGGGTTTGACTAGGGGGTTGGATGGGTTATCCTACCTCCACCCTGGCTGGAGTCATGGAGGAAGATTTATGCCAATGGTGTCCTAGAGTGTATCTGTGTGCTCTGGAAACTCCTTCCTATGGGTACCAACTTCTTTGGAAGAACAACCTAGGTAAGAGGGCTTTTTAGTCATCTGTCTTGGACCCTGTGAGATCACAATTATAATTTCATAGAGATTATTTGGAAGAAGTCAATACATTCTGGCAATGTGCTGTGGGCCTATGAGTTTGTTAGAGAAAATATGTAGTGACTGTGGAGGGCTGATGACAGTTCTGGATCTTTTTCTTCCAGGCCATCTGCTTTCATTTATGTTCAGCCGTTCAGCTGTTCTTCATTCGTGAAGGTTTATTGGTAGCCTATATATATTCAAGCAATTGAACTGGTAAATATTCATACAATTAATGATATATTTGATGGTCAGAAAACAATAAAACAGAATCCATTGTTCATATACATATATATATATATTTATACTTGTGTATTTGTGAATACTTAAAACCGATACAGCAAATTTAAGTTATGACTTTTTCCTGTTTTGTTTGCACTAAACTCTTTTTGACTAAAAATGCTATGATTTCTGAAGCAATTAGCCACTTTTTTCTATGATCATCAACCTAGGAATTTCATGTTCTGAAATATGTGTAATCCTAGACTATGTAGTAGAGATTATCTTTATCCTGAATTATGAGATAAATTCACTTATATGTAAATCATTATTGTTATTTTAAAGCAAATAATGTTATTATATTAAATAGAACCCAAAATCCTCATGAGATTTTAAGACAAAATATTTGGTTTACTTATGACTTCACCTTTAGACTTGTGAGGACATATTTTAACTTTTCGCAAATGTTTTTATTCATTGGATAATTCTAAAGCAGAACAATAAAGGCATAAGACAAAAAAGGAATCAATGGAAATTGAACTTCATTAAGATGAAAAGCTTTTGATATTTAAAAAAAAAAAAAAAAGCATGCCATGAAAGAAAATGAAGAAAGACCAGAGATATGGCTCCACAGTAGAATATTTGACTTACCATATGCAAGGGTTGAATTTGATCCAAGGAAAGAGAGAAAGAGAGAGATGGGGGAGGGAAGGAGGAAGAAAGGGAAATCAGAAACCAGGGAACTGTTCATAGTAAAAATGACAGACAATAGATTTCTCTTAAGAGCACATGAGGGCTGGGGAGATAACTAAGTCTGTAAAGTGTTTGCTGTGAAGCTCAAGGACCTGACTTTAACCTTCAGAACCTATAGCCATGAAAAAAAAATGCCTTGTGTGGTAGCAAAACCTTGCAATACCAGTTAGTGCTGGGCAAGTGGAGACAATTGTATCCCAGCCTAACCTAGCCTAACTGGTGAGTTCCAAGCCAGTCCTGAAAACCACAATAATGACCTCTGGCATCCACATTAATGTGCATATATGCCCTATATGTCAAAATGTAAGCTTCACTCACACACACAGTATGACAAATAATTTTAAATGATATTTTTATCTGTTTGGGTGCAGGGAGGACAATGTGTCTCAATGTGCATGTAGAGGTCTGAGGAATCAGTTCCTTCCTTCAAGTCTTCAGATGTTGAGGACTAAACTCAGGGCATCAGGTTTGACAACATACACTTATACCCACTGGGTTCTCCAGCCAGCACAAACAAATCAATTTTAAAATGAGCCAAGATCTGACACACACTTCACAAAAGAATATTAATACACTGATAACAATTGAGAATGGATTTTCAGAGGAAAATCTGCTTGTAGTCTGTAGTCACCTGAGAAATATAAAGTAGGATCATATGCAATATCAAAGTGATAGCAGTAATTAGCTAAAACTAAAGATATACCCCCTGTCAAATGTTGGTGAGTGTTATAGACTGAGTACATCTACCCAATAGTCATATGCTGACACTTCATTACTGTAGTGCCCTGGTTGTGAGGTTCCTAAAAAGATTATCAGAGATGCAAACTCTCTGTAACGCAAAAGCAAAGTTTATTGAAAATTACACATCATGTAACAAGGACTTTGGTCCAGCTAACAGATGTGACAGTGGCCCCTTTGCAAGCTGGGTTTTTAAGGGCAAAAATTACAAGATTATATATCAGTTGGGGTCATTTAGTACTGATATAATTGTCTTTGGGGGGACTTTTAGACTTTCTCTGTTATCTTAGCCAGCTCTTTGAAAAGCTCTTTCTTTGACTACCTCCTACGTTGGGTCTTTCCAGGCTATCTCAGGTCCTGAGACATTCCATGGGTAATTAACTTTTATCAGTCCCTAAGCTACCTCTCCTGTTTGACTTTTGTTCCTATGCAGACCTCAGGATTGTCTTGAAGCTGGGAGCTTAAAAAATGGAGGTGCTTCTTTGATCTTTCAATTACCAATATAATAACACTGAAAGGTGGAGCCTTTAGGAAGCAATTAGGTGAGCAGGATTAATGACTTCTTATTATGTCATTAATAAGTGAGGTTTAGCCATGTTTCCAAGTGAAAATACTGTAACTAATGCCATCTGGAAAACAGAGAGAGAAACTCTACTAAACACTGAAACTGCTGGAGACTCCAGCATGGCCCTTTGCAGCCTCTAGAACTAACAGAGATGAACTCTTATTTACTAGTTAATATGCTATCATGCAAAAGCATCCCAGATAGAAAGAGACTCCTTTACCCAGAAGAAGGATGATTAGGTAGCAAAAATCCCTAAATGTGGACATGGCTTTAGAATTGGGTGATGATGTATAAAGATTGAGAGAGAGAGAGAGAGAGAGAGAGAGAGAGAGAGAGAGAGAGAGAGAGAGAGACTGGGCCTGCCATGGGCTTTTGAAACCTCAAAACCACACACCCCAGTAACACACTTTCTTGTACAAGGCAACACCTCCTAATCCTATCAAGGCTGGAGACCTGGAGACCAAGCATTCAAGTACATGACCTTTCAGAGTCATTCATATTCAAAATACCATACCTGGCCTGTTAGGCCAAATCCAAAAGCTCCATGAAGACAAGAATACTGGAGTGAAGCCTTTATGGGCCAGTTACCTCACAGAATAACCAGATGATTCCAAATGCATACAGGAAGATATCCTAAATCTCTGCTAGATCAAGAACCAGGCAACTAAGCCCCATCCAAATGTACATTCCTGAGCTAGATGAACTGATACTTTAAACATCTAAATCTGGAATTAGTATACTAATTGAAAGGATAATTGATACCTTTTAATTACCTCAGACCTCCTCAGGGAAATGAGGTAACAAAATCATCTGATTGACAGTGTGAAGGCAAAGATTTATCCTTACAAAACTTTATTTCAGGAAAAGACTATTTAATGCCTGAGGGCAGGGCTCAGGTCTAAGGATCTGGAAAGAATCTCAAGAATGCTTCTGACAGTCAAATCAAAACTTTGTTTCCTGCTGAAAGTTCAGCCAGTAGATCCAGGACTTGGATTTACACCGGAAGTGTAGCCAATAGTTACTGTACTCCATGCCCCTTTTGCCCAATCCTGAAAAGCCAAGACATACAGCACTCCGCTTACGTACGCTTTTCTTTTTTTTTTTTTCCCCATCAGACAGTTCCTTTTGGAACAAATTTTCCTCTTTTCCCCCAAGCCAGCCCCAGTGGGTTCACCTTTTCAGGCATATATGCTTTTCTTTAAAAACCCCTGCACCTCATGGCCGAAAACCCTCCACTGTATCAGAACAAAGGATTTTGGCCTGCATTCCTTTCAACATGTCCAAAAGAATAAAGTGACTCTCATGGGTTTGCATTGGAGTCCAGCTCCATGGTGGTCTTGGGGGTCCCTTGACACAGGTACAACAACAGGATTATGAGATGTACACTCTGCAAAGCACTGCGGCTGGCCAACGTAGTAGCAAACATGGCAGTGGTTTCTATTGTTATCATGGATAAAAGTTAACTTACACAAGAAAGTGTCTGTGCTGTAATTATTCCGCTGATTCCCACTGCCTTCTAGACTGCTGGTGAACAGAGGAGACTATGGCTCTTCTCTGTACTAAACTACCAATGTATGTATAGTGTTCTATCAGATTGCCAATAATTTGAATCAAACAGTGATAAGAGGGGGAAGGAGGATAAATTATAAAGGAAATCATTAAGAAGACAGATATACCAAGAGGAATGTATAAAACAAGTGTGAAGAAAAATCTTGTTTATTAGTTTCTTTTGTTTTAATGCTTTTCAATTTTCTAAATTGAAAATACATTTTTTTCATATCATATATTCTGATTATGACTTTCCCTTCCCCATCTGTCTCTAGTTTTTCCCCCACTTCCCTACCTACACAACCCTTTCTGTATTTTCCACATTAAAACATAATAAGCACTAAAAAAGTAATAATAATTAATAAGATTAAATTTTAAAACAAATCAGAATAGGACAAGATAAAGAGGAAAAAAAAAAACAGCGAAAAAGCACAGGAAACACATAAATACATACATATACTGAGACACATTTGCCCATGTAGAAAATTCATAAAAACAAATTAGAAGCCAAAGTATATGAGCAAAAATTCTGTAAGGACAAAAAATGCCCAAAGTACTGTGAGACAAAAAAAAAAACCCACAATGACAAGCCTTCCAAAAATACCACTAAATTTATTTTGGGTTGGCCATCTAATGCTAGGTCTGCCCTCAAGTGTGGTTTGTATATCCAGTCATACTCTGTTGGAGAAAATTTTTTCATTTAAAATCAGGTATTAACTGGAGCTTCTGGTTTAGGGGTAGAGCATGTGTCTACTTTTCTTTTCCCCAAATGGCTTAGACCTGCACAGGTTCTGTACTTGTTGCCACAATCTTTGTAAAGTCATTTGTGCACATGTCCTGTTGTGTCTAGAAGGCACATATTGGTGTCTTTGTTGTCTTATCCTCACTGGCTCTTAGAATCTTTTTGCCTTCTCTCCCCTGAGCTTTGGGGGGAAGGTTATGCTGGACACATCCTATTTATGGCTGAGTGTTCCAAAGTCTCTCACTTTCCATACATTGTCCAGTTGTGGGTCTCCATATTTGTTCCCATCCTCTGCAAGAAGAAGGTTCTCTGATGGTGGTAGAGTAAGATACTGATCTATGAGTATAGTAGAATCCTTTTAGGAGTCATTTCATCACTATAGTTCTTTAACAGAACATTAGTATTTGGGTTTTCTCCTAAGTCCATGGCCTATTTATTCCCAGGTTCTTGGCCACCTGGCTCAAAACAGTGACACTCATTTCAGTGTAAGATTTAAAATGTATCCCAGTCAACTTTTGCTTTATGTTCACAAACTTTGAAATAAAAGTATATTTCTAAAACTAAACTCGAAGCAATATACTTCTAAAGCTACATATCTTGATGAGATGCTGACCCTTTTAGTGTTCTTTTCATTTCTTTTGCATAATTTAAAAACCTTTACAAGTCTGTCTCAGTACTGCAGTATCTGCTATGCTGACAGTGTTAAGTAGTTCCCGTCTTTCCCCAGAAGGACTATAAAAAGCAAGGCTTTTGGATTTAAGGCATAGATATAAATATTAAGCCCAGGTGTTTTTAAATTACCTCCACAATCCCAAATGATGCTGTCTATACTGAACAGTTCTGGTCAAATGTCATAAACTGTAGTATATGCTTGTACCAAGCTAAGTTACATCTAGAATAAATACATAAAGTAAAACCAAGCTTGCTGACATATTTATTTCCAAAATAGGTCTGTCATGTGAATTTTATAATCATATTTGAAAATCCAGCTGTAGAAAGGTATGCACATGAGATAAATAACCACTGGGCATCTGCCAGACCACAGAGTCAAACTGTATGTAGCAATGAAAAAAAATCTAAAATGATATTTGTGTAGTTCATTCTTTTAAGTTAAAAATTTGTGTGTTAAAATATACAGTTTGTCACCACTAATAAATATAACAATTCCTTTTATGCCTAAGGGAATAAAAGATTATAACTTTTTTTAAATACTCCCCAAAAGTGATTTCTGGCTTCTATAAGTCTTCTCTTATCTAAAATAGTTCTGTAAATATAAATGTCCACTCTGCTCAGTATAGTCACTTTTCTGTTTTTGGTTAATTCCAAAGAAGAGTTCTGTCTTGTAGAAGAAATTTTGGCTCAAACCCTAGCAAATTGTTGTTTCTTAGTTAGGGTTCCCATTGTTGTGAAGAGACACCATGGCCATAGGATCTCTTATAAAGGAAAACATTCAACTAGGGCTGGCTTACAGTTTCAGAGATTTAGTCCATTATTGTCATGGTGGGATATGGTGGCATGCAGACAGACATGGTACTGGAGAAAGCTTAGAGCTCTACATCTTGATCTGAAGGCAGAAAAAGACCATGTAGCACACTATGTGTAGCTTGAGTATATGAGACCTCAAAGCCTGCCCCCACAGTGACACAATTCCTCCAACACACGCCATATATTACAACAAGACCATACTTAATAGTGCCATTCAAATACATGAGTCAATGAGGACCAAAGCTATTCAAACCAGCAGTTTCTATTAACAAACAGAGAAGAATGTCTTCACATATTCTAGCCTACTATTCCAGGAAGGGAGCAGGTTCAGTCCTAGGAACAAAATGCATTGTTTCCTTCATGATTTAACGAATATGTTCAACTTTGAAGATATTTTCCCAAAGGCATGCTCTGATTCTAGACCTATGTATTGAGCAAACATGTGAACCACAAAAAGTAAGTAGTTATGACTAACACATGCTTTGCCAATTCAAATGGGATGCTTTGAGGTACAGCCAATTCATTATAAATATTTTGCTAAAATTAAAATAAATTTTGGTTTATGAAAATGAAGAAAAAAATATGCTAGCTTCTTGAGGAGTCAATAAATACAATGAAAGAAGCCAAGGCCTGTTATATGCAGCCTATGGAAATATATCAGCTGTAGTTGATTTAATTAGTAGAATGTCCCTAGAAATGGCTCAGACAATAAGAAATGCTGTCACCACTGCTTTCCTTTGTTTCTACTGCCGCAATTTCTCCTGCTCCATTTAAAGGACCTGCATAAGTCAACTTAGAACACCTAATCAACAAAGATTTAGGAGTCTTAAATATAAAAAGCATAATTTATGTTCTTTGTATTGCCCTAGCCTATGTAAACACTATGCCTTCAGCATACCAAACCAACGAGACTGTCCTATTTGCCCTGCTCACCTCTTTCACTCTCGAATTGTTCTTCATTCTTACCTCCTCAGGACATTTGTATTCACAACAGGACCAGAGTGGAAACTCAGTGAAGGGAAGAAACTAGGGAAGGATATTGTAGAACTTTTGGATTTGGATTTTTCTATGGTAATTTTGTACAAACTGTATGATTTTTAGGTGATAAAAATATTGAAGTTAATGGAGTAGAGCCTCTAGTCTAAGAAAGCATCTGTTTCTCCAGGCGTCATAATTGTCACTTAGAATGAAATGTAAAATCTATCTTAATCACACTAACCTGGTGGCTGGTACATGTACATATGAGTAACAATAACAGAGCTCAGTGAGTTACACGCACATATATGTGTATAACAATAATAATTACAAAAGATTTGATGAATTTGATGGAAGGGGGACACTGGAAGAGTGAGAGAAAGAAAAAGGGATGAACTGATATAAATACTTTATTCATGTAAAAAATTTCCAAAACTAAAAGACTTAAAAATAAGGGTCTTTTCATGACTCTTCAAGCAAATCTGAAAACTATGAACTCACAAGAAAAATAGGAGAATTGGTTATCAGGAGATATTTTAATAAATTTTTGGAGAAGAAAATTAGACAAGAATTTCTCATGTAGGAGGAAATAGGAACCCCGAGTTAACATTTGCACATTGAAAGAGTTGGGGCTCCAGAGGGAGTTGATCTTCTGTCAGAATTCTGGAGTAACAGACATCAGAGTACAAGGATGAGGAGAAAACACAGAAACATCAAAGCAAGGGTCATGATGAGATAGATAAGTTCCCATGGGAAGGAATAAAGCATAAAAAGAGGCATGAAAAACATTGTTAAGTGATGTCTCTTATAGGCTCATGTGTGAATACTTGTTTCCTGACTGTGTGAAAAGTTTTGGGAGTATATGCCTTGACATAATATTTATTTTTATGTATATGTAAATTATGCTATTTAGTTTGAGGATAATATGTATTTTTGCCATAAATACATATATATTATCAAGGACTCATTGGAGAAATGTTTATTTTAGTAATCTTTAAATTAATTAACTTGATAAGCTTTTGAAATACACAAAAAGAAATGAACTAAAATATTATGGTTTTATGCCAAGCACAAACAATATTACAACTATAATGAAACTTTCAATTTTAATAACCACACAATCCATACAAGTACAGAGAGAAAAGCATGTAAAAATTAAGATAAATAAAATATTTACAAGTACATTTCTGGATAAAATATGCCACTTGTATAGTAATGAGTATTCTGTTTTTCAAAAAAAAGATTTACTTATTTATTATGTATCAGTATACAGAAGAGGGTAGCAGATGTCATCATAGATGGTTGTGAGTCACCATGTGGTTGCTGGGAATCAAACTCAGGATTTTTTGAAGGACTGTCAGTGCTCTTAACCTCTGAGCCATCTCTCCAGCCCAGTAATAAGTATCTTATTTAAAATATTTAGATATGTAGAGGATGCAGTGATTCATCCAAACTCAATGTTGAAATTTAACAGGACAGTTCAGGAGTCTATTTTTACCATAAGTCTATTTTGAGTAAGACTGGTAATAGCCTAAAGGTGACACAGCGTTTTTCACTAAACAGTTTTTATCTTTTAAGAAGAGAGAGGGAGGGAGACATGGATGGCGTCTTGAGTCGCCTTTGGTTTATGAAAAACATAACACTTGCAGTTCCCATGAGTCAAGTACAGTCTATAAAATGTGAAGATGTTATATTAGAAGCAAATGTCATTGCTGAGCCACCAAGAGCACTTCAATTTCGAATTCCTTTTGTTGCTGTGAAGACCTACTGGCCCAGTTTAAAAGTGTGTGCTTCTGTAGCTTTTACAACTTAAAAATCTGCAAAGCTGCATTAAAAGTAGAAGGTTTGGGGCTGGAGAGATGGCTCAGTGGTTAGAAGTGCTGACTACTCTCCCGGAGGACCTGGGTTCAGTTCCCAGCATCCACATGGCAATGCACAACTGTCTGTAATTCCAAGATCTGACACCCTCACTCAGACACACATGCAGGCAACACATTAGTGCATATAAATAAATATTTTTTAAAAAGAGACCATCTAACTGGAAGCCATAATGTACACTCAAAGGACCTATGGGAGTGAAAAGAGTATCTATATTAAAATAAAAATTAAAGTTAAGATTTAAAAAAAAGCAGAAGGACTAAGAACTTTCTGGCAATTCTTATGGGTAACTCTTATTCCATGTTCAATACACTTCCCTGTGATTTTTCTATACTTAGCCTGATTCACCATCATAATAAAATGGAAAATTATAATGCTACTCTGTGTATGTTCTAAATATAAATGCTAGCACATTGCCATCCAGTTTTCTATGTACCTGTATACCAAGCTATTTAAATTCATATTGCTATTCAGTGTCAGGACCTTAACTATTAAGAGCAATTGATGCTTTCTAGTTTTTTGTTTTTTGTTTTTTTTTTTAGATAGGTTTTCATTATGTAACCCAGGGTGACCTCTAAGGAAACATCTTTCCATTTTAGTTCTAGTACTCTGGGATTACAAGTGTGAATCTCCAAGGCCTTGCTATTTAGTCAGTAGTTTTTATGTAGAATGTAATTAGTATGAGTTGCATAATATCTCTGACATATGTCATATTTCCTTGCTACTGGAAAAAAATTGTTTGAATGTTTCCCTAAAAATCACACAGAATTTTCTATGTACATCACACCCATTGACAGTCCTCAAAACAAGGGCAATGTATTAGTTACATGCTATAAAAGTTCACAGTAATACCTAGCTTTGGTCAGGCTTCATCTGGCAGGCACTTCAAACACACAGTTCATCATTACTTTCATGTGGCAGATTTTTTCTCAGGTACAAATTATTATCAGCTCCAGACTTGCATCCTTACATTATACTGTGGCAGCTGCTACAGAAAGGGGTAGGGGAGCCCTCTCTCCCAACAGACCAGCAAACAGTCATTTTCTACAGCTATTTTTTTTCAGCTGTCAACCAGTATCACTGAATAAGAAGAAAGAGCTGTAAGGAGAATGAGCATATACCTGAGTTAGCTCATTGCTCACTAGGAAACTGAGCAAAATGTCCCAAAGGAAGATGGTATGAGCAAGTTAGCAAATGATTTTTTTACTTTTCCCATCAGAGTTATATAAATTATTCTATAATAATAATCATCTTACTTTCTCACTTGTGAGAGAAAACAACCAAAATTTAAAAATCTATTTTATATCTTTAGTTCTATGGGCAGGATGAATAGTATGGGAAGAATGTTTGGATTTAAAGATCAGTCCCAGATTAGACAATAGAGAAAATGGGGCTGAGCTTTTGAGAGACCCAAGATGGATAGCTCCTAGTATTAAGAAGATAACTATATGGAAGAAACTCTGAGACACTACCAGAAAATTATGACTTAACCTATGCAGAAATGAAGAAGAAAGTGTTGTATTTAATTCCCATCACTTTCATAAAAACAAATTTGTCCAAATAAATGTATTTAATTTCCTAGAGTTACAAATTAGAAATGCCTTGTCGTGGTGGGTTCACTAGAAGACTAGTCTCTTCAAAGATTTTACAGCAGGCACTCTCAATGTTTGGGGGTGACTGTCATGTAGGCAGCCTGGCCAACACCTTCTTTCTAGATCCAGTCAGCCAGTAGTCCTGGGATCCCAGCTCCTCAGAATTTCTCTTCTCCACTACAATTGCTTTTTTTTCCTTTTCTTTCTTGTTCTCAGACATGGTCTTTGAAGTACAGGCTGGTCTTGAACTCAGTAACGGGGGAGGATGCTCTTGAATTCCTCATATTCGTGTGCCTTCACCTTTTAAGTGCTGTGGTAGGGGTGTGCACCACCATGTCTGTTCTCTTTCTCTTGTGTAGCTGTGCTCTACATCTGTCCTTTTCTCTTTTCCCTTCTAAAACGGCTCCAGATTAATTCTCATTCAGTGACTCCCTGGACTTGAAGTCTTCCCTTGTGTCAGGGCAAATTCCTTAAATGAACATGCTTATGTCAAGCTTTCCAGTCTCATTTCTCCACAACAGTTAGTGCATATTTTTTTGGCAGTTTCGTGTACTGTTGTAAATATTTTATTCTTAATTATCACTGGGAGAATGTAAAGGATAAGCCATTGTGTGGCACTGTTGTTTATCAGTGTAGCTAGCTTTATGTGCTAGACTGTGCAATAGTTTGCAAAGTGGTTCCACTGACAGAATTCTAGCCAGAAGAATTTAAGCATATTATCAGCAATAACCTGAACAATACTGTCTGATCTTCTAAGTTTTATAAGTCTAAAGAGTGTCTCGTCAGAGTGTGTTTTCATATGTAACTGCTCATCCAGCATTCTTTTTCTGAGCATTCTATTGTCACTTTGTTGTTGTATTAAATTCCACTTTCCTATTTGTACACAGTCTTCATCTTTGGACAATCACATATTTCCTAAGTTTCTCTCAAACTATGCTACACTGGTTGAAATTTTACGGGAGAGTTAGTTAAAAAAGTAAGATTTACAGATATCAATTGAGGCATCAATGGAGATAACTGGGAATGAAAGTCCAGAGCTTTGAGGGTATCTGACACTTAAAAGATCAAAGACCTCCGATAACTTCTAGAACCTTTTAATTGTCAATGCTGCACAGTTAGGAGTCAGAATTCTAAAGTGAAAGAATCCAAAGCTAGAAGTCAAGTTACATTTTCTGATCTTGCCTCCATCTTCATAAGGAAAACATGGGGAATATTCTGGAGTGGTAGGAAAGGATGATGGTGAAAAGGCCAACCCAAATGTTTTACCTCACAAATGTGTTCCCCCTAGTGTCATTTTATACCTTAACTTCAGCAAACACACGTATACTCTTGTGGACATATATCAAACAGTATGACCAGGATGGTCAGGCATATGAACTCTAGCTACATTGTTTTTTTACTAATATTGTGGTTGCCCACACAGGTTTGCAACCTATACCCAACTCTCACATGTGCTGAGGCTGAAATCCACAAATGAACACAACTTAATTGTTTTGTCCTCCTATAGAATTCCTTGACATTGATGTCATTGTCTCCCTAGCACGTTTATTCAATAAAAAAAAAATCCTTTTCACATTTAAGCTAATTTAAGCTAAGCTTTTTAAAACTTATAATACAGAAGCAAGATGTTGGGGGATGGTAACAATCAGCCTATATTTTCAGGGCCACCCTTTGTGTGAACAATCAATTTTCTTAGAAATCACAACTCAGGAATTAGAGTATCTTTTGAAAATATCACATTCATTTTTCTTTTGATTTTTTTTTGTTCCTTACTATCATGAACAGAACAAGGTTATCCACTCTCCATTCCTGTTCAAAATAGTGCTCAAGGATATAGCGAGAGCTACTTGACAAAACAGTAAACAGACTACACAGGAGGTGCTAAATAGAGGCAAAGAAGCCTATGTCTAAAAGACTGCGAAGACTTCACCAGAAAATTCCTACACCTGATAAATATTCTTTAAGGTAGTAGGATACATTAACATACAAAAATCAGTAGCTTTCCTACACAGCAATTACAAACATATATCTTAGATTTGTATTGCCGTGATAAAACACCGTGACCAAAACAACTCTGGGGGAAGAAGTTTTTATTATTATTATTATTATTATTATTATTATTATTATTATTATTCTACAGTTTATAACCCATCTTCCAGAGGAATCAGGGCAGGAGCTCAAGGCAGAAACCTGAAGGCAGGTACTTACTCACGAGGCCATGGAGGGGTGCTGCTTTCTGGCTTGCTTCCTTGGCTTCCTCAGCCTGTGTTCTAATAGCACCTAGGGCTGTGGGCTCAGGAGTGGTCCTGCCCAAAATGGGCAGGCCTCCCATGTGTAACTTATTAGGAAAATGTCCTATAGACTTCCCCATAGGTCAATCTGGTGGGAGCATTTTCCTCTTCCAAAATTATTCTAGCCTGTGTTAAATTGATATAAAAATTAGTTATGATATTGAGAAAAATCAGGAAAAGAATCTCACTCATAATAGCCCTTTAAAAAGTATCTTGGAACAGAATATAACTAAAGAACTAAAGACTTAGAAGGAAACTTAAAGGCACTGAAGAAAGAAGTTGAAGAAGATAGTAGAAGATGGAAGTGCATTCCATATTCATACACTGGCCAGATTAACATTTTGAGAATGACCATCCTATTTGAAGCAATCAGTAGATTCACCACAATCCTCATTAAATTTCTTTCTTTCTTTTTTTTTTTTAAAGTAGTGTCTTTTTTTTTTTTTTTTTTTTTTTTTTTTTTTTTTTTTTTTTTTTTTTTTTTTTTTTTTTTTTTTTTTTTTTTTTTTTTTTTTTTTTTTTTTTTTTTTTTTTTTTTTTTTTTTTTTTTTTTTTTTTTTTTTTTTTTTTTTTTTTTTTTTTTTTTTTTTTTTTTTTTTTTGCCTTGGTGTTTGCCTGGAACTGGAAGTACAGACAATTGTGAGCTGCCATGTGGGTGCTGGGAATCAAACCCCAGTCCTCCGGGAGAGCAGTCAGTGCTCTCAACCACTGAGCCATCTCTCCAGCCCCACCCCCCATTAAATTTCAATGTAGAGGGTCAGAGATAGCTCAGAAATTAAGGGTAGTTGATGCTCTTGGAGAAATCCAAATTTGATGTCAAACAACCACATGGTGATCTGTAAGCCTAGTTCTAGGAGACCCAATGCCTTCTTATCAACACAGGCACCAAGCACACATGTACATATACATATGCAGAATATGCACATATAATCAAAACACTCAGATACGTCTATATATATATGTATATATATATGCCTTAAAATTTTCTCAGAAATTTTAACATGATTCTCTACAGACCATTTCTTGAAATTTCATTTATGTGGAAACACAGAAGGTCAAGGACTGCCAGAATAACCCTGAACAAAAAACACACTGCTGGAGGCATCACTCTTCTTAATTTCAAGCTATACCATTCAGCAATTTCAAGCTATAGTAATCAATTTAGCATGTATTGGCATCAAAAAGATTATTGATCGATGGAATAGAACTGAAAACCCAGATAAAAGCCAAT
Organism: Sigmodon hispidus; assembly: GCA_004025045.1. NCBI lineage: Eukaryota > Metazoa > Chordata > Mammalia > Rodentia > Cricetidae > Sigmodon > Sigmodon hispidus. The sequence goes on from PVIH01000048.1 coordinate 477,523, forward strand.
AAAGGTCACTTGATTTTTGTTAAAGAAACAAGCAACGTATAAACATAAAAATAACATCAACAAATAGTGCTGGCCAATCCAGATAGCTACAGGTTTGAAGAATAAAACTAGATCTTCATTTCTCATTCAACACAAAACTTAATGCCAAATAGATCTTCAACATAAGACCTGATACCCTGAATGTAATCATGGGGAAAGTTGGGGATACACTTCAATTGACAGGCCTAAGAAAGATGTTTCTGTATAGGACATCAATAATGCACACATTAAGAACAATGACTGGCCAATGAGCCCTCATGAAATGAAAAAGCTTCCCTAGGGTAATATAAAGGACAATATCACTCAAGTGAAGAAAAAGCAAATGTCTGTCACCTTTTGAATATTTAATTTTGAACTTTTGTTGTGAATTCATCTGTTAATAGTGTATGGGTGAGGGGCTTACCTTTGGATGACATGTTTAGAAGGTAGCAGAGCTGACTAGACACCAGCTTTTCTGACTCCATTGTAGTAGTTCAAACTGATGGTTTTAATAATTATCAATAATTATTACAGTTAACAGGGGTTTTTTTCCCCATAAATAGGCCAGGAGTAGTAACTCAAAACAGAGAATTCTTAGTATGTGTCAAGCCGTGTACTCAGTTCACAGCAGAGAGTTTCAAAGCCAGCAAAGTAGTAACAGAAACTGTTACTGACTGGGATGTGGGAAGTAGCACTCTATTGTAATTACTGTCCTGGCAAGCTGGAGTGTATGAGGAACAACAAGAATGGGGTAATTCAGGGGCCTTCAAGGGTCTCTCAGGTTTTCAGCACTAAGTTAACCAAAGAACTATAATCTAAAGATTTAGTAAGTTGTTTGTACATCAGCTGCATACAAACCGAACCCAACCACTGATCCTACAAAATAGTCTTCTCATCTCCAGTTCTCTCCCAGATGTTTCCTTTTTTGCCTTTTCTCTTTCTTTTTTCTTTTGGTTTGTGTCTCTCCAAACATGTATGTGTGCCTTGTGTGCTGATATCCTTGAAAGTCAAAAGAAAATGTGAGATTCCCTGAAACTGTAAGTATGGACATTTGTGAGCTATCATGTAGGGCTGGGAACTGAACCCCAGTCCTCTCTAAGAGTAGAAAGCATTCTTGACATCTCCCCAGCCCATCTTTTATTATTATTATTATTATATTTTATTTTTTAGTACTCTTCCATTAAAAAAAAAGAAAGAAGTCAAGTAGTTTGTACATTTGAGTTGACTTTTAGAACTCTCTGTCCTAAAAATCAAAATCAAATTAATTTTATTATTGAGCTGAGTTTGGCAGCACACACTTGTAGGCTCATAAAATTGGGAGTCTGAAGCAGACAGATCAGTACTGCCCAGTTGCAGAGTGATTGTGCAACATAGAGAAATCTCATCAAATATAAGTAAGTAAAAACATGTTTGTGGAGCATGAGGGTCATCTCTAGGATTCTAGTTACTAGGGATTTTAAAGCCAGAGAATCACAAGTTCAAGGACAGCCTCACTATCTTACCAGGACCTTATTTCAACATGTAAATAGAGGGCCTGGATATTAGCTTATCAATAGACACTTATCTAATGTATGAAGAACCGACTTCAAACCCAAGTACTGCAAAAGAGAGGAAAGAGAAATTTCACTTTAGTGGTTTAGCCCTTATTTCTACAAGAATTCCTAAAAAATCATGACAAAAGTATAGATTTTCAAACATTTCACTACAAGTCAACTTGAACATTCTCAACACAGCTGCTTTGTCGGCTCCTTCTGTTTCTAGCCACTTGTTGCCAACAAGAATTTTCAGCAGAAAAGTTCAAGGAATAGAACTCAGCTCTGGTTTAAAGCTTCCTACAACCTCCTCCATGGTGCACAGTCTGCATTAGTAAGTCTTTGAGAAAATCAAAGACAACCAGGTATTATTAAAAAGCTGTAATGTTAGAGCTAAAAGAAGTGTTGCCATGTGTAAAACTGACACGGTCCTTTCAGTCTTTAATGCCTCCCCAGGCACTGATCAATTACTGAGAGCTCTGTGGATAGAATGGCATAAAGGAGCCTTTCAGTTTTATAAGGGATGCATTCCCTGGTATAAATTCCCGTTAAAAAACCAGGACAGAGCAGAGCTTTGGTCTTCAGTGCAGCAGTCCAGTGCTTGCCTTGCCTAGAACGTTCTGTAATTACAGTGGTCCACCCTGGCTAGTACCGACTTCCACACCCCTTACAGTATTCCTGCCTGCTCTCACACAGACCACACACTTCTGGTTCCAAGACCTTCACTGGCAACATAATAATTTTAAGGGATAGACTCTATAAAAATCACAGCTGTGACGTGATATGGCTAAACTACACTTTCAGACCTTCCTTTAAAAACCAAAGGGGATGTTTTATTATTTGAAACCACTATCAACTGCCTTGAGAGAAAGCATTTTTCTAATGATTTATTTTTTAATTTATATGCATTGGTGGTTTTAAAACTTTATTATTTTTTATTTAAGTTTTTTTTTAAAGTACCCACCACTGTTTTCTCTCCCTCCCTTCTTCCCAGTTATCTCCCCATACACTCTTTATAGAGGGTAAGGACTCCCAGGATGAGTCAAGTGTGTTTGCCTACATTGGTGTTTTGCATTGGTGTAGCCATTGGTGTTTTGCCTATATATATGTTTGTAAGAGGATGTCAGATCCCCCAGAACTGAAGTTATAGACAGTTAGGAGCTGCCATGTGGGTGCTGAGAATTCAGAAGAGCAGTCAATGTTTTTAACAGCTGAGCCATTTCTCTAGCCTGAGAAAGCATTGTACAAAGGACAGTATCTTCAATAATTTCAATTACTCATACTTTATTTTCCTAGAAGTTGTTTCCAAAATAAATTTCTTGGTAAAAGTATGTATACAACACTACTATAAGTTCATTTTTAGTAAAGTTGTTAGAAAAAAGGCCTAAGAAAATTTATATTCTCGATTTCTAGTTTCTAATATAAAATTTTAATTTTCAATATCTATTATTTGGAACATTATACATAAATTAGATTAGAAATATTCCCCATAGCCAGGTTTTAGTGGTACATGCCTTTAATCACAGCATTTGGGAGGCAGAGGAATGCTCTGTGTGTCTTGAACTCCCTCTGAGTTCAAGGCCAGCCTATTCTACAGAGTGAGTTCCACAACAACCAGGGCTGCACAGAGAAACTGTCTTGGAAAAAAAAAAGGATGAATAAATAAACAAACAAGCAAATAAAAATTAATTAATAAAAATAAAGATTGAGTTTTACTAAAATTTAGAGTAGTGTGACAACCACAAGGTGGTGCTATGAGCTCATGCTAATGCTCTATTGGCAAGTAATAGCATTTACTAAACTGTATTTTTTTGATTTTTCTACAGGTACTTGCAATTGAAAAAAGCAAAGATAACAGGATTCATTAATTCTTGAAATTCATTTGAAATGTTACCAAATTCAAGGTTCTATGCTTCTATATGCTAATATAAAAGATTATAGCTTTAAAGTGCAAGTACTAAACATTTATTAGAATACTAAAAACTGCTTCCTCAAGTTATTTCTATTTATAACTTAATATTTTCCTAAATTGTAAAATCCTGTAGTATAATGAGGTGTCTAACATAAAATATGAAACAGAAAGATATCTTTCCATGATTCTATCACCAGAATCATACACTACATACATTTTCATTTACAAAGTTAGATATTTTTTAATTTAAAATAGTCTTTTTTATCCATGTAACCCCCCTGCTCCCCTCCCTTCCCTCCTCCCATCCCAATCCCTCCCAGTCAGTCTTCAGGCTCCCCCCTCCCCATTCCTTCTCCCCAAAGGGCAAGAAGTCCCAAGGTGGGTCAGGTCAGCATGGCACATCCACTCCAGGCAAGTCCGATTTCCTCATCCAAATCCAATATCAAGACTGGGTTAGATATTCTGATCCCACGCCCCGAGGCTCCACATACTGCCCATGCCAATCCACAACTGCCTACCCTGGGAGGGCCTAACTCCTTTTCCTGATGGTTCCACAGTGGCTGTTCTTGATTCAGTGAGCTCCCTAGAGATCCAGTCAGCCATCACTGTGGGAATTTTCCTCATAATCCCTATCCCCTTGCACATATAGACTCTCCTCGCTGCTCTCAGCTAGACTAGGAGCTCAGTGTAGTGCTCATCCATGAATCTCTGCCTCCACCTCTATTTGTTGTTGGACATAGGTTCTGAGATGACACTTAGGGTGGTTATTCATTTGATTATAGGGGGAGTCCTGTCTGGGCAGCATCTCCACTATTGGTTGGAGACCTAGCCAGGGACATCCTGTGAGTTCTTGGAGGTTTTCTTAGCACCCAGTCTCTTTCCAGCCCCACCCACATTGGCTTCTTCTATATCCATGTTTTTTTTTTTTTTCCACTTCTTTGTTGCTCCTCTCACTCAACCATCTCCTTCTCTCATGATCTATTCTCATCTCTTTTTGATTGCATTTTGTTATGATCCCAATTTGCTAAGGAGGTCTTCTCTATTTTCTCTTCCTAGGGGAATCCCTGGATGTCTCTCAAGTTCCTTCTGATCCCAAGCTGTTCAGGGGATGTGGTTTGCAGCTTGGTGTTCTTTGCTTTTTGTCTGAAGTCTACTAATGAGTGAGTACATCCCATGCCTATCTTTCTGGGATTGTGATACCTCGCTCAGAAGGATATTCTCCAAATCCATCCATTTGCCTGCAATTGTAATAACTTTCTATATGATTTTCTTTCAATCTAACTTTAAGGCATTTTCTCCCCATTAAAGTTGCTAACTTCCCATTATGAGATAGTGAAACCTCTTCCATGTGTATCACATGAATGTCTGTGCCAACAGACTTAGGTGCTCAGCACACTTCCCACAGCGAACACACTGAGGAACCATGCTCTCAGCACTGCAGTGTTATAAGAAGACACTGCTGTGTTTGTTTAGTTCTCAGTGAGCAGTTTAACATTGCATTACAATTCATTCACCAGCACAGATTGCAAAACTGTATATACGGGAGCCCCCTGGGTACAATATGCAAGTTGTAGTTGGAATGTCTCCAGTAGACCATGGTCATCTGGCCCATACTTCCAAAAACATATTACTTAGCACACTACTAGTAAATGTCAACCTAAAAACATAGAGTTTGCTGTAACAAACTTCACTCTGTAACAGCAATATACTGAAACAAAGTTTTACCAAAAACACAAAACTGAAAGAGAAAAAAACAGTAGAATCACAGTTTACAATAATAAAAGTATTTATTTAGGAATAAAAAACCCCTCACAAACCCAATAGAATTCAATTTCTTAATAAAATATTACAGTATATTAAAATTGTACAAGGAATTCTTAAATATATGTAAGTAGCCAAAGTCCTAGAGATGTTCATACAAAAACTTCTACAGTTAGTGACTTGAGCATTTCAGTAGCTCTGCAGTCTCTTCAAACCTGAAACACAACAAAGGACACACCAGCTAAGTACAGAGCTCATAATGGAGATCAGGAGTGAGACTGTTAGATACATGCTTCTGAGCCTAAGATAAACCTCAGTGTTTTTCTTATTTTAGGCAGAATTACTATTAATACATGTAAATGGAGGAGAACAAGCATAAATAAGTCAATTATTGTATCATAAGCTATTTTAGAATTTTTCAAATGTCAGAGTTTTTAAAGTAGTAGGGTATATAATATTCTGATACCATTTTATCATATATTTCCTTTAAACCACTCTTTGTTAAAAGTAGATGTAATGTATTTGTCCCCAGTAAAGACATCATCATTGGTGCTACCACACCAACAGCTCACTAGAAACAAAAGCAAGCCTAAAATAACACTAAATATGTCTCCCAGCCTTCCATCTACATGCACATAATGTTTTGGTGAACCAATTATCAGAAGTAGAGAAATAAGAATTAATTATCAACTAAATCAACTCTGTCCTTTGCAACACATGGTTAACTCTGTGAACAGTGTTTTTACATCATTTGCTGGAAGCCGAAAAAGTGACTCATCACACCTCTCTCTCTCTCTCACACACACACACACACACACACACACACACACACACATAGACACACACACACACACACACACACACACACACACACACACACACACAAACTGGAGGTAAATTTATTATCCACTGGAGTCTTGAAGGAAATTCCACACCTGGTTGAGACTTTCAAGGTCTGAAACATATATGTACATTCTATGTATACAACACTCCAGTACAATTCCCTACAGAGAAATGATTTCCGTTGCCCCTTCCTGTTACTTACATTTTTTTCATTCTTTCCATTTTCTGCATTGTTGTTTCCTTTAATTTAAAAAGCAACAAATTTAGGCAATTTCTCAGAGTAAACAATCCTCAAAAATGAATATATAAAACACACTCTGAAACACTGCATAAGGAGACTTTAGTCAACAAAAAGAACCCTTGAGAAATTAAAGTTATAACTTAACAATTTTTTTTGCCAGCAGTATAGACTACATAGCATATACAAAAAATAATACTTATTTTTTTTCTCTACTTTAGAAATCATCTTTATGAAATAAATATAGATCAGACAATCGTAAAAAAAAAAAAAAAAAAAAAAAGAAATCATCTAAGCAGTTGACAGCTTCTCTTACCTCTGAAAAATCTTTCAAGCCAAAATAATTAATAGTGGAACTCCTAGGCGTGGATTCTGGTGATACTGTACTATAACCAGATGACTGATATGTGCTGGCTGGTGCCTTCACATTGTATTTTTTATCTGTAAAGAAAGTACATTTTAGAATATCTTTCCATTACATAGTAGAGTCAAATATTTAAAATTGTATTTACAGATAAATTAATCTAAAATTGTTATTGATATAGATAAAATGAGTGTTTTAAATACTATATATGTGTGTATATATATGTGTGTATATATATATGTGTGTGTGAATATATATATATATATATATATATATATATATATATATAGAGAGAGAGAGAGAGAGAGAGAGAGAGAGAGAGACAGATGCTAAAAATTCTCTAATAAAAATTTCAAACTAATTTGGGATCTGTGGTCCATGACTGCAATCACATGTACTTTGGAAGCTGAGAAGAATCCTGAGTTCATGGCTGACTTAGACAATATAGAAAAAACTTGTCTCAAATAAATAAATAAATTGAAACCTTTATCATGATAGAAATCACTTTAAATAAATAGGAGTTTTGTTAATTTAAACTATAAACTACTTGGGGCTCAGCAGTCAAGAACATTTGTCTATTCTTTCAGCAGTCTTGAGTTCAGTTCCCAGCAACTACATGGTGGCTCACAACCATCTATAATGGGGTGTGATTCCCTCTTCTGGTATGTGTGAAGACAGAACACTCATAGACATTAAAAACAGAATAAATAAATCTTTAAAAGTAAACTATAAGCTAGTGACATGCTCCTTTCTTAGATATAATCTAATGAAACTATTATGACAACTAATGAGCACTGATAGATTTGTCATGATGCTTTGTTATATAGCAATATTGAAGTACTTCACAAATGCTTTATCATTGCTTTGTGGCTAATGACAATTGTTACTAAAACTGACTACACATATATATAAATGTATTACTATATATATATACATATATATATATATACTCATGTATTACATACATACATATATATACACATCAAGAGGAGTCTGATCTTGAATTAACACGTATGGAAAAAAAATTAAAAAAATAAAGTCTAGGTTTTTTTTAAATAATAGTAATAATAATATAGACCCTTATGTCAGATATCCTGATAACAGTGACAAAATACTGGCACATTTTCTCATTAACTCCATCAGATACTGAACAGTACAGACAGGACATACTTCTATCAAATCAATCCTACACATCATGCCCTATTAAGAATAAATTTGGGGCCAGATGGCACATACTTTTAATCCTGGCACTTTGGAGGCAGAAACAGGCAGATTTCAGTGAGTTCACGGTCAGCCTGTTCTACAAAGCAAGTTCCAGTACAGCCAGGAATGTAACACAGAAAAACCCTGTCTCAAAAAAACAAAAACCAGCCAACTAAACAAACATCCGCCCCCCTTCCAAAGAAAGAGAATAAATCTGGCTTCAAAATGGTCTCAAAAAGCAAAAGCCAGCCAACTAAACAAACACCCCCAAAAGAAAGAGAATAAATTTGGCTACAAAAAGAAATTGATATCCATTTAACTTGGTGCTCATAATGAGTATTTGTTGTCAGCGTTCATTGATGGCAAAGTATTAATACTCAAGGATTAAGAAAATGCCTTTCATCCGATAGAGCCAGATCCTCCTTGACCAACTTGTCATCTGCTCCCGTCTTTGTTTGTGGTATGGCTTCCTCAGCTTATTCACCTGAATAAATTCATTTAGCCTGAATAAAATGGTCCACCTAACCCAACTTTAACACGATCTGACTTTGGTGTTCCAATCCAAAATTCTACAATAGAAATGTAATTTGACTTGACATCCTTGGGTCTGCTATTTACTGAGTTAGATGTCTAGGCATGATCTAGTTAGCTGAGACTAACTAACAAGGTCTCATGCTACAGCTCTGAAGACTAGTTAGACACAGGTGCTCTTAGCAGGAGCTGTGGGAAATTGGCAATGTTAAGGAATAACTTGAAACTCATCAGGAAATATAACTTCTGTGCCTGTAAATATTATTTTCTTCTGTTTGAGATAGCCTCTGAAGGTTCTGAATACTGTTCACACTGTCCCAAAAGGAGAAAGGAACAAGTGTGCAGGGCTGGGGAGATAGTTGAAGGAATGGCTTTCTTGACTCTGAATCATGGGGCTTGAGATTTGAGGCATATAGCTGCTTCATGTGAAAGAAAGTTAGAATTAGGCAAGCTACGAGACTATTCAGAGGTTATGGAGGGCAGTATATATATAGAATGTCAGCCATATTTAATAGTCAGATTGGCTAAGTCCATATTATGCTCATACCAGTTCTTACTGTTTTCCTGAGCTCTAAGTAAAACCTTAAGGTTTTCCTAGCTTAAATATGATGGTCTCTTGGCAGTGCTATAGAGGCCTAAGAAAAAACTGGTGACTGAGTTTGGGTTGGAAAGAGAAAGAACAGCAGTGACCCCTGAGATCAAGCCCCTCAAGCTGGGGTTAAGAGAGCATCAGTGGGAGGGATTCCACATGATGCAAAGAATGCTACTAACATAGACACTAGATTGTCTAGTCAGCTGTAGTCATGTGACCACTGCCCTCCCTCACTGCCAACTCTGGAGGATTATCATATTTCACTAGTAAGAGAACAAACTAGACACTGTGGTCTTCAAAAATCTGCAAGCCAGTGCTTAAAAGTCAAGATGTAAGTTGTGGAGATCTTCCTGAAGTATTTCACACATAATAAATTATATTCAAAAGTGAATTCATTATTATTATTATTACTTTTACAAATCTCCTCCTCCTCTAGCATTCACTCTGTTAAAAAAATAATAACACCTGTAACTCAAACACAGTGTAAAGGTGGTCTTTTCCTTCCCTCCCTTTCACTGCTTCTCTGGTCATCAACAACCACAATTCATTACTGACCCACCTGCCTATGTCCCCAGAATATTATCTCTAGTTTTCTTCATAATTAACGTCCTAGGAAAATCCCTCATTATTGTTCTAGAAAAAAAAATTAATATTTGGCCACAACTGTTTCTATCTGTTTTAGTTTCTTCCAGTTGATCATTATTCTGCTGTTATGAGAATCTTTCTGAAATACAAATCTGAAAATCTGAGATACATTCTTTCTGAGACTCCAGGGTAAACACACACACACACACACACACACACTTCTTGTAGTCATAGTACTTGGCTACTACACTTGGACTAATAGTATTTCTTTCTTCTGAGGATAAATGCATACTACAAAGTAAAGGAACGCAAACCAGCAACCTTGACAGTAGGAAGCCTGTCTTTCAGTTAATACTTGTTACTATATCCTCTAGTAAATAGTAATTGATACACATCAAACTCATGTAAAGTCATGAAACACAAAAAAGTAAAATCACTGTCATGTCTGAAGAGACGAAACAAGGACACTCTACAGCCACTAAACTGACCAGATGCAGACCTCACTTACAGAGTGCTTCTCTTCTGGTGGAAATTTCAGTTCCTTTGATTCTTGCCATTAAATATCATAATACTTCTCCTAGGAGCATACAAATAAGCAGGCTTCTCACTTCCTTAAACTGTCTTCACTATCAGCCATGCATCCCAAGACACAGGTGTCATACAGCTACCACTGAATCAACATATTTTTTAATTCCTTCCTCACTGAATGTAATTCTAAGGTCAGAATGATACATTTTTATTATTCTCTGCACCTAATGAAACTGAATCACCCATATTTCCATTCACAAGGTATAGTGGGTAAGTTTTATAAACTCAACTTACAGGTCAAATTATAATCTCTATGAAACCAGGTATTCACCTTAATCGTAATCTAAAACCTATTTTAGATAAAAGTTTATCTCATTTTGAAGCCTAGCACAGTGGGTTAATTTTTACCATGCACAGTGAGTAGATATTGAAACAGGCAAAACCAAACTTGGAAAAGGCAGTATTCTGGAAAAGCAGGCCAAATGTTCTTTCAATAAGCAAATAAAACTAATCTACACACATACTGGAGACAGAAGTTGCAGATATAATTTCTTTTCCTGTGGATAGATCACAGGACAAAATTTATGCTATTAAGAATTTTATAGTTGAATTTTGATATTTGTTGAATCTATAAATCACAAATGGAAAAAAGTCACAGTATGTTACCTAATCTGAAATCTGTAGTCTAAGATAAATTTAATAATTCAAAAGCATTGTAACTTAATAACCAAAACTATCCTCTGCAATAACAGCACTGACTTTGTAGTGTTCAGGAAAACTATCAGAGTGAGCTGTCAGATTTAACTGTGTCGACCCTGACATAGTCAGTCACTAGTGATTTTCAATGAAACTCATTTTTCTCATCTGGAGAATTCACATATAGATAATAATACTATTTATTTTACATGGTTGTATTAGGAATTAAATGAGTTAATAAAAAGCAGTTAGAACAATGCATTTTGTTAAACTGCATAATGTAAAATGCATATTGTTAAGTATATAGTAGGTAAAAAGATCTAATGATATTAAATATGTATATTACTAAAATTTAATCTCATGATAAATTGTCATTTTACAGACAATTTAATCATACTATGAGATAAAATGTAGACTTCTGCTTTTTCTAAAATTTAAGACTCAAAAGAATTAAAGCTTTTGGTGAAACCAGTGGTCTCTCACGTTCAGTCACATGGAAAATACCACGAGGAGGTTGTGACATGGAAAAGGCACCCTCTTCTATACCATTCTCATTTTATTACTGTCAATGAACAGCTCAGGTAAAGCATTTCACAGATTTCTAAGAAATGTACTTTCTTCTGTCATGTCTTCTTTATGCATAAGAATGTTACTACTTAGGCTTAAAATTGGGACTTTTAGACCTCTTCTTATTTCAACAGTACTGTGCTATTCTAAAATGATTGAAAAGTGAAAATCCTCACAAGTCTGTAAGTTATGTTCTGACTGATATATACTCTTGTTTTATAAGCAATTCTTGGCAGTCCATGATTCACCATTTTCTTTGTTCTAAGAGCTCTGTAATTTTATTTTAAGAAAATATGGGGATATTACTCCAGTCAAATGCTTGCTAAATATGATCTCCAGAACCATAAAAAAAACAAACAAACAAACAAGAATGGATGTAGTAGTTTGTACCTACCTACAATCGTCCCAATAGGGTGCTAGAAGACAGAAAGATCCTGGGAGTTCGCTGGCTAGCAAGAACACACAAGTTGGTGAGCTCCAGGTTCAGTGACAGACTTTATCTCAAAGAATAATGTGGAAAGCAACAGAGAAAGATGTCTCATATGGACCTCTAGCTTTCATACATGTGTGAGCACTGAGCACACAAAAATGGTAAAGATGTCAAATGCACATAAAAACTACTGTTCTCAAAGTGTTTGCAAGCCAACAGTACTAATACAATTTAAGGACTCACCAAAGGGCATCATATCCATGCCACTGACAGTATCACAGTCTTCACTTGCTGCATTAAGCTCTACATATTCATTCTGGAATGTACAAGTAAACATTTAGAATAAAATGAAAGATAATTCATTTTATACTGCTTAACATAAAATATAAGCAAAGCACAGGGAATGTTTAGTTTAATAACTTTATTTACTGATAATATATAATTATTCTTATGTGCAAGAAAACAACCACTTAAGAGTGGAAGCAGAGAGTAATCTTTAATCTACAACTTCCAGTCTCTAAAAATGAAAGCCAACTAGAAACTGAAACCCTAAGAAATAAAAAAGGTGTCTCAGACTACATTGCCTCCCATGGTAATTATAGTGGTCTGAATAAGAATGGCCCCCAGGGACTCATGTATTTGAATGCTTAGTCACTTGGGAGGAGCACTATTTGAGAAGATGAGGAGGTATGGCCCTACTGAAATAGGTATGGCCTTACTGGGGGTTTCCAAAGCCCATGTCAGGCCCAGTTTCTCTCCTTGTCTACTGCTCTATGCCTGTGATCAGGATGCAACTCTCAGCTAATGCTCCAGGGCCAGCCATGCTCACCTCCATGATGATAATGAACTAAGTCTCTGAAATTGTAAGCAAACTCCCAATGACATGCTTTCCTTTAGAAGAGTTGTCTTAGTCATGGTGTCTCTTCACAGCAACAGAACAGTACTAAGACAGTAAATTTAGTAACTGCTTCTATGAAATTCACTTTATGATTAATGTATAAAGAAGAAAAAGTATCAATTTTAACTCTTCTACTACTCTCATAAACTGAAGAAGTCTTTGTCTACTAAAATACATAGACTAATTTAAAGATTTTCAAAAATTCTTACCTCATTCTAAGTATTTCAAGTACTATTAATCAGAAAAGCTCAACTTACAAATTATCTTATTTGGCAGAAAAAAAAAAAAAAAGCCTCAAGAAGTATAGGAAAACTTGTTAAATTTAAGCAGACTTTATTCTAGCTAAATATTTCCTGTTCCCTAAGGAGCCTCACATGTAGTATTTCCAAAAGAATATACATATGTCATTAAGAGGAGCATTTACTGTACTTGGGGGAAGCTTTCCGCATCAATACCTTTTTAGACAAAAGCATCTCTGTCTCAAGAAGAGTGACTCGGCTTAGGAGGTTATGCCAGGCCTTTTCATCGACCATCACTTTCCCTTTCATTGCAGCTTCCAAACACTCGAGCCTTTTCTCTACCCAAGTCAGCCTCTTCAGCTCTTCTTGGCATTCAGCAAGTGCAATCTGAAGTGCTGTTACCTCAGGATTATCACACATATCCTAAAATGATGAACAAGATTACAGATGAGATGGAGTGACATTCCTTTGAAAAGGAATCCCTGTCCTTCATTTCCTTTGTGCTGTTTTGACAGCTAAGGAAGGAGCACAGTATGGAACAAGGGGCTCCCCTACAGGGAGCAGTGGGCCTTACCATGGGGCTATCAGTTGCAGCTTTGATGACTTCATTATCACAATAGCTATCTGTGAATTAACCTATATGATGCTCTCAGACTAGGCAGAACAACACAACTATCATTAGGTCGTTGCTATAGATAATGCCTCATACAAATCCAACAGGAAATAAGCAAAAAACAATGGGCTGGTTACCTAGTGTCATATAGTAAAAAGCATACCCATAAATAAAACTTCATAAATCCAACAATAATCCAAAATGTATAAAAAAAACACAAGATAGAGCATCTTAGCAGAAACAGAAGAAATTATATACACAGTGGTATTTGTGTCAAGAAGAGTAACAGAAATGATAGTACAGCAAGGTGTCATGTGGGACAGCACACAACTGTAATGCTACCACACTAGGCTAGGCAGAAGGTTTACTTCAAATTCAAAGCCACATGACTATACAGAGTCAGCCAAGGAGGCTACATAGTGAGACCACATCCCTAGGGAAGGTATAGCCAAGATTCATTCAAGAGAAAATGGGAATAAAATTCCAAGATTGTCTATTTAGCACCAAAGGAAATAGTGGTGGAAAATCTACCATGAAACTTGGCATCTCTCTCTTGCTCAATTGTAATTTCCCTAGGGCATATCTTCTCTTATTTCTCTTTGCTTTACTTTTAACTCTAAACAGATCCAACAACTGAAATCCACTGAACTACAATTGATAAAATTGGTTGACTCTTAAATAATACCACCGATGTCATGATTTAAGAGTTCAGAAATATTCCAACTTTCAAACACTGAAATGATCAGAGACCAAAGAAATATATCCTTACTTTAGCCTCGGCCTTGACTTCACAGGCCTGCTCTTCAGAAATCATGACTTCACAAGTCTTTTCTTCTGACTCGTCGCACCCTTCACTCACTTCTGTTGAACTTACTGTCCCTTCCGGAGTATCAATGCTATCTTCAGTGTACAGGTGACGGATCACCACAGCTTTCTTCTGCACAGAGACAAGCATAGAAAAAAATACTTCACTGGGTTCTGCCACAATTACTTTATGTTCACTTACAGCAATTCTCTTGCCAGACTGTATAAATATTTTAAAACATTAAAATTACCACATAAAATATATCACAACATAACATGCTAATATTAATATATTTTATATGTGTTGGTAAAATTGTGGTTTAACTTTTTAAAAGCATTCTTATGTCTTAGTTTAAACACTAAAATAATATATTTTAAAGATATCTAGATTTGTCTCAATGTACTGGAGAAAGTGATTACAGGAAAGATGAAAGAGGATTAGCAAAAATTTGATTAATTATTGAGCAGGATGATCTGTGCTTTTGTAAATGTTTGAAATGTTACATGATAAAAAGTTAAGAACATACAAACAAAGAAAAAAAAAATCCATATCAAGTGTGGTAGCACACAACCATAATCCCAGCATTCAGTAAGCCCAGGCGGTATGATAAGGTCCAGGCCAGCCTGAGTTATATAGTGAGAATCTGCCAATGAATAAAAAAATAAATAAAAGTTGTGACATAATTTACAAGTTAAATAATGAACAACTAGCTATATGAGAACACAACATAAACCTTTCTATTGAACACATCCCAATATATATTTCACTTTAATCTAAAAGTGCAAACTAGCGAAAGGAGGAAGTACTAACAAGGACCTCACTTCTTTTTCCTATGTATTATCTGTATAGACGCAGAAAAACCCTAACGCGTGATGAAGACATAAAAAAAGACATCTATATGCGATGAGGCATCACATCAGGAAGTAGACAATTTGCTTCATTCAGTACTTCTCTGTCAGCAAAGAAATATATTTATAAATTCTATCAGCTTTGTATCCATCATTTACATTCCTGGAATTAAAATTATTTTAGTCATGTATTTTGGATTAGAGAATAATTAATTCTACTTAATTTATCCAGAAGCAATTTACATCTTCATTTAATTAATTATTGATTATTCATCTGTATTATGTCCTCTCACCCAGAAGAAAAATAGCTGGAAGTATGTTTATTATTAAAATGGCATTTTGGCTTAGAGTTCTTCTTGGCTATAGAAAAATGCTGTCTCTACATGTATTGGATTTATTTAGCCACAGATGCTCAAAGCAGACAAAAGTATAGACAATCTATACCTAGCAATAAAGAACAGTCAAAACCAGATTATTAGATATTCTATTATTGGTTATCAATGCATCTAAATGAATCCTCATAACCACTCTTGCTACAAATGGGTTATTATTATATATGCATCCTTTTTAGGGATGATCAGGTATGAAGAGTATACGTTGAGGGGCTGAAAAGATGGCTCAGATTAAGAACACTCAAGAACATAGCACCCACATGCAGGCCCACAATCATCCATGACTCTACTTTCAAGGGATATGACACTCTCGTCTGTCCCCTTCTGGGACACATACACTTAAGATTAAAAGAAATACACACACACACACATTTTAAAAGAGTAGATGTCAATGCCTCTGTAATATAACCTTACAAAATTTTATCTGGAATATGAAAAAGAATTCAAAATAGAAATCTAAAATCTTTGATTTTTCACTTCTACACTAAAAAATTTTTAAGATTTATTTATTATGTATATAATATTCTGTCTTCATCTTTGTCTGCACACTAGAAGGCATCAGATCTCATTATAGATGGCTGTAAAGCACAATGAGGCTGATGGAAATTGAACTCAGGACTCCTAGGAAAAGCAATCAATGCTCTTAACCTCTGCGCCATCTCTCCAGCCCCATCTTTGCACTCTTCTGCTAAGACTAATTGAGGGGAGGGAAGGGGAAGGGGGAGGAGTGATAAGAGAGGGCAATGGGGGGTAGATACAATCAAAGTACTTATTTAAAGAAATGAGATACACTAATATGTACTAATAAAAATGCCTTGTGTACTGTGGTATCTGATTATAATGTTTCGCTAAATGCTTGTCAGAGAAACAAATCTTAACTGCATTCAGATATGCTTCTGTTCCTTTCCATTTTCACACCTTTCCTGAAGTCATAAACCTGCCGGTGATGTCAATGCCAACAGCTTCTGCAGGAGGGTTCTCATTGCTCACACAATGTTCTGGCTTCTCAGAGATACTCTTCTTTCTTTGGCATGATGGATTCTAAGAAAGAAAAAGCATTATACAAAATAATACATTTTACAGAAAATATGATATACATTTAAATACCATTTCAACACTTACTATTGATAATAGCAAATAGTAAAAGTAATAAACTTGTTTTTATTGTTTATTGTAAATTTAAGTGAAACTGGTATGCTGCTAGAATCAAATACTTAGAAGTAAGAGAAAGAAAAACTGAGGCTACACAGAAAGTGTGAGATCTGCCTGGGCTACACAACTAAAAAACAAACAAGAAAATAAAAGAAGCAAAAACGTCAAAAAGTGACAAGAATACATTCTCTTTGAATTGTTAATTTTGATCCAAGCCACAGATGTATAAGATATGTGACTCATATCAGAGGAATCCTTGAGAAGGGTATGCCCTATATGTAGGTAATGCAGCAACTGTGGCATTGAATATGTAGGCTGCATAGAACAATGGGATTTAGAATTCACTAGGTCCTCATGGCCTTATCCAGTGGCCTGTACACTGCAGGAAGCTAACTATGAAATATGTATGTCCTGTGGAGAAAGTTCTGAGACCTCAAAGTGTGGAGGGAGGACTCCTCAGCACCGCTGTGCTATTATACATTCATATCCCCTCAGATTCCATCTTGGTTCTAAACAACTCATGTTTGGACAAACTAACCCTAGTTCCTAGAAATACTCTTGAAATTTCTGGAAAATCCCACAATTAATTATTATTATTATTATCCCACAATCATTAACACAAGAATTCTCTTCAGTTCATAAGATGCTCTGATGCCTAAGAGTCTGGGGTACTCACTTACTAAGCCTAGTTGCCCAACCCCTTCCCTGAAGAAAGGCACTATTTATTGCCTTTGCTTTTATAAGTGTTACTATGCTTAAGTCTCTTCTATCTGTCCTTGAATTCTTTCTCTAGTTATTAGAGTCTAATGAGAAAAAGAACTTCTGGATCCAGCAATCAAGTGGCAATTACATTTTTAAATAATTTGCTGTTTATTCAAATATTGGTATACTTAGCATAAATTAGCACTGAAATCTATTCATAAAATCACCTTGTCAGAGCCAATCAATTCCTTGTGTTTTTTCATCACACAATTCAATATATCACAAACAATTTGGATTTTCCATTCAGCAAATCCAGACTGTATAAATTGCTTTTTGGTCAAAATTGGTTTATAATCAAATTGATCACGAAGAAGCTGTGAAGAAATAAAGGCAACATTTAATTCAAAATTATATAGCTGCCTGGTCAGAAGGTAATAACTAGCTCTCTTTAGAGGAAGATCAAGCCATTAAGTGAAGGTGCAAAAATTACAGAGCTGGTGTTGAATTACACTCAGGTATGAGATACAGGTGGCTAGGGAGATGGCAGAGGAGAACATAGGAGAGAAGTCAGGAAGAGAAGTGGGTAGAGGGGGAGACACACACACCAAAAACAACAACAACAAAAAAAAATCACAGTTCTTGACCAAAAATTAATGATAAACGTTCAGGTTTAAAAATCAAAATCAACTGAAATCAAAGCCAGTCTCCATCCAGGAGTCTGAATGCTACTGCAGGAATGAGACCCGGCTTCAGATCAAGGAACAAACTGTGTAAGTTTCAGTTTGTATCTCACAAGTCAAGTACTGCAGAAGCCTGTGGACTTTAAGTTCTCTTTCTTACTTCCTCCAGTACACAAGCTCTTACTAAAATTTCATAGGAAGCAATTTATAGCCAGTGACAAACCTTTACCAGTTCCCATAATTAATAGGAAATATAAAACAAACATGAATTGCAACTTAATTTAAAAAAAACAAGAGATCCTACTTTTTTTCATTTATTTTATATACCAACCAGTCACACCTCCCACACACCCCCACACCCCCACCACCACCTCCCATCTATCTCTCTCCTCATCCACTCCTCTTCTGTCTCCATTCAGAAAGGGGTAGGCCTCCCATGGGCATCAACAAAACATGGCACATCAAGTTGAGGCACGACCAAGCTCCTCCCCTGCATCAACACTGACAACCCATCATGAGAATAGTTTCCCAAAAGTCAGCTCAAGTGACAGAGATAGGTCCTGATTCCACTTCTAGGAGCCCCACAAACATGCCAAGCTACACAACTGTCACATACATGCAAAGGCCTAGGTGGGTCCCATGTAGGCTCCCTAGCTGTTGGTCCAGAGTCTGTGATCCTTGGAGGAGCTCAGGTCAGCTGTAGACTCCATTTTAATGAGATAAACACCCATGAAAATACTCTTGTCAACTAAACATACACATGACACATGACAAGATATGACACGGCTCTAGAGTATGATAAAGCTGACTTTTTTCTTATTGCCTAGTATTTTAACTATTAATGGCATGTTTAGACACAGAAATATTTATACTGCACTACAATTCACACTATATACAGAACAGAAACATGTTACAAGTTTGTAGCCAAGAGCAATAGGCTCTACGTATAGACATCTAGGTCTGGGTAAGAATGCTCTGATGCTTACCTGATGGCAAACTTGCCTATCAACACATTTCTCAGGATGTATATCATTGTTAAGTGAACATGTAACTATGTTTCAATAATTATTACTAAAGTACTTATTTTAAAAATAAATTTCTCAAGTAATTATTCAATAGTTTCCCAAATATTTGTTTCATCAATCAAAATACCTTATAGACAGTATCTGTAAAGCGTACATCATTCTTTGCTATGAGCTCTATATTGGATTCCATCAGAAGTTCTGCTATATAAGGGGAGTATGAGGTAAGAGAATAGCTGATGATGGGCAAGGATGCTGCTGTCTCCCCCTTCATCAAGCTGCCAGGAAAAAGGCAAACAACTTAATTAGCACAGTTCCAAAAGCTAAGAGTAAGGATAATTAGCAATGTTTTCAATAAATTAGCTAATATTATGGACACAAACAGCAAAGCAATTTATGACTCTCCAGATTCTATATCTCACTCTAAACCACCCTGACCCAACTATGAAACAGTACTCAAAACCTTACTATAGCTGTATAGTCTATCTCCTAATGTTTTTATTGGTTTTGTAAAGTTTATTCTTACTTGATCTACTTATTTCTCCTATTAATAAAAAAGTACTACCCTACAGGTCTCAAGAATGTTTCATGTTTTTGTAATATTTGTTACATTACCTCATTTGTTCTTACATGAACCTGCAGATTAATCATATGAACTAGATGTTACAAATGAGGGAACACACTGTAAAGATCTTACCTATGCTGTCATCTGGCACTTACCATGTGCTTCCATAAAAACTGTACCTTCTTAGTGTGGGTTCATGGCTTAGCTCTGTCCTCTGCTATTTCAGGCTATTTTTACTGAATATACCACCACAATGACTTATTAGTTAAATGCTGATTTCATAAAGCCATCCTATCTGACCCAAACTGATCTCTCAGTCTTTTTCTAATTGTCTACTTATTTACTGGTATAAAAATGCCTTAATGATTTTTGCACAAAACAGCAAATGAATTATTTCCTCAACTACTGGGTTAACTAAAGTTAATCTGTACTTGCATATACACAATGTGTTTTTCACAGAATTCAAAATGTGTGTGTAAACCTCATCTCCACCCCAAAGTTTAAAAAAAAAATCTTTTTTATATTTCTTTATGTGTGACATATATGTCACATGCTCATAGCATAGACAGATGTAAGGCACCTGATATGAATACTGAGAGTTAAACTATATATGCATCAGTCTAGATACTGTCTCCATAGAATTGTAAACCTACTGGAGTATAATGGATTTTTTAATTATACAATTTACCATTTTCTCATCCCACAGAATAGTATTATTTTTAATATAGCCAATATGATCACAGATGTTATCATTTCTTGGAAATTTATTTCTTTTCCTTTGCATATTCAATGTATAGAAGATGGATTTTATACATTTACACCATGTGTTCTCATAGTATGGAAGATTCCAGTTAGTGAGATTTCTTATGGCAGTCTGCATGCTTTAAAATCTTATTAAAATCTGACTGAAAGATGGCTCACCAGTTAAGAGCACTTACAACTCTTTCAAAGAAACAGAATTTAATTCTCAACATCATAGCACATACATCTTGGTACAGGTATAGAGGACAAAGAATGATTTGAAGGAGTTGGATCTCTAGTTTCAATGTGAGTCCTGGAAGTTCAAGTCAGTGTCATCAGACCTGGCATCAAGTTTCTTTACCAACCTGTTAGCTCAAGAGTGAATTTAAATAGGGTCCATACAAAATCTTTATTTTCACTTAAGACTCCCATCATGTCATATACTACCTCAAACTTTTAGAAAACAACAAAACAAAAACAAACAAAACAAAAAACTACAAATAAGTTTCAGATCTCAAATGTATTATAACTTACCCGACATAATCTACTTCATTAGGATAATTTAGCAAACGAAGCACTTGTTCTAGCTTCCGCAAGCTTCTTTTTAAATCACCTGTTGCCATTATTGAATATTAGATTCAGCTACAACTGTTAAACAGTCTTACTACTTTTCATCTAAAAGCAAAATTAGAAAGGATTGGTTAAAGGCATACTTTGGAAAGCTGTTCAGCTCTACTCTGGATGTACATCCTAGAGACCCAAGCATGTTTACATCATACTACTTCTCATAACTCAGCACTTTTGTGGCAGGGTAATGGTAAATGTAAACTTAGCATTAACCCTACCCTCTAATTTTTCCAAGGTGGCAGGAATGTGTGATGCCTGCTAGACTAGAGGACAGACCAGCACAGACGTGGGATCAGGCTCTCATCTCAGGCACCTTCACCCCCTAGGTTGCACTCATCAGATTCTACAACTTGTCAAACTAGCATCCCAAGCTGGAGACCAAATGATCAACCATATGAGAACACTTTACATCCAACTCATAGCTGATAGGATTTGGAAAAACATATCAAGCTGAAATAGTCTCCATCACTGGTTATCTTGAATGTTTATAAAAGCTATATAACTAATAAAAAATATGAAGACAAATGATTTAGTTATCCCTAGGGCTTAGATTTCATATAGTTGCTAATCAGATGTTTGTCTTAATAAACAAACAAATAATAATTTACCAATTCCTGCTCAAGAAAATTATAAAAGTACCTTGAGAAATAAATTCTCTGAGAATGAAGCTTCTTTAAAATGAAATTACTGACGTTAAAACAAAAAAGAAAAATTTGAGAATTAGATGAAATATACTTTATATGATTTTTTCCCACAGTCTACAACTCAACTATCCCTTCAGATACCTCCTCTGCATCTATATATATATATTTAAAGAGAGGTAAACAAACCTGGCAATTTGCAAAATTCTAAACCTGGGCCACCACCCATTTCCATAGTCATTTCCCTAGATTTGGGCACCCTATTCTGTCTGTAGGAATGTCATGAACATTTCCAGTCTTCTCTTTATATGCACGGTGAAGAACAAACTGCTGAATTGACTTTTAAGTCCTCTTGCATTGGCATTCTGGTCACCATTTTTGAAATATTAAATCACACTGATTAAACATTAACATATTTAGGCAATGAGGATTTTAGGGGGAAAAATGAAGGAAGTGAACCTAAAATTAAATTATGCAAAATGTTGGTCAAAACTGTAAGCCTTATCCACATCTTTCCAGATGTCATGGCTAGACAGACATATAAAAATGGTAAGACAGACTTCCCAGACCAACCTTTATGACCTAAAATGGTGAAGTGGGAACCATTCTCCCTGTAATTATAAACCTTGTTCCTGGGATTTAAGGTTTCAGGTGTGATCTTGTTTTAGGTTCCAGACCCATCTGACGTAACTCAGTCCTTTAATTCTTTTGTATCTCATCTTCCCAGGAGAGGTGATTTTTATCTAATACTCTGTGGCATCTTTTCCTTTTCTCATATCCTAGGACATATTTAACTTTACATTATTTCTACCTCTGGTAATGAAATTTCTGACAAGAAAATACGCCCCAGAAACACAACACAACCTCTTCATTACCAGTAGAATAAATATTTTGAAGAAGAGTAAGATTCAAGAACAGCTTGGATCTGTAGGAGATGGAGAAAAATAATATGACAGGAAAGAAAAACATACAGACATTAAAAAAAGATCATAGAAATTTTTTTTTCAAGAAAGGACTTCCTAGTCTTTTTAAAATTTTAAACACTAAAATTAAGATTATTAATTGAAGCCAACCAAGTACTGATACACTTGATCTTAGTCAAAAGGCCAAGGAGCAATCTTCTACATATTTCTGAGATGAAAAAAACCTTGTTACTTAGAAATACAATATATTTGCATTTTCATTTTATATTACTTATCAAAGGACATTAAATAAAGTGTACAGAGTCAATCATTAAGGTCTCAATAATCTATTTAGCTGTCTGAAGAGTTAGGAACAAATCAAATCTGCCAACTGAATTCCTGGAAAAGGTGTGAGAATGGCACAACATAGATTTGGTGAGGAATGAGAACTGAACCCAGGGCCTTAGCATACCATCCAATGGCTCTGAGACTGAGCTAGATCTCCAGCCCAGGCGTTTTAAAATTTTTCGTCTTAAACCCAGCTCAATCTCATAGTCTTTACTAGTCTTTAAAAACAAGCTCTCACTGGACTAAAAAACAAATCATTTTGTTCAGGATGAAGTAACTAGACTTTAATAATTATGGTGGATAGCTAGGACTTTGAGATCCAGCCTGCTATATCTAAAAACCAAAACTTTTAGATAGGGAAATACAGATCTGTAGAAATTAAATGTACAAAATCTCTCCGTATCTGTAATAGATACTAGGAAAATGCTGTTGTAGGGGAAAGTTTTGATGATGGATAAAAAATAAAGTTAGCTCGGGCGAATGGGAGCAATGGTTCACTGACATCGTTACGTTTACATATAAAACCATTTTTTAAAAATGCTTGCAAGTAGTTCTGTTAAAATAGTCTGATGCAGCCATAAGTCTAAAATAAACGTGTTACGGCTAGTTTTCTCTATATACAGAGAAACATCCGTCGTCCTCAGAGTAGATGGAGGATTACTTAAAAAGCACCATGAAAATAAAAGCAAATAGGGCATGAAGAAGTACAATACTCCTCTAGCCAGTCTAGATGTATCCTTGACTGAAAAGACCTAAGAGACTTCCGCGTGCCTTTTACTTCGCGGTATTAAGTCACAAACCAATTTTAAGAGGTGAGCTACGATTCTTCCTACATGGTGGCCTTCCAAAGCACATACCAGCTGGGTACATACCCAAGTTCCATCTAGGAATCCCCTCTCGCCTCTAGAATTAAAAGGATGAAACAGTAGACCTGATGATTCGCCTACAACTCGGGAACCTCGGTGAGTACAGCATTCAGGAGACCTCAGTCCAAGCCAGAGCTCAGCCAGCAACCTGCAAGAAAAGTGAGTTTCCCAAGGCGACTGGATCAACACAGAAAGGAGAAGGAAACATAAGTAAGCCGAGAAAGTGGCGAGAACCAGGTGTTCATCTCCAGAGTCCTAGCGCCCGCGCCCCAGGGCGCCTCTCGCGCCGACCGTTTGTATTCGGAACCCTGGGTTGCAGCGCGCAGCAAACAGAGGCTAAACGTTCTGAGCCACTGGCTGCTACACACTCTGGGATTCGTAGGTGCAGATTCCATACTCCGTTTGCGCGGCTTTCTCGGAAGATTTGATTCCCATAAAAACCTTATCAATTATATGCCTCATATTAAGCGTCATATTTAAAATTAGTGTATTTTGATGGCTAGAATTGTTTGGAATAAAAAGCGAGAATTAAAGACTTTCTGGCGAATCTGCAAGAACGAAAGTAAAATCCTTATTATTTAAGGGCCCGCTCCCCGACGTCACTTCCGGCAACAATAGGAAACGTCAAAAAACTTGGACTATCTGCCACGGCTCCTGCAGGCTGAGGTGCTGTGAGTTCACAGCAGTCCGGGGCTTTTTTTCTGGTACCCTCGCAGCCACTGTGCTCTCCAGCGTGAAGACGTGCGGTCTGGACAAGCCTCTCCATGGCTTGGGCATCAGTTCCCGGCTGAGCCATTTTCTTCTCGGCTGACAGCCCCCGCCCAGAGGCTGAGTCGTCGCGGCGGCGGTGGAGATCGCAGGTCGCTCAGGTACTAGCGTCGGCCCAGATACCTACATTGCCTTGTCTCTTCCACCTGCACACTTTCACTGTTCTGCTCGGAAATAAAGACTGCGGGTGCTTGCCACTTGGCTGCACTAGCACAGTAAGCAATAGTTTAGGACCAATGGCACTGTAAGACATTTTGAGTGACAGCGGCGGTGGCTTATTGAACCATGCATGGATGGTCAAGAGGCGGGCTTAGGTCTCTTATGCTCTTAGGCTATTGGTATAGAGGTCGACTTGGGACTTGTGATAGCAGCGGTGTCTTCCTCAAAGAAAGATGACAAAAGGTGGTTACATTTTCAGATTTATGTGTTACTTTATAGTGGCTATTGTGTTAATAGGGGGCAGGCACGCTTTGATTTTTTTCGTCATGCCATTAATACGAATATACTGTTTAGAGTCACTGCTGATTGCTACAGTCACCAATATGACTATAAAATTGGATAGATTCTTGTTTTTAGTTTTTCTGTGACTAGTCTACACTTGGCATATACTTAATAAATATTGCTCACGAAACAAAAAAAACAAATTTGCTGTTCCTGTTTTGATATATTTTAAGTTTGCGTTCTGTATTGACTAATAATTGTGGCTATTTGGTTACAAGTTAAACATTTATTTTTAATGACCTTCTTGTGTTCTCTTCAAAGCATTACCCTTATTACTGCAATTGAATACAATTTGTTTTTCATTTCAGCGTTTGCACTCCCATTTTTCTTTTATTCTGAGACAGGGTGTCCTATATACTCCATGCTGGCCTAGAATTCACTGTGTAGCCCTGAGTGTCCCTGACTAGCAATCCTTTGGGTCTGGCCTCCCAAGGCTGAAAATACGGATTTGCAGTAGCCCACTCATTTCCTCTTCTCTTTCCTTTAATGTCTGGAGTTTGGTACTTAACACTAAGAGAGAAACTTCCTGTTACCTTTGTGCAAGTGGTTTACAGAATAGAGTCTCAGAATGAAGACTAAATAAATTCATTGTTTTCAGGTTAATTCAGAAACGTCCATATTTATAAAGTTTGTCTAAATGAACAATTATATGAGGTACTTCATTAATTATATACTGCTGGTTAACCATCACCCCCCAAATTTAATACAGCTTAAAACAACAAATGTATATTACCTTTGATTCCTTGATTTGAGAATTAGGACAACATTCAACAGAGTAGTTCAGGTTGTTTCTTGAGGTATCAGTTAAGTTGTACTTGGGAGTTGTGGTATTATTAAAAGGCTCCACTGAGGTGGAGTAAGGATCTACTTCCAAGTGCATGCACATGGTTACTGATTGGTGTAGATTCTCTGCCAATCGTGTTGCTTCATTAAAATGCCTTACAGAATGGCAGTTGATTTCCTTCCCCTACAACAGGCAATCTAGGAAAGAGCATCTAAACTTAAGGAAGATACCTGTATTTTATAATCTAACTTTAGAAATGATAGCCTATCCTGCTGCCATATTGTATTTGTTAGGAGTTTAAATCCACACCACATTAGAGAGGCAGAGTATAACACAGTCCTCAAAGTTCAGGAGGCAAGATCTCTGGAAACCATTTTAGAGGCACCTAGTACCTCTGGCTGGTAACTTTTAGCAGTTGAAGTAATTAATAAGTAAGAATAATTGAGCCCAAATGTGTCCAAAAGAAATTAAGTTCAGCAAAGGAAAAAAAAAGTCTGATTTTGAACTAATATGTAAACCCGGACGAGCATCATTTCTTCCTAAAAAATAGTATTAAATCTATTTTATATTTAATACTAAATACTAAAGAGTATTATTTAATATTGCCTGAAGAATAGAGTGTCTGAAAAGAATGCTTATGTTTTTAGGGTCTACATATCAACTGGAAATTGTGCGTTTCTTACCTATCACCCTTTAATATAGCCAAAACTGGGTCAAAATGAACATAAGACAACATTTTGAAAAGGAAAGCAGTTAGGAAAAGTTTAGGTATAGATAAAATGCAGGTCACTGGAAAATTTATGTTAAACTCTTGTGATCAAATAGAGGGGGGAGATGTGTATTTTGAGTATGTACTTTGCATTTTTAAAAAAGCATTAGATGGCATTAGTGTGTGGTAGTGGGTATCAGAGTAAGCTCTGCTGCATGTTGCTACTTATTTCAAGGAATGCTTTTTAGAGACCTCTATTCAAGTGAGGCCAAATTATTTTTAACTATACTGAAAAAAACCTCAAAACAACAAAAACAAAAACCACCACAGTATGATACTGTATGAAGCAAGATTTATTAAGAAAAACAATTAATATGAATTCAGTAGCAGCATTGAAAGAGGAAGAGGAACTTAAGAAAAAGAAAGTACATACCCAAGTATGGTCATGGGCTTTTGAAGGTAAACTCATGTACTCAAGTGTCTTAACAATAGCAATACATAATATTTTTATGGCCTCTAAAGTTATATTATTTGAGGGTTTTAGAAAAGTAAATAAAGCTACTTTGAGTGTACTTATTTTTATCTAGGTAACATTTCTTTAATACACAAGACACCTTGGTATATGGTGTTATTGTATAGGTTTGCTAATATATTGTATATTTAAAAAAGAATAGTCTAGAATATCAGAGGACAGAGCCATCTCTCTAGCCTTTTTTGTTTTGTTTTATTTTCAGAGTTTTTGTGTGTTAACAGTCCTGGCTGACCTAGAACTTGCTTTGTAGATCACGCTGGCCTCAAACTCATAGAGATCCTCTTGCCTTGGCCTGCACCTCCCAAGTGCTGGGACTAATGGTGTGTGCTACCACTACTTGGCTGTTAGGCCTTGATCTCTCAGAGATCCAGACACTTCTCTGTCTCACAAGTGATGGGATTAAAGCGATGGGTGACCACTCCTTGACCTTCCTGGCTTTGCTCTGTTGGTGGCTTTATCTTATATTTCATACTATTTTTATTAAATATACAACATATCACCACATGTAGATTTGAGTGTGTGTTATCAAATAAAAACATAGGCAGAAAAAAAAACTCAAAGTAACTCTACTATCCATGGGTCACAAGAAGGTTTTCTTTGATTTTCAGCAAGTACAGTATTGCCCTGCATCAGCCAGGTATCATCTTGTGTTTACGAATTTCACCAGCACTGCTTAAAGATTATCAGGAGCATAATAAGGTTCTGACTTCAGGGTTTGTTATGGCATTGTTTGGGCTACAACCAAATATAAAATTACCTAGGTTTCTTCCCAAGTTTGAAAGATACTATAAATCCTTATTTATTTCTAGACTATTTTTATAGACATAAAACAAATATATGCAGTTCAAGTTTGAGCAACAAATTTAAGAAGCTTAATTCTATAATTAGCCATTTACATATTCTGTAAGAATAAAATGCACAAGATGATTTAATCAATTGAATGAAGGAACAGGATTTAACAAGTAAACCAAACTTAGCCTTTTTCTGTCCATACTGCTTATCTATTTATAGATGTGATGGGGGTGGAGAAACAAGAGGTGGGAAGTATGGATGCTAAATATACACCACCATCTCCATCTTTTCATATTATTTATTTTTAGGTATTTTTCCTCTTTCCATTGTTTTTATGCAGTCATGAAATTGTTTTCTTAGTTTTCAGTTGCAGTAAATAAATGTACACAAAATAAAATACATCACCTTATCCAGTTTAAAATATACAGACAAAAGGTATTAAATTATTCAGAGGGGCATGTGGCCACTTCCATTATCTCTATAATTTCTTATGTTCCATAAAGCTAAAAGTCTGTACTACCAACCACCTGATCCCTATGCTTTTCACCAGTTTCTGGTGATCCCATTTTACATTCTATGATTTTGGCTGCTCTACTTCATTTAAGTAGTATCATGTAGATTGTTTTTTATATGGTATTGCAATCTTAACAATTTTAAGTTTTCAAATCCATGACTATAAGTGTATTTCTATTCATTTGCCCTTAACTTCTATCAGCAATGTTTGTACCTTTTATTGTGGATGTCTGGTTAAATTTATTCCTAAATATTGTATTCTTATTGTTCTTGCAAGTGAAATTGTTTTCTTAATTTCTTTTTTCAGACTGTTCATTAGTATATAGAAGTAAAATTTACTTTTTTTTTTGTTAACCTAGCCTCCTGTTTCTTTGCTGAATTCATTTATTAATGCCAAGGGGTTTGTTTTGGTGAGGTTTTTTTTTTGTTTTTGTTTTTGTTTTTGTTTTTTTGACACATAAACACTGCTCTCAATTCCAAAAGAATAAAAGACAGTTTATTCTAGAGCCAAACGTGACTCCATAGTCATCGAACATGGATTCAGATTATCCCAAATACCATGTTCCAACATGTATCAGTATTATGACATTTTTATAGATACAGAACAAGAGAAAGTCTAGATCAGTTCCTTTTTCATTGCAGGGTAAAACACGAGGAAGGTGGATTTTAATAGGTCGAGGAAATCTCTGCCCAAGGTTCAGATGTTGTCTGATACATGCTTAGCTTTTTGGTTAGTGAAAGCTGTTGCTCTATTAAGTTAATATTTCCCAAAAGGTTTCACATGACAGTCACAAGGATGTTAGGTCAGACATAAGTAGGCAAGGGATGGCTATTAGTGGGTTAATTACTAATCCAAGATAATTTGATTCTGGATATGCTGCTTTTCAACTCTCCGTAATCCCCAAATCCCAAACAATTGAATTGTATGTGACTTCTTTTGTGAATTTTAGCTCACAGTTTTACTGTTGGTTTTTGCAGAATCTCTAGTGTTTTCTGCATGCAAGGTCATATCTGCAAACATAATTTTATTTTTGGTTTCCTACTTGGATGTTTTATATTTTGTTCAAGAATCCCTGAAAGCAAAGAAATGTGTAGCTAAAAGAGATTTGGGGTATCATGCTCAGAACCCTCCTTTTATACATGAGGAACCCAAGACTTATAAATTTAAGAGACTTGCCCACTTCTCACAACTTTCTAAGCCTAGCTCAAACCAACTTATTTCTGACTCTCCTTCATAGTTCAGGTTACTCTCAGTATTTTGCTTTAATATTTAAGATGATGTGCGTTATTAGCATCATTTTAATCCCTTTAAATTTGAGACTTGTTTTGTGGCTTAGATTTAGCTTTTTACTGATATATTACCTGTGTACTTGGAAAAATTCCATGTTTATCTGCTGTTTTTAAAGGGAGCTTTATAAATATTTTCTGAATGTCAATGTTAGGTGGATAGTGTTGTTTAAATCTTATGAAGCCTGATCATTTCATCTCTGCATTCTATCAATTACTAAGAGACATAGATATTAAAATTTCTGGCTTAACAAAAAAAAAAGATGATGTACATTGAGGAAACAGGCTGGAATGTGCCATTGTGGGTGTTG
The DNA here is from genome assembly GCA_004025045.1 of Sigmodon hispidus. Taxonomy (NCBI): domain Eukaryota; kingdom Metazoa; phylum Chordata; class Mammalia; order Rodentia; family Cricetidae; genus Sigmodon; species Sigmodon hispidus. The sequence continues at coordinate 507,561 of PVIH01000048.1, forward strand.
ATGCAGTCATACTGGGTAAATAGAAATTCTTTAATAGGAGAACCAATTTGATTAAAATTGGTATCAGAGAGCAATATGGTACATTAATTATATTTACAAGTTAAAACATAACAGTGTGTTTCAGTCAAAGCAAACTGAAGAAATTGAATAGGTGTAAACTTCTCTGATTTGTGGTTTTGTTTGCATAACGTATTTTTTAACGTTTGTTTAAATGTAAAATAACTTTTGCTAGCACTTATAGGAACAAATTAAAGAGGTGGAGGTGGGGCAAACCTTAGAAAACAAGGCAATATTGTAAACTTTTTTGAATTAAAGCACCCCACAAATGGTGTGCCTGTTAGTAAGGAAGCCTGCTTTTGCAGGGTCGGATCTCTGCATTTAATGAGCTGCTTTTATGTGTTTAATGTGCCTTGTGACCTCTTAGTGCTTAACTGTTTCCCTTTTCTCTTTCGAAAGCCCACCTTGTGGACTCACTTAAATTTCTCTGAAATTGTGGACTCCAAATTTTAGGAGTGTGATTGGTTATCGGGTGTTTTAAGTTTTTTTCACTATATTCTAAACAGCTTTGGTGGTCTGGTCTGTTCTTTTGGATGTCCAGACATGAAGTGTAGGCTGCCAATCTGACTTTGAATACCTTGCAGAAAGGATTTTCTCACAGACTCACCCACATTTTTACGAAATTAATACCACTTCATGCCACTTGAAGATTTTAAAACCTCCAGTAACCAAACATCAAGTTGTTACAGTCGACTTAGGAAAAGCATCTCTCTCTCTCTTTCTTTCTTTCTCTCTGTCTTTCTTACTCTCTCTCTCTAGATAAGTGAATTTTCTTTCTTTAAAATTAAACCAACTTTGTATTTGAAGCATAAATTTCTGTAAATATGTTAGCCCTTTATCTTATCTACAAATTAAATTTCCACTATTCAAATTTTAAAAATAGTGAAAAATCTAGCACTTTACAGTGAGTATTAAAATGAAACTATTTGCATTTTGTCAGCCATCACATAGATATGACTCAATACAGCTCAGAAAGAACTTTATGGAATCAGATTGGAATCTAATAAATAATTAGAATGTGTGTTTGAGAGACTCTTCTGTTCCTGTTGGCCACTGTGTAGATTTGAACTGAAAGTTGAGCCATTCTTCATTGCTAGGTGTGCTGACTAGTTTTATGTCAACTTGACACAAACTACAGTCATCTGAAAGGAGGGGATCTCAACTGAGAAAATGTCTCAATAAAATCCAGCTGTAGGGCATTTTCTTAATTAGATAATTAGTGGGAGGGCCCAGCCTACTGTGGATGGTGCTGTCACTGAGCTGGTGGTCATAGGTTCTAGGAGAAACTAGGCTGAGCAAGCCAGGATATGAGCAACACCACTCCATGGCTTATGCATCAGCTCCTGCCTTCAGCTTCCTGCCCTGTGTGAGTTCCTGTCCTGACTTTCTTCAGTGCTGGACAGTGATGTGGAAATAAAAGCTAATTAAACTTTTTCCTTCCCAAGTGCTTTTGGTCATGGTGTTTCATCACATCAATAGTAACCTTAACCAAAACATTAGGGTTTCCTCCATAGCTTATGCCACCTGAAAGATCAGCTCAGAGAAACTGCATAAAATCATTAGTGCAGTTATCTTTCCTTATGCATATACTTGCTATTCAGTCATATAGAAATTTTGTTGTTTTGGTTTGATTTTTTTTTCTGAGACAGAGTTTCTCTGTGTAGCCCTGGCTATGCTGGAACTCCCATTTTCTGCCCATCTCCTGTATTTCTTTCTGTTTGGATTTCCCATCTGTCTATAAACTGTCTTACCATAGGCCCAAACAGCTTCTTTATTAACAAGTGGTAGGAACACATATTCACAGCATATAGAAAGACATCCCACATCATCCAAGTTTCTATTTCTTTTAGCAAACTTTATGATAAAAATGAATTAAGATGAATAAATATTATATGATCTGTGCACTCCAGTCTTACTATTTTAGTAGACTTATATCTAACAAACATATCATAATACATAAATATAATTCAGGAGTGGTATTGCACACCTATACTTCCAGCACCTGTGGGAGGCTGTGGCAAGAGGATACGAAGTCTGAGGCCAACCTGGCCTAAAGAGCAAGACTGTGTCTTGAGAAGAGCCTGAAAATGCTGGTGTCAGTATAGTCACACATACCTGTCATACAGGATACTGAGACCCAAGGATCATGGCAAGTTTGAAGTCAGCTTGGGTTGTGCAGTGACATACTGATTAAAACACTAATTTCAACAACACTCATACATTAGTAACATAGCCAGGGTTACACAGAGAAACCAAGTCTCAAAAACAACATGAAAGTTTATTGCTAGCCTTTAAGGAAGTATCAAGTGGCCTGGGTAGGTGAAAGTTGAAAAAAGGTGAACCTTCTTCACTGTAACTCCATTTTCTGAAAGTGCTATAGGTGGCTCCCCAGAACATGCAATATGTAGAGTAGAAATTTATAGTGTCTGTTAAAATTAGACTGGTAATTGTTAACTTTGGGCTGGGGATGTGGCTCAACTGTACAAGCTGGAAAGCCTGAGGTTGGATCCTTAGCACTCATATGCAGAGCTTGGGCAGGGGGTGGTCCCTGAAGCTATTTGGACAATTAGTATTGTCCCTAATCCATGAGCTGCTGTTTCCTGTCAACAACAAAAGGTGGATAGCAATCGAGAGTTTGAGGCTGCCATGTGCACATGCATACACACCGTAAAACCCAACGCACAAATTCAGAATATTACTAACTTTTTCTGAAGAATCACTGAATTATTTTTTTTTTAGATTTTGTATGTCTTTTAGTAATAATTTACTGACTGACCATTAGATTGTTGAGGAAATAAAATGTTGACTTAAAATGTGTGGACCCCTGTAGGACTGATGGTCTTTATTTTAGGGTGGTTTGTTTGATAGCCATTATGCATTAAAGGACACAGTTTTAAATTCTGTGTATGTGTTGTATGTCTGTGTGGGATTTTTGTGCATGTGTGTTCAGGTGCTCACAAAGGCCAGAATATGAGATCCCACCAATCTGGAGTTACAGCCAGTTGTGGACTGCTCAGTATGGCTGCTGACTTAACTCAGGTCCTCTACAAGACCAGTATGTGCTCTTAACAGAAGCATATCTATGGGCCACAAAGAAGAATCTTTTTATCCTAATTGTGCAAGTAAAGCAACAGCAGCTCTGAGAAGTTAACATTGTTTTCCTTCCATATCTCCCCTGAACTGTTCCCTTCTTTCTTCCTATGTTTTTTTGGCCCTTTGTGGCTTCTTTAGAACAGATAAGTTTCCGATTTCCACTCTGCACTTTTCTAAACTAATTTTCTTCCCTTTTTTCTTAATATTTTTAAAGAATTTTGTACATCTATATACTGTATTTTTGGTCATAGGCATCAACCATGACCTCACTATTCCTGTCACCTCCATATGCACAACTTCATGTTCTCCTTAGTATTAAAAAGTGGGGGGAACCTCTTGAGTCCAGTTAGTGCTGATCATATGCACATGAGTGTGGGGTCACCCTCTAGGGCATGAACAACCTACCAGTGGTCATGTCTCCAAAGTAATATGACTCTTCCTCTTGCAAAAATGTGTTGAAATACTCTGTCTTTTTTTTAACTTGTGTTTATTTATTTGTGTGTGCATTTCTATGAGTATCTTAGCATGTGGTTTGTGGGTGTTCATTTGCCATGAGAAGACAACTTATGGGAATCCTCTTCTACCATGTGAGTCTTTGGATCCAACATGGGCAAATGCTTTTCTTGACTAAGACATTTCATGTGCTGTTCATTTTAAAGGGAGCTTTAGCTAATTAAGCTTATGGATTATAAATAAATAGTTTTTAAAAAGTCATCTTTGTTTTTAAATCCATTTTAAGGGTTGTTTGTATTTCAGCTGAGCTACTGTACTATAGCATCATAGAAATGTAGGAACAGAAAATTAAACATGAAGTGTAAGAAATGTTAATAAAGAAACCAAAATACAAAAGTCTTATTATTAAGTTTCTAAAAACAGCTTTTGTTCAGTCCTGTAACATGTTCTCAATGAATGTTCAAGGTAACTTAGCAGTCCTGAGGATAAGACTTCAGAATTTCCTGTCTACTACTGTAATATTTACATGTGTTCTGAATTGAACATGAATTATTTTTTTGTTAAACCAAACATGTATACAGTATCTCGAGACACACATTACATTACTTGATAGTGTAAGGAGAAAGTAAGTATTTGATAGATCAGGAGTTGTGTTTGCATAATTTTAGGAAAATAGAAACTTTTTCATCACATTCATTTATAAATTTGGCCATTACAGAAGCGTAACCATCCAGAGCAGTGGTTCCATATCCACTGTTTCAGTGTTTATAACAACTTTATAGAAGTCAGTGCCATGCATAGCGAGAAATGACTTCTATTTATACATGAACTAGAGTCATAAGAATATTTTAAAAATAGAATTATTTACTTTCCTTAGTGAAGATAAATATAACCAGCAGTAATTTCATCACAAAAATTCATATTTATACCAAAACTCATTTGCAAATATTAAAATATATTTTTCAATATGAAATTTTTGGCATACTCAGTGATCTCATTGTTTATCTGAATTGTTTTGACTGAGTAACTTTTGCAAGTGACAACACTTTTATACCGTAATAGCATTGCGTTTCAATGTTGAAAATATTTATGACAAGCAATATTCTATGAATGGATGTGTCATTGTTTATGCACTCCCCTGCTGACTAAATTTAGTTTCTTTTAAATTTAAGCAATTGTGAATAAAACTGTTATAAATATTCATGTGCAGGATTTTGTGTGGACAGATGTTTTCAGCTTATGTAAGTAAAAAAAAAAAGAGAAATGTGAATGCTGGATTATATGATTCAAAGTATATTTAATTTTGCAAGAAACTACCAAACTATCTTCCAGATGTGCCCTCTTCCTCACTTCCTCACAAGCATTAGTACCTCTGTAGGAATATGTGGGTGCCAGAGACATTAGATCTCCTGGAGCTGGAGTACACACAGTTGTGAATTGTCTGGTATGGGTGCTAGAAACCACACGCAGGGCCTGTGCAAGAACTATGTGTGCTCTGAGAGCTGAACCATTGCCAGTCTCTTTTTAAATGCATTGTTTTCTTTTTGTTTTGGGTACCAGACCTTGGTTATAAATGCATTTTACAAATATTTTCCAAAATTATACTTTGTCTTAATATTCTGATTTCCTAAGTGAACAATCTCTGAATTTTTTATTTTTTTTATTTTTATTTATTTTTGAATAAAGTCTCATGATTTGTTTATGTATCCTCTTGTTCAGGCTCCCTTCTCCCTCCCACCCCTCTATACCCTGCAAAACTATCAATCACCATAGATAGAGTAAACAAGATATTTCACAACAAAATCAAACTTAAACAATACCTATCCACAAATATGGCCCTTCAGGAAGCATTAGAGGGAAAACTCCAACCTAAGGATCCCAGATATACCCATGAAACTACAAACAGTCCTCTGAATTTATCTTCATTATTCCATAAGGACCATTTCAGATTGAGACATAGAAGGGAATGAGTGAGTTTTCAGGATGAGATTGCTGACAAAAGGCTTGGTGCCCTGAGTTGAATGACTAGGTAGGGATAATACAGTGTTTGCATTTTTAAACAGGTTTGCTAGGTGGATTTTTCTTTCTTAGAAAAATGAGAAAATGTAAATAACTGCATTGGGAAATTAATTTTCAAATAAAATAATCTTTTTAGAATTGAAAAAATATTTTAATTTTGTGTGTCTGAGTGTTTCTCTGAATGTATGTGTGTGCACCCTATGTATAGTGCCTACAGAGGCTAGAAGAGGGAGTTGGAACCCCTAGAACTGGAGTTACTGATTGTTGTGAACCGATGTGTAGGTGTTGGGCATTGAACTGGATCCTCTAGGAGAGCAGCCAGTACTGTTAGTCACTGAGCCATCTCTCCAGCCCCATTTAAAGCTCGAGGACAGGTAAACTGATAATATTATTAGTTTTGTGTTTTAGGATGGGAAAGGTTATCCATCATGCCCTTTGTGGAAAAAAATTCCTACGTTTGAAAATCATTAGTTTATTCCTTCTCTTTGTAACCTCCATCATACACACATATATATTCATACCACCCTTTATAGGTGGACTTTGAGATCAAGGTAAGGATAATAATTAAACTTGCCCTGAACCATTTTTTTTCTATTTTGATCCATAAGTAACCTCATATAGTCGCTTTGTCCCAACAATAACCAAGTATTTAGCAAATAAACCTGTGAATTCTTTTAATTAAGAAACAAATACTCAACATATTTGAAGTTCTTCTGGATCTGAAATTATTTCTAGGGCTTTTCCATTTTGGTAACTAGTGGCTTGTTTTGTATGTCTAGTGGGAGTTTTGTCTTTTTGTGTTCCATCTAAGGTTCAGGTCATACCCTGAAAATTGCTTACTGATCTTATGTGAAAATCGATATTTTTCTAAAATTTTTGAATAAGTAAACAATAATATTTTGTTTGAAAAGGGATTTGTTTAAGTAATTATTTATATTAAATACTCTTCCTGATTTTTCAGTAAGTTTATTTGCTCAGGAAAAATTGCTTGTTTTGAAACCAGTATCAAATAAGTTTAGACCAGTCATTTTCTCAATGTTTGTGTATGGGGAGCCCAGAATATTTAACAACAGCTCTGGCAGGTAACATGTACATAGGGAAGACTAGAACACACCTTCTTACATCTTTTCTCAAGTGCCCTAAACAAATCCCCAGGGCTACTTGGAGAGGAGTTGAAAATTACTCTAAATTACAATTTTATTTGTAAGCACCAGTGAAACCAAATAGTTGGTTATTGCTGAGAAATTTATCCTGGAGTTCTAGGTGTCTAATTTATAAGGTTTTTGAATTAGACTTCAGGGCCTATGTTACATTTTATTACAGTGTACAGCCTAAGTGTAGTATGGCAGGAATTAAAAGGAAAACCTGCATCACAGCTGTTGTGCATCTGGGAATTTGGTTAAAAGGCCTGGCTTAGCTGAACCTGAGTTGTGATAAAAAGCAGTGTCTGGAGGCCATTTAACTGAATCCTGTGCTCTGATCAGAGCTGGATGTAATACTGGCCCATAAGTTCACATAATCATAATTTGTGAGTGTCTTCAGGACATCAGCAGCTTAACTCTCACCACATGAATAAATGATCATGTCACCTGTGGATCTTTAGTAAGCAATCTGGGATGGAGGCGACATACAACTCATGTAGTGAAACATCTCTCCCCAGTTCCACACCTCCAAGACCCTAGCTCTTCCTTATAGTATCTACAGCTTTCAACAGGCTTTAATGAGAATTTATAATGCCGATAAGCGAATGTCTTGTTAGATTTTGTTATACCAGTGCGAAAGATAATTTACACTTTCATGTCACCCTTACTACCTTCTGGCTTTCTCTCAGGCTTGCAGATGGGTCAAGGACTCTGGAGAGTGGCCAGAAACCAGCATCTCCAACAGGAAGCCTACAGTGAGCCAGGCTACCTCAGCAGAGAGCAGAGCAGGAGGGTAACTTCAGGCAACATTTCTCACTCAAGCCACCGGAAACAAGCCCAGGGAGGCATCGACATATATCATCTTCTGAAGGCAAGAAAGTCTAAAGAGCAGGAAGGGTTTATTAACTTGGAAATGCTGCCTCCTGAGCTAAGCTTCACCATCTTGTCGTACCTAAATGCAACTGACCTCTGCTTAGCTTCATGTGTTTGGCAAGACCTTGCTAATGATGAACTTCTCTGGCAAGGGTAAGTTCCCAACTCACCAACATTTAACTGAGATCCCTGTCTGGTTTAATATTCTTTCATAGCTTAATATGAGCTTATATATTTTACTGGGTTTTATTAAATTCTAGAAAAATAAGTAATAGTTATCTTCTCAGTCAGTTTGAATATTGTCAAGAAGATAGTAGAGAAGACAATGGGATGGTGACTGTACAGAAAGAAGGAAGTTACAGTCAAAACACATCAGTTTTTTACATCAGAAATTGCAATTGTTTGAGAAGCATACCCTTCAGAGTAAGGATTTATAGTCCAAGTGTGGACTCTGTATCTCAGTGAAGTTTGTGTTTCCCAGAGGAATACCATCAGAAGTATAGACATACTCAAAGATCAGTTAAAAACAATGGTTTTCTTTGATTTCAAAGTGACCATGCCTGTTTTTGAATTTTTTCTTTGTGTTTGCTATCATCAACTTTTAAATTGTAGTATGTTCACCTATATTTTTTTCTAAACTCGTTTTTATCACTGTAGCGGGTGAACATTAGAAAGCACGACAAACAGTTTGCTACATGGACGTTTTCGTAACTGTTGCATTAGTTTCAACTCAAACTACAAATCCACAAGCTTTTGTGGAAAAGAATCTGTTTTTTAATAGCATTTATTTCTAAATATCCTTCCACTCTAATGAAAGATCATGGGAACGAACATGCTTTCTTCTTTTGAGTCTTGAAAATGCTACCAATCACTGGATTTCACATTTCCTAGCATTCTTTCCCAAAGTTTAAGTCTCATTGTTTTAAAGTAGCTTTTATAATGACAAGAACTTATCAGTAATGATGGCATACATAGACTGGAAAGTTAACTGACAGATGTGATATATTAATTGAGATTACCAAATTCCAGTGGAAGTGTCTTTCCAGTAGCAGTATTTCTGACTTCTGCTGCCTAAGGTCTCAGAATTGTAGTAAAAAAGTATTTATTTATTAGCCATAAATACGTAAGGACAATTTGTTTTATCATTTGCTGCCTTGTCATACTTTGTGAGCACAATTCTTATAGCATTATTTAAAACAAATGAGTTTTTAATGTGTTAATCCTTATAGAAGGAGATTAGAATAATACTTTTAACTTGGCTTATTCCTTCTTATCTTTTTTCTACACTTTAGCATTTTCCACAAACTTAATGTACTTGAAATTTGTTTTGCTTTATTGTTCATTTGTTTGTAGCCCAAACTTGCCTCAACTTGTGATGCTTCTGTCTCAGCCTGCCAATCCTGCGACTACAGGTATACATCACCACACCCGAATGATTTATATTTGAACTTAGAACAATATTAATTTCTAAACATAGTGGAAATTGTTCTGAAAATTTTTGTCAAAGTTTTAAAGGCATTTAAAATATATTGAAATAGGGTTTTACTATTTTCTTTTTTTCACTTTGTGCTCTGATATATTTCCGGAACTCTGAGGCTTTACACTAACAGTTTAGCTTTCAAATACTAACTAGTGCCTCTGTATGGATTGGAAAGCAGTGACCTTGTTTGCAGAAAGTGGTGCAAAGTTCTTATCTAAGGTTGAATAGAAATCTTGACAGCTGCATGTCTTTGTGATAGTGAAGAATAATAGAATTGAAATAGTATCTTAAACATGCTCAGCATCGCAATACTTAATGTATATAGTTGTTTAGCTTGTCATTAATGCATGCTTTTTTGAATAACAAGTGAAGTCTCTTTGCCCAACACCGCCCTTGGCATGGGTTATTTTATAGATCCCAAACTTGCTGTTTAGCATTTCGAGCTCTGAGTAAGACTTTTCTCTAAATGTTGCCACATGCATGTTAGCTGAATGTCTTTTAGGAACCTTCTTGTTTTTGTTTCTTGTAGGATGCACTATTGCACGAATTCTATTTGGTATTATTAATAAAAACCTGGAACCCAATATTGGGCAAAAGCTCAAGTATCAGAGAGTCAAAAACAAGCCACAGCCACTTCTCACCTAGCCAGCTCCTCAGGCCAAAAAGGGTAGATCCTGTCTCCATGAATCCTCAGACTGAAACTTCTCAGTCCTTGGCTGAGGAGTGCAGGCAAATCCTCTCACTCACTCTCTCTCTCTCTGTCTCTCTCTGTCTCTCTCTGTCTCTCTCTGTCTCTCTCTCTCTCTCTCTCTCTCTCTCTCTCTCTCTCTCTCTCTCTCTCTTTCATTTTTTGGTTTTTCACCAGCTATCCCAATTCCTGGTTTAATTTTCCTAGTTGTAGGATTAAAGCTGTGTGCCACCACAGTCGGTTTGGCCTTGAACTCACAGAGATCCAGAGGATCTCTGCCACCCAAGTGCTGGCATTAAAGGCCTGGATCACCACTCCTCACCTTTGTGTCTTAGCTCTGTGGTGGCTCTATCCTCTGATATTTCATGCTATTTTTATTAAATGTGTAATATATCACCACAGTACATCAACTGTTACAGAATATTTGTTTACTCTATGTGAAGACATGTCTGTGCCTAAGACACCTTCTGATTGGTTTAATAAAGAACTGAATGGCCAATAACTAGGTAGGAGAGAATAGGCAGGATTTCCAGGGAAAGAGGAACTCTGGGAAGAAGAGAGATAGAGACTCCATCAAGGCTTAGAACAAGTCATATGTATGGAATGGGAGAGAGGTAAAAGCCACATGGCAGAACATAGATTAATAGAAATAGGCTAATTTGAATTTTAAGAGCTAGTTGGGAACAAGCCTAAGAAGCTAAAGGCTAAGTTTTCATACTTAATAATAAGTTTTGGTATCATTATTTGTGGGCTGACTGCCCCACAAAGGAAACCAATACAATTAAAATCCTGAAAATGGTGACGGCCATTTCAGTAATCTCCAAGTGATTGTCATGTATCATTGATTCTATTTCTGATTGCTTCTGCTTAACTTCAGGTAGTATTCATGAATATGACTAGTAATTGTAATTGAAATTCTTAGATGCAACCAAAATTGCTAAGTGTGTGGTGCCTATTATATTCTAGTAAATCAGAAGTACAAAATTTAAAATAGAAGTTTATAGTCACATATTTATTGCTCCAAAGGTAATGGGACCTGAGAGAAAGGATCCTAAAAATGAGGCAGACTAAAGTCTCATATGCATAACCAACTTTATTCAGAGCATCAGACAACTTATAGTCTGAGGGCTAAGAAGAGTCGTATGAGTAAAGTGTTCAATCACAAGGACAGGCCACATGTGGGAAAAACATGTTTTTCCAAAGAGTCCTATAGCAAATAACAACAGCCAGTTGTAATGACTATCTGAAGAGAGCTCTGTTTTGTCACTACTCCTGGGAGGGGCATGGAAGCTCATTCTACATATACTAACATGTTTATGAAGGAACTGAGGTCACAAGACTCTTGTTTTCTGGGAGTTTTCTTAAAAGCACTCAATTTCCTTTGCATGATTCCATTCACAGGCTATGTTCTGATGGCTGCAAATTCGAATTCTGTGTCGTCTAATTTCAGAATTCTGTCATTTGAATGGTCTTATTTTCTCTTATTTTTGTAGGTTGTGTAAATCTACTTGGGGTCACTGTTCTATATACAACAAGAACCCACCATTAGGATTTTCTTTTAGAAAACTGTATATGCAGCTAGATGAAGGAAGCCTCACCTTTAATGCCAACCCAGAGGAGGTAAGTAGAAAACAGGATTATTTGCTTCAGATGAACTTTATGATTTTGCTACAACCTTCTAAGATTATAAACTTGCAGATGAAATTTAAAGTAATTGAACATGCCTTTCCAATCTCAGAAAAACCAAGTATTTAGTTACTGTTATATGGCACAATCAGTTTTAATTGCCACCCCTGATCATATTCTAGTCTGTCTACCTGATATGTTCATCAAAGTATATCTGCATCATTATCTTTCCATGTATTCTGTTTAGCAGTGATATACTTTTATTCCAGATAATCACAGAAGACATCTTTTTAGTACACTGTATCCACATGCTGAATGTTAATGATTTTAGCTGGCAAGATGGCTCAGGTACAGGAGCTTGCCATGCAAGTCTGGCAGCCTGAATTCAATCCCTAGGATCCATAGAAAGGGAAAAGGAGAAACAGGCATACATAGTTGCCTTATAATGTACACACCTGTATTGTGAAGCAAACACCTGCATGTGCACAAATATAATAATAATTTTAATTAAAAAAACATGATTTCATGTTATTTAAAACTTCTTTCATAATATGCAACAGTGATAAAAATTTTCACTCACCTTTTCCTATTCTTATTTTAGTATATTTTGGAAAAATTAAAAGGCTTCAGAAATGCTTACACACCTACTAGACTTATGCCTTCAAATCCATATAGAAATGAACTGACCTTGGAAGTTACTACTTCTAGGCATATTGTTTTCTATAAAAACATTAACTAGAATTATTTAATTTAATAGTTATTTTAAGAGGATTTTAACTTTTATAAAGTTACTAAAAATTGTTTAAGTTAGGGGCTGGAGAAATGGCCTAAGAGTTAAGAAGAACACTGGTTACTCTTTCAGAGGTCTTGAGTTCAAGCCCTAGCAACCAAGTGGTAGCTCACAATCATTTATAGTAGGATCTGATGCCCTCTTCTCCCATGCAGGGATACATGCTAGTAGAGCACTCAGATACTTTAAATAAATAAATAAGTGTTTTTTAAAGGGGGGAAGAATTAAGTCATGCAGCCAACTAGTTCCTAAAAATCATCTTAATTTTGTTATAAGTAGGAAAATGTTTCTCCAATTTTTAATTTTAAGCTTAAATCTATATTGCTCCATTGAACTATGAATGAAATAACCCAGTGACAGAACATTTTTAAATAAATTGATTTTCACTTACTATGTTTAGTTTCTTTGTTAAATTTTTCTTGTACACGAGTAAAACTAAATGTCATTGTTAAATGTACACTTTATCATTTAGTCTTATTCTTACAAATATAAAGTTATGTTAGAAAAGCTGCTATAATATTGATATCAAGATACCCATTCTTTTTCTTTCTTTCTTTTTTTTTTAAATCAATGTTTTAAAGAAGTAGGTGAAATTCTAATGCTTTTTGTTGTTGGTTTGGGCCCAGGTTTGTCTTGAATTTATTATGTAGCTCAGGCTGGCTTTGAACTTCCAATCCTCCTGCTTCATGAGTACTGGGACTATAAACAGTGTGATACCATGCCCCCCAAAACCATGATATTCTTAATGAGCATAGAATAACTTACTAAAAGCTAATGTTCAAACTATATATATATATATCTGTATACATATACATATATAAAGCCATTATAATGTAAAAAGCTACTTTTTAAGCCCTAATGAACAATAAGAAGTTATCATAAATTAGAGTTTACTGTTTATCCCATTATTGTAAATTTCCAGTGTCTTTTACTATAGAATATAGTTGCTTTTCTCAGCATCTTCAGTGTAAACAGATAACAGTATGAGCATGTCACCTTTCAGATCTTGTACTGTGGCAAACAGCAGTACATAGACCTCACTGCAGTTATCCAGAGACTCCATGTCTTCCTCCCAGTTAGGCCTTTACTAGTTGTTCAGTCACCAGCTCCCACGGTGAGATTTCTGATGTTTTTCTTTGATCTGCTTGGCAATGAAGTGCAGTTTACTGGAGAAGAACTGAGGGCAGCTAGTGTAGTGTTTTGCTCCATAATGTATAAGAATTGGAGTGTGTGGGGCAGCTTCTGTAAGCCTCCATCTTATTATACTTAGCTTATGACGTCTCACTGGCTTCTGTCATAAATTATACTGATGTTGAATCAAACTGTCTTCTTCAATTCATATGACTTGCAAATAATTCATTGAAAGCAAAGTATAACTTGGAAAGTACCAAGTTGTACAAAGTCAGAAATGAGAGATATCATTGCTGGTACTAACTATGGTAAGTAGTTGTTTCTTGCTAAATGTCTTGCAATTTTAAACAGATTATAGAGTCATGCTTTCTATGAAAGAAAAAACAAAAAATATTGTGAATTCACATCAGGATGTGGGCTAGATAGTTTTAAATATCTAAATTGAAAAAAAAATAGACACAAAAGTATGTTTCTATGTTTACAGCTGTGTACATTATGCCATAGAGTTCTTGTGTTAGCTCCTAGAACGTTTCAAGGGAAGGAAGGAAAAAAAGGATATTCAAGTCCTGTTTAATGTGATGAGGCTTTAAAATTTTTAATTTAAATATTTGCTAAGCAAAGGAATTGAAGTGATCCAAATAAGATTTTTAGATTGTCAGTCTACTTTTCCATCCTACCTTCCATTGTTATTGAGAGTTGGCTGTATTTCTTTTTTTCACTCACAGGCCTGATTTAGAATAGCCTAGAGTGTTCTTCAACAAATTAAATCATCATTCTGAAAATGCCAAGAGGCATAGAGCTGAGCTACTCCAAGTGTCTGTGGTTCCAGACTCTGATTCTATGCTTTTGTGAATATCAGCACTTTAGTAGGTATTACCTACAGGAAAATAAAATTATATCTTTACCGGACTATACTTCTGGTACAAATAGGCCACTCCCCAAAAGGTATTTAAATACTGAAATCAAATTAATACGTTCAGGAAAACATTTTAATGACTATATTCTAATTTTCATTATAAATACAAAATCAGCTTGTTTATTGTTTAAACAATAAAGTCTAGAATGAAAGTTACATTAAAGAAAGGTATCAGAAAGACATTCTCATGTAGAACTTGGCAATGGAGTGTAATTAGCCAGATTATGGGATGGTTCTTGCACAGATTTTTGAATGCTAGAATCAGAGTAATTTTTGGAGATTTATTTTTCCCCCACTCACTGGAGCACTGTCATCAGACATATTTTTCTGGGTTCATCTAAGTGAACAATAAATTATTGTTGATGATATGTTCAAATATAAGTGGTGTTTATCATAACTGCTTGAGATAAAGTGCATATAATTGTTGAATATTATTTAAAAAAGTGTACTTTTCCATGATTTCTAGTTTTGTACTTAAGATTTTTCATAGCAAGCATCATTAAAATATAAAAATAAGAATACTTACAGCCACAGGGAGCAAGATTCTCCAAAGGACATCGTTCATGTCACGGATATGGGTAACCAAGCTCCATAGCAACTGCTGGCAGTGGCTCATGGGGTGGGGGAGAACATCTGCACAATTTTGGTACGATTATCCAGCACGCTGTTGTTATCTGCATGACACTGTGATCTCAGCTGTATGTAATGTCTTGACCTTGTGCATGAGCTTGTGTATTTTGTGGCAATGACCACATTCTCGTAAAGGAATGTGCTGAGTACTATCTGTTTACATTAAGTTGTACTTTCCCTGCATGTACAAGTTCAGTGTGTCGATTCTATTCTTCTGGGAGTGTTGTGATAAAGTAATTATAGCTACCATCCAGTATTTCTTAGGATCCATCTTGTTTTAGAACATTTAAGTTATCTTTAAATTTAGAGTCTTAAAACTGATAGTAAACAGTAATATAGACTCATTTTCATCTCTATGTTTTAGTCTTTGTGATGTCATGCAGTCAGATTTTTAAAAGTATGCTTCAGCTATATAAGCATAATTCTCCTATATTTATACAGAAATATCTAATTACATATACTTTTATGGATAAATGGATCTTGTATAAAATCTATTACAAGAATATTTTGTTTGATGTACTTTAAATGGAAATCAATATATATATGTTTACTTTATTATTCAAACAGCATATTCTCTTTTCTGTTGAACTAGGAAATGTATAAGTTCTCCCATTATAGGAAAACTTTTTAAGAGGAAGCTTACTTTAGTGTTAGAGATTTGACTAAGCTTTTTATTGTATAGTATAAAAGGTTATTATCTACTTCATTGCATAGGAACAGTGATGAAAAAAACCTTTTCACTCTTAAGGATAGATAGCCCCAGTTGGTTTCATCAGGACATGCAAATGAACATTCTCAATTACATAGTAAGGAAGGGGTTCTCAAGTCTAACAAATTTGAATAGGATAGATCTGGTTAGTTGGTTTGTTTATGGTATAGCTTTGTAAAGTATGATACACTTTGTGAATGTTCAACAGATAAGTGTAAGTTTATATGATACAGTGATATTTGGTTTTGTTAAAGGAGATTCCAAAGAACACATTTAGAAATACATTTATAAATGCAAGAATGGTCGAGATGTCATATTATTCATTTACAGTTATCCAATGTGACCTCTCTGATAAAACTGTTGATTTATAATTGTTAAATTTATAATTTTTAAATTTATCTTGCAGTCTCTATAATAGAATCTGTATCTCTGTAGTTTTTTGTTTTCTTTTTTCATTGTCTAAGATTACTTCCTATTTTAAAACAACAGTTTTGTTATGTCTCGACAGACTGAGGTAACTTTTATGTTTTGCATTTTGGCTACTATTTAATTTGTTAAGGAAAATGTTACTTTAGAAAACAAACCTCTAAAGTAATATTCAATATTGCTGTAGACTGATACAAATGTCCTGTAAAGTGACTTGATGCTAATCACCTATTCATAATTAAGTTTTGATATCTCCTTCTCGGTCTGAGCTATATAAAATCTTAAGTACCTCCTGTATTTCTAGTGGAGATTTACAGGTCATACAGTACCACTGTCTGGGGATACCAGCCTCCAGCAGCTCAAGGCTCATACTAACACTTTTCTTCTGACGTTTTTCTTTATTCTTTATTTCTTGATTCCCCATGCTTAGTCACACATGCCAGATAGTAGAAGAAGATGGCAGCAGCAAACATGAGAAGGGACAGCAGAAGCAAGAGACATTCTGGAGTTTGGGATCTTACCTGTCTGAGATTTACCCATCAAGGCTTTGTTTCCTGGTGGGCTGATCCCCATCTGCTGCTCCTGTGACATAGCCACTGGAAATATAGGTGTTTTTTCATTCTGAAAAGCAAAACAAAACAAAACACACCACCTTTTAAGATTTTAATTGTAGATCCACAGAGCTAGAAATTTTTACATAGCTTTCTATACAAAACAGTCTCAGTAATAACTAGTGTCATGGGTAGTTGAAAATAAGGAAGACATATGTACCTTTTATAGCTAGAGATAAAGAAATTTGAATTTTGTTTTTATTAAATTTTTATTTACATACCAACCATAGTTTCCTCTCCTTCTCTTCCTGTTCTCTCCCCCACACCTCTCATTTACCCCCCCACACACACACCATTTACTCCTCCATTCAGAAGTGGGTAGCACATCATATCAGTCACAGTGAGGCAGGACCAAGCTGCTCCCCCTGCATCAAGGCTATTCTTGGCTATGATAAAAACTGAAGCTTATCTTGGAGTGATTGACTTGTTGTTGCCTGACAGTGTGCTTCTCAGTTGGTGCCTCATTTTATAAACTGCTACCTGCAATATGTATCCAATAGAATGCTTTGGCTTCAAGGAACAGAGAACCTACTCTGACAGGGACTTTTTTGCTTTAAAGCGCCTTGAAGGAGCTGTCCCATAATGATTTATTTATTTTAAATAATCTTCTCTCATACAGTACATCCCAACCAGAGTTTTCCCTCTCTCCACTCTTCTATCTCCTTGTCACTTCCCCTCTCCCCTAGATCCATTACCTTTTTGTTTTCTGTTCAAAGAAGAGCAGACCTCCAACAGATGAAAACCAAACAGGACAAAACAAAGTACAATAAGACAAGACAAAAGCCCTTATATTGAGGCTGGACAAGGCAAGCCAGTAGGAAGAAAAGAGTCCCAAGAGCAGGCAAATGACTCAGAGACACAGCACATCCACTGCTAGGAGTCCCACAGAAATACCAAGCAAACATATGCATATACACAGAGGACCTGGAGCAGACCCATGCAGGCTCTGTGCTTGTCACTTTAGTCTCTATGAGTCTTTGTGAGCTTTGCTTAGTTTATTTACTGGGTCGTGTTCTCCTGATATCCTCCATTCCCTCTGGCTCCTACAGTCTTTCCTCCCCCACTTCCGAGTTCCACAAGCTCTGAGTCGAGGGTCCCAATGGAGACCTCCAGT
Source organism: Sigmodon hispidus (assembly GCA_004025045.1). Lineage (NCBI taxonomy): Eukaryota > Metazoa > Chordata > Mammalia > Rodentia > Cricetidae > Sigmodon > Sigmodon hispidus. The sequence continues at coordinate 525,319 of PVIH01000048.1, forward strand.
TTAGACTCTCTGCATAATGTCTGGCTGTGTGTGGGGGTCTCTGTATCTGCTTCTGTCTGCTGCAGGAGGAAACCTCTGATGACAGCTGGACAAGACAACAGTCTATATCAGTATCATTAGGAATCATTTCACTCATTGTTTTTTTCTTTTTCTTTTTTTTAGATAAGTCATGTTTGGTTCTGCTCTAGGTCTCTGGGCTATCCAGTCTCTAGTTTTGGGCCATCCAGACAGTGTAGAGCATGTGAGTCAAGTTGAACCAAACATCAACTGGCCACTCCCTCAACTTCTGTGCCATCATGGCCCCAGCACATCTTGCATGACTTGACTTGTAACTCATTATCAGATTAAAAGTATTAGCTTGCCCAGAAAAATTGCTACTTGAGCTGAATTTGGTATGAGATTTCACTAATTGTCAACTAGCTCCTTTTACTACAGTTAAATTCTCACAAGCAAATATTAAGATAAATCAGTTGCTTTAATGATTAGCAATATTTTAAAATAATTTTCAAAAAATAATAATTTCCATTTAGGATTACCTATCAAACTCCTATAGGTTTGGGTCATAATGAACATAACAATATGAGGACTCTGAGCTATCAACAACAGAGAATTGGATTGCAATCAGGTGAAATGATACAAATCATTAGCCTTACAGTTAGTATCTCAGACTCTTTCTTTCTTCCCAGTATTCTATTCTCAGTGTGTTGCTAAGAGTCTTCACAACTGGAAGATGGCTGGAGGTGGTCTTGTCTGTCATTTTATGTGCATGCATATCAGAATCATCAGGTGCATTTGTTAGAACTGCATCACATGAATGCCAAGAAATCCAAGGAGGATAGAATCAATATGATCATCTTACAATAATCTATTTTCAACTCTAAAGGTCATGAAGGTAGCCCGTCATTCATTTAGCTGTCAGATGTGTCTCTGGTAGAGTCAAACCCATAAGATTATATAGTAGACCAACTGTCTATTTTTCTTTCTTTTTTTTCTTGCTTTCTTTCCTTTTTTTCCTTTTACCATCATGTTAGGAGCTACAATCTACCTCAGTTCTACCTCAATCTTCTGTCATCTTTACATCGGCATTGGCCCTCTGTTCACTCAGTGGTAGGAGGATTTAAAATGGCAAGGTAGTGTTCTACCTGTTGGAATTGTGCTTCTGGTGCCAATGTTCCTCCTTTGGACATAAGGCCTCTTGTCCAGCCAATACCAGAACTAAAGGGAGCAGAGGCAAACCTTTGTAAGTGGTTGCTCATTAGAGATGTGTTAGGGGTGCTTACCCAAAGTCTGAGTCCCTTTTTTTCCCTGCTTCTGAATCCTAGCAGCATCTCTGAATTACACGTCTAAACCAACCATGTAATCATTTCTATTTCTTTGTTGACCCAGACGTGTTTATGTAGTTTAGTCCTGTTAACTACAACATAAGCAGAAGTATACTGAAGGATTTATAACATGTAGTGAAATTAATAGGCAGTGTGTTGGTGGACAGTATAAATGAGCAAGAGCTTGTCTTCATTTGGATTATGGTTTGTTATCAATTTAAATAAATATGCTTAGAAATTTTACAATATTATATTAGATATTTTAAATGCATTTCAAAGAAAAATATCTTATTCATGATTTCTCTTAACATAATTTCTCTGAGTAGGTTTTCTCACTTGATATAACCCTATCAGTTTTAGATGCTTGATATCACTTTCCATATTTAATATGTAAGATAGTTGCCTCTCTTGCCTATCTTTAGCAATTGATGGTTACCAACATAGCTGCTGCATCGGAAATATAAATGACATTTTTTCCCCCTGCTGTCTTTGGGTGTCTTCAACTGTAAGCTTTCAGTAGCTTAATTGTGGCTTTTGAAGTATGTGAGTAGCATGAGTATAACATTGACTTTATTTTAACAAATGGACCACAGTATGTATCACCCATTAGATTATTTAATGTTTTCTTCTTTCATCATAAGCTTTTTAGAGATGCCTTGTCTCTGAATCCCAAGGCAGAACCATTCTAAGCCATGTACATTTGTGTACAGTGATCTGCTGCTGTTGATGATTTGGAGCAGGGCTATAGCCTCTAGGAAGTAAATGTGAGTGAGGCATTTCCATGAATCCTAAGGGAAGACCTTACTAAGCATCTTTACCTTGTACAGTCATGTTACTTTGTTGTGGAATAAATAACCTCTGTGTTGTTTCCTCCTCCACAGAGTAGGTAGATAGAATACCAGAAGTATAGTGATGATTAACTGAAATAAAGCAAGTTAAACGGTTAGTGCCTTTCAGCTATGTCTAGATATGTGTTCCCCAGGGGCAGCTTCTGTACTTATAATTCAAGAAACCAGATAGTGCTCTGTGTCTTGAAGTTCCTCCGGAACCTTTAGATACTAGTAAATAACTCTTTGCATCCTGTAAAGTGGTACTTCATAAAGTGTTCCTCAGTTAAGTCAAGATCCTCAAACTTTCCTGAGATATTTGCCTTTAGCAGTGTATTACCTGACATGTATACACAGTAACATGTTGTTTTGATGACTGTGTCCCTGTACTTGTCTACTCTTAAGGCTTTAAAAAAATGTTGATTAATTTGAAAAATGCTTCAGAGCTCCTAAATATATTTCAAATATATGTTTTCTTGTCTAGGGAACATCCAAATGTAGGGATCATGATAAAACTATACTTTCGTTTTCAGAGTTAGATGTATGTATACACGTTGCAAATCTAATATATGTATATGACTTTTATAAAACAAGAACTCTAAATCAGCTAATAGTAGTTCATAAACATCATTTCCTCCCTAGTTTGGATTATTAATAATCACATTTTCCTCTCCATCCTGTCTTTTTCCAGCATAGAGTCAGATGATGATAGAGTAGGCTTTCCTCAGAGTTTGACCTCAGCTAAGAGCAGCTGTTTTAGTATAGTATAGTGATGATTGTACATTTAATAGTTGGTAGTAATTTGTGGTTTGAGAAGAACCATCATATCTTCAGTCATTATAATGATGTGTCTTAGTCACAGGTGTGGCTCTTCTAGAAGCTTTTAGTAACTCACAGATATGGCTCATTTTCTGTTCGAAGCTATCAAAATAATTAATAGGGTTTTGGCTTATTTAACACTTAATCAGGTTCATGTTATTTGTCTAATGTCATTGCTTTATCTCTTTGGAAAAACAGGCAGAAAATCTGTCCCATATCTACCCTTCATTTCTCTACATTTTTGTTTGAATTTTCATTTACCTATATTTTATGTAAGACTTCCTGTTGGCATAGTCTAGCCACATTTCTAGAACTTCTAACCATTTCTCAGAAACCTACATTTTTATGTAGTACAAAGTTCTTGGAAGCCAAGAGTCTGCCAGTTTACATAGTATCCATAATGTGGTTTCTTCCTAAATCTCACACTTAAGCCAGAGAATAATCTGAGTTTTCATACCCTTTGGATGAAATGTGATGCTAGATGATAAGATTTGCTTCAGTTACCATATTAGAGAGAATTAATTATGGGACAGTGCCACTGTCCACAACTGTCACTTCTCCACTGTGTGGACAATATGTGGCCTCTGCTCTTAAGAAGAAGAGCTGACATTACAGTTCTTAGGGCTCCCTTTCTTTTTATTTCTAAGTAGTGTGGAAGCTTCTGGTAAATAACTCCATTGTGGGTATATCAATTAGTAATAAGAAAGTTTACTAATCTTGAAGGAAAGAATGTCTTTCTTCAAAGGGTTCTTGTCCCTACTCACTCTTTGTGAAGAAAAGATTTTTGGTAACATAGACAGGTGTAAGTTTGTTTGTACAAAAAGTCAACTGTTCAGAATCATTCCCTGTATCTGTCTCTAACACCTCTGACAAGGCATTGGGGAATATGCTAGAGTAGTTGAGACGGCCCATTTTGGTTACTCTTAAAAACATAAATCATTTCTGAATTACTGAAGAGGGCTGTGAGAGGGCTGTACACGCTTACAGAAGAGAGAAAGTATTGCAAAACATAGTGTATATAACAAAATGAATTAAGATAAAATTTCTCACTAACACATCTTATACATTTATTTCACTGTAAGTCAAAGAGGGTGACTTTTATTCAAAAACTAATGTCCTCAAATAAATCATACTTAATTGTCGAAGCTTTGCAGTTTTTCTTGTCTTTTTTTATTCTGATTGCTAGGTCAGGAGGATAAGAAGGCTAGATGGAACAAGGTCAAGGTCAGTGGATTTTGTGAAAACCTCAGCATTCTCCAATGCTCTAGGGCAGAAGAGTCAGATAGTTTAGCAGTCTCTAAGCACTGTGATTGTCCTCGAACGAACAGTGAACACCTGGATGTGGCCTGGGCAGGGTTGTCTGCAGGTGCTCTCAGCTGTGACTGTCTGGAAAGTGTAACTTCAAAAGTCAGTTATACCTCTTAAGCTTTATATTACTCTTACTGTAAATGTTGTAGTTCATTCAAATTTTCTGTCTCACTGTGATTAAAATAGGTAGAAACTAATGTGCCAGTTCTCATGAAAGACAAACTAGAAATCTAGATTGAACTATTTTGTGTTGTAAACTTTTTTGCTAAAATTTAATTATTATACTTATTGAAGCCTTTAAGATATCCGTAAAAGCAAAAATCAACCAATATGGACTTTGTTTTCACTTCTGCACCCCTAACGCCCTGCCCTGTCCAACAGGCTGCACCAAGCCTTCAGTTTCCCTGCTCCTGCTCACCAACTTTGCTCCATCTTATCTTTCTCTGCCAACTTTTCTTCATATTCTGATGTGCATAGGTCAAAATTATCTTTAAAGGTATTCTTTTTTCTTTCTCTCAATAATTAATTTTTCCATCTTCTCCACTACTTAAGATCTCTGTCTCTTAGGTCCTGAAAGACTTCTGTCATCTTCCTACAACTGATAGTTCTTGTTCAAAGTCTTTAATTTTTATCTACTTATTGTGTTCTTAGCTCCTACTAAGGACAACATATACATATAGATTTTATTTTTAATGTGATGTGTCATAATTTTTCAGGATTTTATATATACATGCCATATAGTTTGTCCTGTTTCCCTCTACTGCTCCTCCCCACTTCCACCCATATTCCCTCCCAACTTTGTTCTTTTTTATTTTATTTGTTTGTTTGTTTATGTGTATTGATGTTTTGCCTAAATGTATGTTTGTGTATCATATGTGTCAAGAGGCCAGAAGAAGCCGCCAAATCCCCCGTTCCAGAAGTTAGAGAGTTTTAACCCACCATGTGGATGTTGGGAGTCCAACCCTCGTCCTCTGGAAGAGCAGCTGGACTTCTTGAAGGCTGTGCTATTGCTCCAGCCCTATCCTTTTATTTTTATGTTTTTATTTACATAAAATATAATCATCACTCCCATACCCCTCTCATGCTTCCCATCCCCTCTCAAATTCTGGGCCTTCTTTTCTTTCATTATAAGTGTTGTACATAATTTATTGCTTCATTTTTCCACTCTATCTTGTTAGTAGTTAATTAGCTCTTAAATCTTTCTAGTTAATCCATCATTATCCAACCCCCTCCCCCCATGTGTATTCCTTGACTACTCTCAGTCTCTCCCTGTTTCCCTGTCTCATCTTGCAGCCAAGCCAAGGTCCTGCATACAATGAACAAGTGCTGTGGAACTGAGCTCTCTCTGGGCCTTAACATTCTCGTTTGTTTGTTTTGATGCAGGGTTTCATGCAACCCATATTAACCTGAAACTCCTTCAACTCCTAGTTCTTCATTCTCCACCTCCTGAATTCCAAGATTAAAAACATTTACCACTACTTCTAATTGTTACCTGCTTGCTTGTTTGTTTTTATGTGGTACTGGGGATAGAACCTCATGCATGCTAGTCAGACACTCTTGAGACCAACTGAGCCACGGCTGGCCCATCTCTTGTTTTGCTATTTTTTTTGTAGTTATTTCTGTCTTTATCAAGCCAGAAAAATTAGTTCTGACTTTTTCACTTTTAATTACCTTGTGGACTGATCACATTTATCAAGTGCATTCATCTCTTAACTTTATTCATGTGACATACAGAATTTTTAAATATAGCTTTAGAATCTGTTACTTCTTACTTCTGCTCTTTTACATGCTCAAACTTTAATATCTGTGCTAGCCAACTATTTAATTTATATTTAATTATTTTTTATGGTATAGTCATCTCCACAGGTCATACATTCCAAGATTAACTGAAGCTTCCTGTGTAAAGATAGATAACATAGTTTTTTTTTTTCAGACCATTTTCTTTTTTTTTCTTATTATTATTATTATGGAATAAAGTCGTTTTTTTTTATCCATGTATCCCCTTGTTCAGGCTTCCTTCCCCCTCCCACCCCTCCCAGTCACTCACTCTTCTCTCCATCAGTTTATCTCCTCCTCAGCAAGGGCAGGAGGCCCCAAGGTCCCAAGGTGGCTTAGTTCAATATCCACTCCAGGCAGATCTTCATTCCTCACCCCCACATCAAGACTGAGTCAGGTGTTCCTCTGGAGGGAATGGGTTCCAAACTTTGTATTTTCTATGTGTATATATATATATATATATATATATATATATATATATGATAAACCTTAACTCATCAGTGAGGAATAGTAAAACATAATATTAATAGAAAACTTACAACAGCATTGAGTATTTTCTCCAAAATGACTTATGGGACTTCCAGATTTTCTTTTAAAGGAATTACTTAAACATTGCCATTACTGTTCTTATGCTTTCTGGGCATTTTAAAGAAAAATACAGGCCAGCTGAACACAAGTACTGTAACACCAGGACAATAGATCTCATAGCCATCATGGAACTTGTATCAGATATAGTAGGGACACAAACCAGATGAGGTAGGGCTGGAAAACTTGAGTTTTTAGGAAATATTTCTGGAGTTCCACGTGATATTTACTAATATCTAAATAAGAAGTCAGAAAGCACAGTAAGAAAGAATTATTACACTGCCAGATTCCCATTGTAGACCATTGCTTCACTATATATATATAATATACATACACATATCTTTCAGAGGTTTTCATTATATGGATAGAATATACAAATCTTGCCATAAAATTAAACAATGTAATAAATCTAGTTTGAGACTTGCTATCAAATACCAAATACTTTCCCCTTTCCTGAAAATAGTCCAACTTTGTATATTATGTTGCTTTTGCTCTCATATAAACTAAGATGGTCTTCAGTGTTTCCTTCATTCAAAGCTATTGACACCTTTTACTTCAAATCTCATTGAAGTGTCTTAGCTCTTAGTAATCATTTCTGTCACTGAACCGCTAAAATGCCTATCTTACATACTCATTTAAGCTTTATTCAACCATGGTGTGTCATTCATCTGTCTTATGGATGTACTGTAGTTATTTCCTTGTTTCTTCCTTGGGAAAATAGTTCTTCCACTTCTCAGTATCTATTACTGAATGTCATACCCATGGAAAGCTCTTATGATCGATGTAGACGGAGAGATGAAATATACACATAGATCTGTTTTATAAACTAGTCTCTGGGTATTCATTTGAACTTAAGTTTATTTAAATGGATCTTTTCTTGAAAGTCTTTAATTAATTGGGGTTGATTAGATAGCTCAGATAGTGAGTCAAGGTGCCTGCGCCCATTAATGGCCTAGATCCTCCTTTGGGTGATTTTTTTTTTTTTAATGAACCTAATGTTAGTATGTTTTTCAGCTGGGCAGTGGTGATATGCACCTTTAATCTCAGCATTTTGGAGGCAGAGTCAGATGGATCTCTGAGATCAAGGCCAGCCTGGTTTACAGAGGGATTTCTGGAGCAGCCAGGGATAGACAGAGAAATCCTGTCTTTAACTCCCCCTCCTGAAAAAAGAAGAAAGAAATAGGTTTTTAGTGTGAATATTATGAGTTTGTCTGAAAAATGTTAGGCAGATGTCTATTTTCCTAAACAAATTTTATTTACCCCCATGGTAACTTTTCTTCAGAAATACTTTAAAGGATCATCTGATTTGACTAATCTCAACTTTTGGGCTTATCTTTCTGCCTTGGGACAGCTCTCACAAGACTGAACACCATTTAGCATATTGCATTCACCTAACAAATCTAGTTTAGAATCTCTACAAGTGAAAACTGGCAAGTACGCATCCTGATCACAACACCTTAAATAATTCTGAAAGTTGAACAGAATTTGCATTAGGAATTAAAATGTAAATAAACAATGAGATTAAGTAAACATGGAGCTAAAGTAGTATATTGGGAACAGGGTAATTTTGGAAAAGCAAAAGGGAAGAGTCAAGCAGCTGACAGACTGAACTGAGCACAGTGAGCACAGTGGCAAGCTGTTCTTTCTCATTGCTGCTGATGTGAACTGATTCTCATGCTGGCTTTACCCACTGTGCTCACTTGGGCTGACCTAGCCTCAAAACTGCCACCTGCCTCCTTTCTCATAAAAACAATAAGGTTGGCTTATTTCAGATCATTTTCCCAGTTTTCAGGATCATGTTTAAAACTGCTATCTATATTTGCTTTTTGCATTAAGTTATTTAAGAGAGCTTAAGTTAGATTAGATATGTAAATTTTCAAGGCATGCATTCCATAAAAAGGAAATGACCAACATTGTATTATTATTAAGTACATCTTAGGATATTTAATGAGCCAAATATAAAGGTTACTGTATAACTAAGTGGCATTAAATGATGTTGAAATGGCACCATTCTATATCTAGAGAAGTATAAATTTATTGTGTAATTTTAACAATATGACTAGAACTAATTTTTTATCTTTTAAATGGTAATTGTGATATGAATAAAGTATTATAATACATAATAAACTTTTTTTTTCTTCAAATCACTTCAGTCAAAAATTAAACACCAGAATAATTCTAAGGTAGTTTCATCATTTTTACATAGAGCCATTTGGCAAACAAACATCACTCACTTTTTGCTAGGTAGATCAAGTAAACATACAGTCAACTCTCAATTATTCAGACTAATGGAGGAAAGGATGGAACAAGCATTAAAATTTGTCTAGGCCTCACCCCCTCAAGCACTGTCAAGAAAGCCACACTCCAAAAAAAAGGCTTTCTATCTTGATATATTACATCATGTAGGCTTTGTTTCCAAGGGATCGGTGGAATACAGCTTAAACTGACAGGAAAGCTTCATGCTGTCATAGTCTGCTCTTTGTGTGCATTTTATAGTCGCTGCCTTAGCATTGCTTTCTAGTATTACATTTCACATGAAAAGTTGATAATGTTACTGTTAAGGTTCTGATGGCTCATAAAATCAGCTTTATATAAAAAGCCTTATCTTAAATTGCAATTTGTAGATAATTGTAGTCTTTCATAAGCATTACCTCATGGTACCAAATTGCTTTTTAAAATTTTTAATATAAAATTTTAATGAGAAAATTTTTATCTTTGAGAGTCTTTCATAAAAACTTTTCCAATGTTTAAAATTCTAAAGTGTGCAATATTTCTGAGTGAAGAAACGCTAAAGAAATTTATGTGTGAAAACAGTATGTTGCATGTACATTATATGTCATTTTCTCTGCCAATTAGCTGCACACACTATAGTAGTATCCAGACACATGGATTCATGGGAATGCATGTATCTGGAGAACTACAAGTTGAAATAAACACACCTGCCTTTTATTTCAATAACTGCACATTCAAATGAACCTGACATTTATTTGAATGTGACCTTCATATATGTGAGAGAACATTGCTTTCAGCATTGGGGTTTTTTTTGTTGTTGATGTTTTTGTTGCTGTTGATTTTTTAAGTGAAAGATAGATACAAATGGGAGAGTAATGCTTCTCTGGACAACTCTGCATGCAGAGAAAAGGAAATTCAAAGAGAAAACCTATCAAGTACAACTGAAATTTTTTGTCCTTTATGCTCAGTGGCACTTTAACTAGATGCTTATACAATGTGATGCTTAAAGCCAAAGTTATAAAACCATGAGTTGACCTGGAGTTTGAACTTCTTTTTTGAAACTTAAATAATGTAATGATCTTTATTTCCAGAACAAAGTTGTTAGTGTTTCATTTGGAGAATCTAATTGTTCTTTTTTTTTTTCTCTCAAAAAGCTATTTCCTTAAAATGTATCCCACCTTATGTGCCTGAGCTTTGAAAGTCATGCTTTCTTTCAGGAAAGGGAAGGAGCTGCTGGAAAGCTCACTTTATGGTTTCTATCATGGCTTTTCCATATCCCCTCCTAAATTAGCCTGTATTTCTGTATTTTTAACTTGTCATGAGCCAGAAAATGGGATCTCCTTGTGAATCATAACTTTGAATTTCCTACTTTTCATTGCATGCAAATTATCAACTACTATACTAGTTTTAGCTCAGGCTCCTGTTTGTATTTTGCATGTTAAAACTATAAACATCATAGTAATGCTAGAAAGAACCCCTAGCTATGGTTCTGCAATTGCCTAATTACTAAAATTTATAAATCAAAGCTGAATTTGCTTATGTAGACTTGTCTTTCTGCCTTAGGGAGTGAGCTACTTTATGTCCAAGGGTATCCTAGATGATTCGCCAAAGGAAATAGCAAAATTTATCTTCTGTACAAGAACACTAAATTGGAAAAAACTGAGAATCTACCTTGATGAAAGGTAAAGCAAAAATTAAATTTTTATCAGAAATTAGTTAAGTAATATTTTTGTTAACTTTTAATTTTTAAAAGCTATAGTACATAGAATAAATAATCTAGTTGCAAAATACAGTGAAAACATAAAAAAGATTATTATTTCTTACAATTGATCTGACTTTTTGTTTTGCATACTAATAAAAACTTGCCATTATAAAGGTAGCAAATGCCACGTGTAGCCTGACATAATGCTTTTAAACAGCTATAATAACAGCACTCAGAAGCTGAAGCAGAAGGATCTCAAATTTGTATCCAGCCAGAATCATAGAGTGAGACTCCATCTCAGAATCATGAATAAATACAAAATGATAGCCCAGAATTCCTGGGATTACAAACTAAAATCAAATCTTTGTGCAAATTGCAGCCCTGACCTTTCTTAATAGTTAGCCATGTGCTAAGTGTTTAGGTAGCCAGATGTTTTAAATCCTGAAACTGCCCATTTAAAAGTCTATTGTAAAGACAAATTGTAAACTTCATAACGTGGGGACTCTACAGGTGTGCATATAGTTACATAATATTGCACAGATGATTATGCACATGTTTAAAAATTCTGAAAAGGTAATTCTGGAGAGATGCCTCACAGAGATTCTTTGGCAGAGGATCCGGGTAAGGTTCTCAGTGCCCACAACCATCTATAACTCCAGTTCCAGATCATATGTCCTCTTCTGGCCTCAGTGGTACTGTATGCACATTGTGCACAGACAAACATTCAGACAAAACACTCATATATATAAACAATGTCTTAAAAGGTGACATTAAGTATCGTGCAGAAATGATGGATCATATGGCATTCTCATCTGGAAGTTATTCACTTGTGCGCCCTTATAGTCTAGTTAATTGCAGACTTAAAAAATACTGAGAGAACATCTACATCATCATTCTAGCCATTGAGAGAAGTTTCCCATGAAAGGCATTGTCTTTAACTACTTTGTCTTTAAATGCTAGGGATCTAGAGGTTACTACTTTTTTTGTAGATCTTTCTTAAACATTTAACTTTGCTGGCCTGTGCTCTCTGTTGCATTTGCTTATAACTCTGTTATTTGTGTTGTGTAAATAGACACAAGCCAACTCTAAACAGTATGACCCTATTCCATTAAATCTACTTACAAATACAAGCAGTGGGTCAGACTTTGCCTACTGGCTGTATTTGCATAACCCTGCCACACGCAATTGGTCAAAATGAAGACTATGGTCATATAATCAAGTTTCAGTTCGATAACAGTTAAAGAATGTTGTTACAAAGAGTCACTATATATTTAATGCTATTAGGTTAAACATGTAGTTTATACATATGTTTATATACTATACAATATTTACATAATTATAGACAGATATAATTACAAATGGATATAAATATATATCCATAAAATTACTATACCCATATGTTGGGATGGTGAGCAACCAACCATTAAAAAGGATGAAGTGAATCTATTTTTTAAAGACAAAGCTGTTCACAATGTGCTATATCAGTCAGGAAGAGCAGATTATAAAGCAGTGTATAGTATATGTGGGTGTTTTTTGAAATCTGCATAAATAGCTCTTACCTCTGAAAATGTGTCTTGGTACAGTAAAGGAACATTCCTTCTCATTTAAAGGGCATGTGTTCGAGTGTTGTTTGAACTTAGATCAGAAGGCATTTGGAAAGAAGCAGCTTTTCTTTGTTTTTCTGGCAGGAGGTTGTTTGTCTATGTGTAGCCCAAACTGGCCTTCAACTCATGATCCTCCTGTTTCAGCTTCATGAATGCCACCACACCAGCTGAGCAGGCACTTTCAATTTGAAATTTAATTTTATAAGTAGAATTCTGTATTTTACTATATCTTGTTTTAGCCTGTTCGTGAAGAAGTTCAAAATAGTTAGCTTTGTAAATAATCATATTTCATGTCTTTAAAGGGGTAAGGAGAGATACTGTATACTATAGGACTAACTGATGTAGTAATCAATAATAAAGTGCTTTTATACAAAAATGTATTATAATTTTTCCTTTTTTTTTTTAGAAATATTAACTACAGCTCCACTTTTTCCCCCTCTCTTTGTAGGAGAGATGTCTTGGATGACCTAGTAACCTTACATAACTTTAGGAATCAATTTTTGCCAAATGCACTGAGAGAATTTTTTCGTCATATTCATGCTCCTGAAGAACGTGGGGAATACCTTGAAACTCTTATAACAAAGTTCTCACATAGGTTCTGTGCTTGCAATCCTGACCTAATGCGAGAACTTGGCCTTAGTCCTGGTAAGGATCCCCTCTCCTCCCCCCCACCCCCACCCTAGGGATGTGTGTGTGTGTCTTCCACAAATTTTAAATAGTTGTTTAACTGTTTAACTGTTGCAACAGTGATGGTATGGATAAAACTTCAGAAGGGTTTGTACTTACACTTTACACAAAACTAATGGCATGGATGGAACACTCGTAAGGGTATATACTTACCCTAACAAATGCAAAAGGTAGACTAACTATGTACATTCTTTAAAGTCATTTGTTACTTTTGACAGCTGATGTAAAGTTTTTTGAAGCTTTTAATAAGCTGTACAATAGATAACAATATTTGCCCATTAAAATTTGTTTTAATACTAGTTTTAAATCTGTATGTACATATACACATTAGCTCTCAAGTCTCAATGTGTACTTTCATTTTATAGATTTACTTGTATCTTTGTGTTTAAAATTTTGCATATTAAGCAATGATTACAAAACAAAACATACATGCCATATGAAGTTTCCTGAATATATTTCATAAGATATAATATTTAACATAGATTTCTTAAGACCACAGGATTCTAAAATATAAACACTACAGTACTGCAAATATCATAACAGCTACTACTGTTGTGATATTAAGCATCAAGTATTGCCCTTTGGTTATATGAGAAAAGAAAATTACCTTGGTGCATGTGCTCAGCTATGGCAATGTTTTTCCTAAAGATTTATTTTTGAGGGGCTGGAGAGATGGCTCAGTGGTTAAGAGCACCGCCTGCTCTTCCAGAGGACCCTGGTTCGATTCCCAGCACCCACATGGCAGCTAACAACTGTCTGTAGTTCCAGTTCCAGGCAAACACCAAGGCAAATAAATGAATAAAGTTTTAAAAAAAAAAAAAAAAAAAAAAAAAAGATTTATTTTTGAAGTACATGTACAGATTTCACCCACCTTTAAAGTACATTTCTCAAATGAACATATTAATTCTTTACATTCGATTTTTTAATGTCAATATAATACAATTCATATCATTAAAAATATTTTCAAATTAAATTAAGTTTTGTAAAAAGCATTCTTTATAAGTAAATACCTTGTTTCTAACTGGGGAAAATGATAAGCTGGTGGTAGAATTTAATTTAATTATAGTTGGATATAAATGCCCATTTGAAAATGAAAATAAAGCAAATTCTGCGGTGTTAAGTCTGGAATATGTTTTCACTATAAACTCCTAAAGCTTCTGAAGTCCCTTTGAAGTAGAGAGAGTGCTTATTGCTTGAGTAATCATCAGATGGAATGTGTTTACTTCAGTTTACCTGGTCTTAGGCAATTTCCCAAGAAAGAGCTTTGAAGACCAACCTGGAAGAAAAGCTTGGACTCACAGGTTGAGTTGGCCATCCTGTGTAATCTTCTGTGATAAGAACTTTTTATCTCCTTAAAATCAGTGGCCATTTTGTCCAAGCTGATAATGGGTGTGTTTCTTTCTCCTTCCAGATGCGGTCTATGTACTGTGCTACTCTTTGATTCTACTTTCCATTGACCTCACCAGTCCCCATGTGAAGAATAAAATGTCAAAAAGAGAATTTATCCGAAATACCCGCCGTGCTGCTCAGAACATTAGTGAAGATTTTGTAGGACACCTTTATGACAACATCTACCTTATTGGCCATGTGGCTGCATAAAAGCACAATTATTGGGACTTCCAACTTTTTATTCCAGATTAAAGCTACCCAGGAAAGGACTTACCAGAAATAGGGTTGTGTCAGTGCTGGTCTCTCCAGCCTCTTTATTCAGTCAAGCTTCAGTGCACAGCCTCTTTTTGTTTCACTGTTTTCTAGTTTAGAAATTTCAAAACTAACTAATTTTGATGAACTTTTCTTAATTTTGCTCATCATGTTTGCACAAAACAACCATTGTATGACAACAGCTGCTAGAGAATGTTAAACTAACACATACTCTATAAGATGGAGTGTTTGTGCATTAGATTTTAATGAAAGCTATCCATTTCCATCCTTTAAAAATACCATGTAATGTATGCATATTTAAAGAGATTTATAATCGTAATTATTTTATTGTAAAGATTTTAACTAAAGGTTTTCCTTTTCTCTTGAACCGAGTTTGGAAATTTTTTGACTCTGATATAAGTATATTATTGGCTTTGTCAGAGTTGGATCTGATCCTGGAAACCAATACCAGCTTCCGATTTCTTTGAACTTTGAAAGGATTATTGATTTACTATGTTAATATACTATGCAAAACTGATCTTATTTGTATAACATAAATCATTTGATTCATTTTTAAAACTTCTGAGTTAATAAAGTTTCAATACATCTTTTAAACATTTAGAATATACAAAAGTGTCAGAATTTAAAAGGTACACTTGAAGCCAGGCAGTAGTGGTGCCTGCCTTTAGTCCCAACACTCGGGAGGCAGAGGCAGGCAGATGTCTGTAAGTTCCTGCTCTCCAAAATGAGTTCCAGGACAGCCAAGACCACACAGAGAAAAACCCTGTCTCCAAAAAAAAAAAAAAAAAAAGTGCCACACTTCATTAGAATTTAGTGAAGTCTTTACTTGAAACACTTGGTCTTAACCACTTTCCTAATCTCGATCTGTCTTCAAAGTTAATTAATAAAAGGATATTACGCTGTGAATCACATTATACACTCTTTCCGTTTCAAATATGTATTGAGGGCTTTCCATGTGCTGTTTACTATGTTGCAGTAGTGATGTCTAGACATGAGCTCTCATTCAAAGGTGGCACGTGCTTGTGTGATGAAAGGAACACTGAATTTTTGTTCTCTAGTTAGTTACTTTTTGGTGAATGGTGTGTTGACCTCTCCCTCTGTCTACCCTCCCCCTTTATAAATGGCTCTCCCATCTGATATCTCCCTTCCTCTCTACCTCTTCCTTTTCTCAGTCTGACTGTCCTTTTTAAAGCCTTCATTTCCCCACCATTTTTTTCTTATTCTGTCTTCTTTTTTTCCCAATATAATTTTTTATGGAAATATTCAAACAGAAAATAGAAATATTTTACCAAGAAAGCCTACACAATCCACCCAGATCTGACAATTACAGTTTCACTATTTCATTACAATTATAGTTTCATCACATATTTATCCATATCTCCATCCATCAACATATCTTAATGATCTTAAACATATCAAGATCTCAAATTTAAATATCATTGACTAAAGGGCCACATTTTTAGCCTTTTTCCACTTTGAGGTAAAATTTACATTCAAGGAAATATAAAAGTATTATGTGACTCTTTATAAATTCTGATTCTGTACAAATTAAATTGATATGTGAATTTAACTTTCTTAACTATGGTTAATATTATGGCACTTTGTGTGACATATTCTGTGCCCACAATCTTAGATTTGTTACATGTTATAAAATCCTGTCTTTTATTTTTAACAAATGAGGTAAGGAAAAAATAATCTTTGTGTTTACTGATAATATAATTTTAAGTATTCTTATTCTTTTGAAGATGACCAATCTCTTTTTACAGTATTTTTCTTCTCAAAATGAGAACATCTATTGTAGTTGGGGGTCAACTAATTATCATGGTTTTGATTTGTTGTTACTTTCTTTTATTGGAAATAGATTCTTCACTCATCCTGTCCACAGTTTCCCCTCCCTCCATTCCCCTCAGCTGTCTCCTGCCTCTCCTGTCCCCTAAACCCACCCACCTCCATTTCCTCTTTAGAGAAGAGCAGGCCTCCAAGAGATGACAGCGAAACAGGGTAAAGGAGGTGCATCAAGTTGAAGCAAAGCCCTCATATTGGGGCTGGAAAAGATTACCCAAGAGGAGGAAGGAGTCCTAAGAGCAGGAAAAGGAGTAGGAGGGGGAGCCCATGCCCTACACTGTCTGGATGGCCAGGAACTGGAAAGGGGACAGCCCAGACACCTAGGGTAGACCCAAACACAACTGGTTAAAAAAATATCAATGAAATGGTTTCTAATGATATTTTGCTATACTCATAGGTCAGTGACTTAGCAGTCATCATCAGAGAGGCTTCCTGCTGCAGCAGGTGGGAGTGAGTGCAGAGACTCACAGCCAGACATTCTTCAGAGAGAAAGTCTAAACTGGAGCTCTCCATCAGATCTCTCCCTTCAGAACCAGAGGGGTTGAGGACACCAGGAGATTATTGCCCACCAAATCAACTAAGGAGGCCTCATTTTACATTGGCTCACAGACTAAAGTGGCAAACATGGGGCCTGCATGGGTCTGCACCAGATCCTCTACGTATATGTTATGGCTGTTAGCTTGTTTTTGTGGGACTCATACTTTTATTTGAAGATACTTTTCTTTTTGAAGAAATTTTTGCTGAATATGCAATTCTACCTTAACATCTTTCCCCTTATTTCTCACCCCCTTAGGGGAGGATTTATTTTTGGCTTATGATTTAGAGATGATAATTCAGCCATGCCAGGAAGGCATGACAATGGGACCAAATTTCACAGGTGGTAGGAGCATAACACACGCCCCCTTTACATCTTTGTGAATCAGAAAGCAGATCTCTGCAAAAGCAAGGGCAGGCTGTAATGTAAAATCTCCTAAGGATTCATTTCTGTCAGCCAACCTTGTTCCTTAGAGGTTCCACAGCTTTCCAAAACAGCATTATCTGGGGACCAAGTATTCCAGCACATGAGCCTGTTGGGAACATTCCACATTCTAACTATAACATCCCTTTTGAGCCCATAAAATTATGGCCTTCTCAGTGCAAAAATACTTCAAAAATCCCAACCTCAGTCTCTTCTAGGCAAAAAGCAACCTATTTAATGATGAGATTTTGTAAAATATATTGTAACCCACAAAATGTTACATTTCTCAAATAGGCAGTGTCATACAGAATCCTGTTCCAAAAGAGGAGTGTGGGTAAAGCAAGGAACAATTGAAACAAAGTGAAATCAAAACCCAGCAGGAAAAACAAACTCTATACCCATCTGAGATCTGGAGCTCATGGTGACATCATTTAGGCTCCAGCAGGCTTGTATAATCTTACTAGCCAAACTCTACAACCTGCAGTACACAGGACCTCCTTAGACCAGCTACACTCAGTCTCTTTGTCTGTTCCCAAAAAGACATCTACTTTTCTGACATTTCCAGTTCCCTGAGGCTTCTATTGTATACCGACAAGTAACAACTTACTTCATGCTTCATTCAGAATGTCCATTCATGGAAACTCCTGCTACATCTTGCCTGGCCACAACAACTTTCTAGTACTTTGGCATAAGCCTCATTGTTCCCATGTCTCCTGCCAACATTAATGTCAATAGTGATCCCATGTTCAACTGCCAACTCAAGATAAACCCTGACCACTTGCACCACAGGTGTAGTTTCTGTGTGCCATTCTAACAACCTGGGAAATCACTTCTCCAGGCAGCCCAGTTCTCTCATGTACCCTGGATATTCTCACCTACCTAGGCACTCTCAAATGGGGTTCTGTTTTCACATATTGAGTGGTTGGCAGGTGAAGATGCAGAGTCTTCCTTTCAAGGCACAGTTGAGATTGTCACAGTGTAATGTAAGTGCTCTCAGCCATGACAAGTTCCCATTCTTGAATGGCCCTAGTTTCTTTAACCCATTACTGCCACCTTTTCCTCGACCACTTTGTCCTCAATTTGAAATCCATTCATTCTTTTCTTCTTGCCCAAATGAACATTTCCCACATTTTCTTGCTGTCTTTCACTATATCTCTAGCTAAGAGCAGATATCTGGAACCATCCCACAACCTAAATGTTGTGCCATTCTCAAATTTCCTCTGCCTAATAAAGTTAGACCATTATTTCAAAATCCATTCCCACATATCTTAAAGACATAGACAGAATGTGTCAGCTACTTTTCCAAATTGCCCCTTTGATGGATGTGTACCTCTCTCTTCCTTCCCTTCTGTAACCCCACACACCCAGCATTTTCTTTGTGTTCTCTCATTGTTATTCTGGTCTTCCTTCCCAGAGAATGACTCATAAGCTCTGACTAAAGCGTGTCAGGGCTTCTCTAGTCTCTAGTTCCTGACTTTTCCACATTCCTTCTGCAAACCAGTTCTAGGCTGATGATCCATGTGGTCACATTTACATTACATCAGCAGTAGTTCATATCAATAAATATTTGTTATTTTTTTTCTTGTTGCTGTATATAATGACTGTGTATGTGTGTTCATGTACATGCCTTGTCATGGTGTAGAGACTAGAGATCCTGTGACCCCCCACACACACACAAATAAATAAAATACACATAAAAAAATAATGTTGAGGGTCCAGAGAGATGGCTCAGCAGTGAAGAGTACTAGTTGGTCTTCTGGAGGACCCAGGTTCAATTTCTAGCACCCTCATGACAACTCAAAACAGTCTGTAACCAAGTTCTAGGGCATCCAATGCCCCCTTTCCTCTGCAGGCAGCCAGCATTCAGGCTACATGGGCATACATGCAGCTAAACACCCATGCACATAAAAAATTAAAATTGAGAAAACAGAATTTTAAATTTTGGTAGAAAAGGGAAGTAGGAAAAGAAAACCAAAACTGTAGAAAGACTAGAGAAAAATGGTAGTGCAAGGGCTTGGAAAGAAGACAGTCCAGAAGGCTACTGAGGGCTTGGGGCACATAGCTCACTGGAGGAGGACTTGCTTAACATGTGAGGCCATGGGTTCAAATTCGCGGCCCCTTCTCTTCTCCATGTGAATGCTGAGCTTGACAGTTTCTGCATAGTCTACACTTAAGTTGATCCATTTCTTTTCAGGCTTCTTGACTCTCTTTCCTTGATTCTCTGGGGCTGACTTCTATGAGACTAGAAAGACACAGTACCGCTAATGGCTTTTATATTGTCACTAAACAATTATTCCCTCACCCAAAATGTAATCCGACCTCTACTGAAACCCACAAGAGTGCTTCTTTGCTTGTCTACAATTTCCTTCCCCAATAAGGGCTGGCTTGTTTCAAGCCTACAATGTACCACATCAAGCGGGCAAATTCTCATATACAGTCAGCAGTCATGTTTTCTATGATACAAGTCATATTTGGAAAGAAAAGCAAAGGAAAGGAGAGAATGTGACAGGAAGGGAAATAAAGAAAAAGGCAAAGAAAAGAAAAAGATGACAAGAGAACAAGGCAAAGGAAAAGGGAAGGGAGGAGAGAAGAAAGAGGGAGAAGAAAGTGTTTAAAATGTTTTTAGTCTCCAAATGTGTCACCAGAAGCTCTTTCACAAATACATTCTGTTCAAATAACACTGATAGCTGCTGATTTTGTTAGCTACCATACAATGAGTTTCATTATGACATTTTTATACATATCTCTCACTATACTTGCCCCCTACTGACCTTCCCAAACTACCTCATGCTCCTCAAAGAGTTCAAAACATCTGCTTTCTGGGGCTGGAGAGATGGCTCAGAGGTTAAAAGCACTGACTGTTCTTCCAGAGGTTCTGAGTTCAATTCCCAGCAACCACAGAGTGGCTCACAACTATTTATGATGACATCTGGTACCCTCTTCTGTGCACTGTATACATAATATATAATTTTTTAAAAAAATCTGCTTTCACATCACATGATTTCCATGACTCTCCCTTTCTTTATACCTCTTCCCACCCCCATGGACCCTTTTCTACTTTTGTATTCTACTCACACATCACATGCACATCCACACCATACACCACACATACACACACACCACATATGCACACACTTTTTACTTTCTGTTGCTGTGATAGAATAATCTGAAAAAAGCAGCTCAAGACAGAAAGGGTGTATCTCACAGTTCAAGGGTATAAGGCATCGTGAAAAATGGTGGCAAAAAGCTGGAATCTAATTGCGTGTGTCCACAGAAGAAAGTAAAGGATGATTGCGATTTACTTTCTCCTTTCTCTGCATTCGAGGACCCCACCCACAGAATGGTGCCACCCACAATGAGTGGATCTTCTCACTCCCAAATAATCTAACAGCGGGGTCCAGTTTTCCTGGTGATTAAAGACCATATCGAGTTGACAGTCAGGATTAAGTTGACAATGTTCTGCCTCTGAGACCCCAAAATGTTGTGTTATGATATTGCAAGTACCTGTAGATGAGAGATGGGGGCTCCATACAGCTGGGTGGCATGATGAGACACACAGGACTCACAGGCTGGGCTCACGTGGAGAGGCTTATTATAGAGTAAGAAAAGGTGGGGCGAGAACCGGAGCCAAAGCCAGAGAGAAAGGGGTATGACCTCTGCCAAAAGAAGGAGAGGGAACAAGAGGAGTTAGGGGAGGAGTCTTCTTAAATGGAACTTCACATCAGGACTGTGCGCGGGCCAGGTAAATTGCTATTGGCCAGGACTCCAGAAAGTGAATCAGAATCCTAATACTAAATTCAGGTGATTGAATGAATTACTGATGCTTTAATTTTTAAAATAAAAACATTTTCTGCTTGTTTTTATTTTTATTTTTTACATGTATGTTTTGATTGTGTGTATGTCTGTGTACAGTGTGCATTGCATTCAGTGCCCTAGGAGAGTAGAGGGCGACAAATCAGCGGCTGGAACCACAGGCGATTGTGAGACACCACGTGGGTGCTAGAAATTGAGCCCAGGTCTTCTGTAAGAGTGCTCTTAGCGGCTGAGCCACCGCTCTAGCCCCCTCCTTTTATTACTTTGAAATCAATGATCTTCTTACTGTTCTCAATCCTTCTTTTAAACGTGTAGTAACATTGTGATTATCACGCAATATGATGTTTACAAAAGCAAGCGAATTCCCATGTCTCCAAATTTAAGGAAGCAATCTATTCTAGTTGAAATCTGCTTTCCAACTTCTAAATATCACCATCAATTCCACAGTACAGGGTTCATGTCAAACATCTATATACCTCTTCCAAAAAAGCCATCCTCAGAAAATAATGTCAAACACAGGAAAGTAAGCACACCCTTAACTCATTCATTGTTTTTAAAGAAAAGAGGGAAAACTGGAAGCATCTAGAATGTTCTAATCTTGGTTCAGTTCTAACATATTTACATAGGCATCAGATACTCTGCAAGATACTAATTGGATGGAACCAAATACATTCTCATGATGTTTATTAATAACATCTGAAGCTACTTATGACAGATGTTTAAAGATATGAAAAGTATAAAAATATGTGTATAAACATATGCACATATTACAACTACCATTTGAAACAAAGCAAAAGTTATGAAGGTACCAAAATACATTATGAGAGTTTTTTCTTCTTTTTCAAATGCTTAAGAAGAACATGTTTTAGATAAAACAAAAATTCACTGAACTACTAAGAAAATAAAATTAAACACTATTTCTAATTTACTGGAACATTTTACTCTCCAAATATTTTTATGTGTTTTTACTCAAAGTTTGTAATATTTTGGGGCATGTGGCTGGTCTGCTAAATGGTGTTTCAGACAAATGTTTTCTTTTCAAGTGTAGAAAAGTAGATTGTTTTATTTTATTTTTTGTCTAATTGAATTAAAAACCAACAAGAGAAATATACCAAATCTATACTAAGGAAATTTGCATTTGTTAAAGTTGGGGGTAGGGTCTTTCTTCTTGGTGGGGTAGGACAGAATAGTTGGCTTTAATTTAAAATGATTAATGAGATTTTGTCAGACTCTTTGGCATTCCCTCCACTGCAGTTTGTCAGGTCAACAACCTGGGAAACTGGGACGCCACGCTGTCGCCCAAAACCACTCTCCAGGAAGGAAATTAACTAGAGGGACCAGTGCCAGGTACAAGTCAATGGCACTGTCTCTTTAGTATTGACACTTTAAAAGTCTACATCAAAAATGTGTATGTTTGGGAACACAAATCTAAGATATTGTTTCCAGCCTCTTCAAAAACACTTAATCACTTTTTAGAATGCTAAGGGTTTTTGTGACAGTTTGCAAAGGAAAGTATTTGAAGACAAAAATTCTTACTAATGCCCTCTCTCCCCTCTAATGCATTTTAAAAATTAAAATAAACAAAGAATTTAGGATCTCAGGTTACCTTCTGCTTCTTTTTCCTTCCTTTCTTTCTTTTTTTTTTTTTTTTTTTTTTGAGTCAAAGCACTTGAACAGAAAAACTGTTTTTCACTTTTTAAAGCAGTTTTACAGATAAGAATGGTCTGATATCTAATTGAGACTTTAAGTTAATCTGTGTGATTAAAACTTGACATAATATACTATTTTATTCATGAATTTATATTCAAAATGAATTTCATGAACAGTAAATACCAAAGTACAGAATATGACTACTTACTTGGTAAAAGCAAAGTAAAACTTTTTTGTGTTGATATTAGAAACATGCTTTTATAAGATTATTATATTATATGTAATTTAAACATATGTACCAATATCAATAATAATGAATATCAGTTATTAAC
Source organism: Sigmodon hispidus (assembly GCA_004025045.1). Lineage (NCBI taxonomy): Eukaryota > Metazoa > Chordata > Mammalia > Rodentia > Cricetidae > Sigmodon > Sigmodon hispidus. The sequence continues at coordinate 548,441 of PVIH01000048.1, forward strand.
ACTAAGCCTATTATCAATACTAAATCACAATAGCATCAAATAAATTGTTACTTACAACAATTATCAACACCAATAAATTATCAATGTTTATAATTTTGTTTTTAAATCTGTTCAAAAAGTTTGGCTCAAAAGAAATTTCTTACAAAAAAGACATCATACAAAAGATTTTGAGGATGTGATAAAGGCCTAAAAATTATTTCTATAGAAATTTAACATGACGTACATCCACCAACTTTTATTAAAAGAAAATGAATGAAACGAATGAGTACCTTGATGCTGAACAATTTTAGGCTATCTGGCCATGGCATAGAGAAGATGCAACCAGATTTGCAATGAGCATCAAGTGGTGTGACCCACACAAGCTTGCCAAGGCTGTTCTACTCAGACAACAAAGGAGTAAAATGACACATTTGTGTTTTGTATTAACAGTACATCAGCCACCCATCATATTGCCCTGTGATGAGATCCTTCCAAAGCCACACAAGGGTCTCAAATTGTTGATGGCATTTCAAAGATACTCAAAATTCATAAACTCATATACACAATTTAGTTTCCAGAACTGAGAACTTCATGGAAATATACTGCAAATCCCAATTGTGCTTACAAAGAAATTACAATTACTCATTTTACTTCTCTTCAGAGATTTTTCTTCTTCACCAAAAAAATTGAAACACGGTGTATTACTCTTTCTCATTTAATTATGTTAGCACAAGGCAAATACGAGTGTTTTTATAGAATGTCCATCAACAGAGTATTCAGTAACAAGCTAGAAGTATTTCTTGAATTCTGAGTGGAGCCAAGCTCTCACTGGATTAAGCAAAGGCCAATACCTTGCAACTGCTGTCCCAGGGGAGACTTTATGACCAGGATGGAATTGTGCTGACTCGGTCTGGTTCTCCATCTCAGAAATCGGGTTCTGTCAACACTTCTCAAGCAGATGTATTTTTCATAAATTAACTCTAAATCAAGAGGAAAAAAAGAAAGAAAACATTTCAGTGGTCACCTACTGTCAATAATCTTCTCTGTACCAGTTGGTATATAAAGGAGATTGGTGTTCATACAATCATCACAAAGGGACCTACCCAAATGAAATGCTTAATGTCTTCTGGGGGACACAATAGCCAAATGCATTTTTAAATAGAGATAATTTTACACATATAAAACTTGATAGCTAAAATCACTTTCTTCTGGGTATTACCAGCCTTTCCTTCTGTGTTTTCCCCATAAAATGGACTTTGGTTTTATAGTAAGGAAAAACCTCAATATGAACATATTTAACTGTAGATTTTCTGTAAGCTGTGGGTCAAAGAGAAAAAAAAAAGTTGTGTTGTCATGTTGAAACTTCACTGACAAGGCAGAACAAAGATGAAGAAACAAATATGAAACAGTAAAATCTGAGTGAGGACAGAGGCTATAGAGTTGGAGACTAAGAAAAGAATTAACACAAGTCAAAATTTTGTAATTCCTACTTCATCAGTATCTCTTATAAGTGTTTCTATAAGTGTCTTGCCGTCTCCTTGCTCATCTTACTGTGCTGTGACTCTGAATGTGTCTAGTACTTTAACTAATGACTTCAATGTACTTCAGCATTAATCTATTCAATTATATTAAATTGTTCTGATGTAGGGAGCTGGAGAGATGGCTCAGGGGTTAGGAGTGTTAGCTGCTGTTCCAGAGGTCTTGAGTTCAAGTCCCAGCAACTACATTGTGGGCTCAACATCTACAGTGAGATCTGGTTCACTTTTCTGGTGTGCAAGCAGAACACTGAATACACAATAATTATTTTTTAAAAAAGTGTTTAAAAGGAGGCTGGGGAGATGGTGGTTAAGAACACTGACTGTTCTTCCAGAGGACCCAGGTTCAAAGTCTTCATTTCTCACATATTCGTATTCTACTACATATAATCCAGGTTAACACAGCTCCTAGTACAGGGCAATAGATGTAGAACATTAGTACATTAACATTTAAATTTAAAGTCGCAAGTCGACAAAGACAGCCTATGCAGGTGGAGAGTCAACTCTGAGGTTAAGGGCTCATACACTCTGGAAGAGAACCTGAGTGTGGTTCCGAGTGCCCATATCTGGTGGCTCATATAGCCACTTATAACTCCAGTTCCAGGGGGATCCTCATGCCTCAGCTGGCAGCTTTTATGCACATAACCCTCCTGAACTCACATCTATACAAAATTTACAATTTTTAATATAGCACAAATTTTAAAAATTCCATTTAATGCCAGGAAGAACTTCATGGGCATCAGTGAAAGCATACAAGTAAAAAACGATCACGTTTTTTTGTCAATGTCTGACCAAAGTTGGTGTAGAAAGGCAAGCATAGCCATGTTTAGTTCTATCACATTCACCCAGGTACACAAAATGCATCAGGTGATAGGGGTGCTGTGGCTTTTGGAGGATCATGTGACCATTATAGGGCTCACGAGCTACACTGGTAACTCGCGGTACTTGTCTTAGGGTTTTTATTGCTGTGAAGAGACGCCATGACCAAGGTCACTTTCTTTAGAAAGGAAAATATTTAATTGGCATGGCTCACTTACAGTTTCAGAGATTCAATCCACTGTCCTCATGGTAGGGAGCACAGCACTGTGTAGACAGATATGATGCTGGAGAAGTAGTTGAGAGTCCTACATCTTGGAGTCAGCAGGAAATCAAATGAGACACTATTTGGTATCGTGAGCATCGAAAAACCTCAAAGCCCATCCCCACAGTGACAAATTTCCTCTAACAAGGCCATAACCACTCCAGCAAAGCTACACCTCCAAATAGTGCTACTCTCTGTGAGTTTATGGAGGCCAATTACATTCAAAATACCACAGTACTTTTGAGGTACTCAAGTACTTAGTGTATGTTATTAATTATAAGAATCACAGAAACAAGGGTGTTATTTTAATATTTCCTTGTTGGAAAAAACGTGACTTTGATGTGTTCTCATACCAAAGCATAGAAACAAAAGTGTATTGGAATCTTGAATAATTTTTTTGTAGTTACAGAATAAGGAGAAGCAATAGTTTATTTAAGAAATAATTGAACAATATGTGGAGTGAGCACTAAAAAAGAGATTTAGCATTTTATTTTTAGAGCTTTGTAAAACAAAATATGTCATTTCTGATCTGTTTTTATCCTTGTTAACACTGATACAATAAACATGCGATAAAATATACTCTAAGAAAATCAGTGCAGACATAATTATATGCTTATAGTTATGCAAATGAAATAATATTTAATTATGAACTTTAGCAATGTCAATGGAGAAGAATACAAAGAAAAGGATTTGAGAGGCACTTTTAAACCATCTTAGGGTATTACTGGCTGCTGGGCATAAAGATGAGAGTGAAAACGTTTTCTCCATGGTGGCTGAAATGTTGCCATCAGAAGGTGAACAGGGAATAGAAACCAAGTGTCCTTGGATCAATAAGGGGGCCAGGAGGGCATTCACACCAAAGCTGACACAGTCACTTTCAATTGCTTAATGTATGGAGATGACAATTCTCTAAGGTGATCATAGACTGATAATTGTGTTAGTTACTTCTGTCATATGACAAAACACCGTAATTAAAACAACTTATACAAGGGAAGATTTATTTGGCTTATCGTCCCATAGGCATACGTTTCCACGGGTATAAGTAGTGGAGTAGAGGCGTCTCAGCAAGCGTCAAGTATGATGACCCAAACAGGAAGCTGGGAGCTCACATATTGAACCACAAGCAGGAAGCAGAGTGAAGAAAGAAATGGAAGTGGTGGGGACTTTGAAATCTTTGAGCTTCTCTCCAGTGATGTGCCCCAGCACATGGGACACTGAGGCAAGTGAGATAGGGAGCTTGAGGCCAACCTGGGCTACAGAGACCAGGTTTTAAAATAACACATATTGGAGCTTGAGAGGTGGCTCAGCTGTTAAGATCATTGGCTGTTTTGTTTTTGTTTTTGTTTTTTTTTTCCCCAGAGGACCCAGGTTCAATTCCCAGCACCCATATGGCAGCTCATTAAACTGTTTGTTCCAGGGAATCTGACAGCTTTACACAGACATACATGGAGGCAAAGCACCAATGCCATAAATTAAAATATAATAATAAAAAATAATAGGGGCTGTTATCTCTAGTACTTAGTATCTTGAATAGGTTCTTTTCTTAGAAGTAGGAGAAGTAATCTTCTCACTATGGGCTTAGCCACAGTCTTTGACTTCTGCTAGGCATACTGCCACTGACTCTTTCTGCTTCTGACCCTTTGCCTATGTTTCTTCCCCAAAGTCTCTCTTTGTATACAAACTAGCCAGTCATTTCTAGGTTCCTAGCATCTGTAATTTATCATGCAGACTCACTATCCACTTACACCACCACAGTAAGTTTTAGCCTCCTCACCAGGCACCTGCCTTGTAACTGGGGAACCATGGGCTTTATCGTCCAAACCAGGACACTTTTGAGAGTGTTAAAAATGCTAAACCAGATGGTACTTCAGTGTAACAGGCATAAACTAAGGATGTATGGTCATGATATTCTTGACTGTAATACAACGTGATAAATGCAATAATAAAAGTTTAAACACCTTGAGGTGGAGGCATGCTGGATGCAATGCACACAAGGTTCAAAATTCGTTTTCAATCAAAAACATTCATAAATTGTTTTTCAGTTGGAATCCATGATAAAAAAAAAAAAAGCAAAGTCATCCTGTGATGCTGGGGACCATTTGTATCACACCTCAAGCTCAGCCCTAACTTAAGAAGGAAACTCATTTTTTGGAAATGTGTTTTGTCAGTAGTTTCCTGTAGAGATAAAAATGTCATTACTATATATGGGCTTCAGAAATCTTGTACTTAATTTATAATAATATTAAAATAAGAATTATAGATAACATGCAGCTTGCTTTTTTATTGTTCTTATGTAACTAATAGCTTCTATTTCATAACTTGTTTAGCATTTTCTAGATATTCTGAAGAGAGCTATCTTTTTCTGTAAAGGACAAAGCCTTTCTGAAGATGGATACTTTTACTTTCTCATAAGCAAATGTACATCATAGACTTAGGATTACGGTTGGAAATTGTGATTTATTGTGTCAGTTACAATGGCAAATCTTAAATGTAAGAAATAAAATGAATGTGCAGAAATGAAAGAGATTTTATGTTTAATATGGCATGTGGTACTATATCAGTATTTTAGTTCAAAAATGATTTATTTGAATTATATCTTAGTGGTTGCTATAGTTCATAAAATGATTGTATGGATGGAGATTCTGTAAAAAAAGATAGTTACTAAGATATCTATTGGTGAGGATGATGAAGAGCATCTGCACTTCTAACACTCAAGAGGGCGAGTTGAGACAGGAGGACAGCAAGTTTGAGGCAGACTTGGATTATTCAGCAGGATTCCAGAGAGGAAGGAAGAGGGGGAGGAAGAAGAGGAGGATGAGGACCAGGAGGAGAAGGAATGTATCCTAATGACAGTGTACTTGCCTACACTGTGAGGCCCTGAGTTTGGTCTCTAACACCAAAGTCAAAAGATAAAATCTATGTATGTCCATAGAGAAGGACCATAATCACCTGGATATAACATCTTCAAACACAGCAGTATTAATTAACTCTAACATCTCCCTCTTGAATTAAAGAAAACTTACCTAAAAATGAGAATGTGGATCTCATATGGTCAAAGCAGAAGCTACTCCAGACTCAGCATTTAAATGACTGCAAGTATTTCTGCATCTTGTACAAACTATGTATCAAAGGAGACATAGTGTTTTTCTTTCTTTCCTTTTTTTAAACCTCTATGATAAATGTAAGAATAAAAAGGTCTAATTTTATTTGGGAAAGAATGTCTCAGTTCTATTCCACAGGAGTCTGAATAAATGAAGGAATTTTAGTTTGCACTGTAAGGGCTTGGGGCCTAGCTGAGTATGTACATGATTATGCGTGTGTTTCTATTGGTGCCAGTGTTTGGTACTTGTCCCCATGGAAATTATTCCAAAATGTTAGTTTGGACACTAACTTTTCAGAGTAATAGAGCCAAGTATGATAAGTTAAATATATTTATATAAATTTGAATAAAACCGAACCAAAGTGTGGTTGGGTCTATGTAAATCCAAATTCTTAGACCCTCATTATAATATGTACATCTGGAAGGTCAGGAATAAAAGAGATGAATTACTTAATATAAGCTTGGAGAGCTGGCAAGCAGGCCTTTGAACGAATGCAGCTAACTCTTCCTTCTGAATAAACCAGTGCCTACCTAGGAATGCTTTGTAAAATTAAGAACTTGTTGTATTTTGGTTGTTAGATATTAGCTGTATTGATAAAGAAGAGACACTTGCAACAAAACATGCTAGATAGTTTTGCTAGAGACAGAATGCTATCAGTATCGCACACTCTGCCACCTAGTGCCTATCTCAAGAACTACAGCTTTTCTTCCCCCAGGAATTCATCTTGACATTGAAAAGGTTGCCCTAATCCTAGCTACAGCTGGTCTTTTGTTAGTCTTGCTCATTGTTGCTCCCAGAAAAGTGCCAGACTATTGCATCTTTTTCTTAACAATGCATTTTACTCCTGGAGTTTTGGTGTTTGCAATCCTAATTCAAGGATGGTGATTCATTTAAAGGTTGTTCTGGAGGGCTGGAAAGATGGCTCAGAGGTTAAGAGCATTGACTGTTCTTCCCGAGGTTCTGAGTTCAATTCCCAGCAACCACATGGTGGCTCACAATCATCTATAATGATATCTGGTACCCTCTTCTGTATACTGTATCCATAATAAATAAATAAATCTTTAAAAAAAGATTGTTCTGATGGACAATGTAATTGAAATTCAGTCTCAAAGTTATGTCGGTAACAATGTGTTTCATAAAACTGAGAGGGAATTGCTGAAGTGTTTCTAAAGTAAATGGTGATGTCTATATTGGCATGCTAGTGATTATGTGATGTACTTTATTAGGAATAGGAAGTGTTCTTATGACTCCCTATATGCAAATAATATAGATAACCTAAACTTTTACTCCCAGGGTTCTGATATTACAGGCATAAACCCCATGCTGGCTTTTACCTTCTTTTTAAAAAGAACATATATGCATATAGAATAACATGTTTTATTCTTTTTATCTTTGTTGAAAATAGTGGTTTGTGCTTAATGAATCTACATTGTGAATGACATAAAAAAATCAAAATAATGGTGTATGTATATAATCCCAAGATTCAGGAAATTGGTGCTGAGACAGGAGGATCACATATCAGAGGCCAGTTGGAAGTACATAGTGAGTTCAAGAAAAGTGCAGATACCTGGAGAAACTCTGTAGAAATGCAAAGAACCAAAAGAGCTAAATCATTATTACACTTTTAAATAGAGTTATACTAACATATTTTTGAGACTTTACTTTGAAAATATGATTTTTTAGAAAGAAATCATAGATTATGTTTTAAGACCTAATATATTTAGACTGAAAAACTTACTGAGTAATTTATCTCAAAGTTCTATTAAGGAAAGATTTACATTCTGGAGTCAGCAAAACATACATACCATGGAATATGGTAGCAGGATGTCAATCACACCCTCAAAGACCTTACTCATCTTGTTTTCAAATCAACTTACAATTATGCTGATGATGCCATATCACAGTAATATATTGTTAAGATGCAAACCTCATTCTCATTAGATTAAAAAAAAAAATTTGCATGGATGCAGTACCTGTAGTCGCCAGAAGAGGGCTGTATTAGATTCCCTTGGAGCTGGAGTTACCAGCAATTGTGAAGCCCCTGACAAGGGTACTGAGGACTGAATTGTGTGGGAGCCTCTGAAGGAGCAACAAGCCCTCTCCAGTGCTTGTATTCCCTATGAATATTCATTTGTGCTTCAAGTAATAAATACCCTTCACAGAACAAATGTATATACAATTTCAAATAAACATTAAATCTTCAGTGAGGGACAAATTTTATTTTGGTGACATGAATAAAAAATGTAACTACACATGGATAGCCAAACTATAGATGCCAGCAGTGCCAGCTGTGAAGTCAAAAACAGTTTAAACTGGGGGGGGGTCCTATATTATGGCCTTGTGGGTGGGGAGTAGAATGGACTTGCTACCTTGTGAAAGTGTACTTGTCCAGCATGTGCAAGACCCTGGGTTCAATTTGAGGATAGAGGGAAGGGAGGGAAGAAGAGGGGGAAGGAGAGAGAGAGAGAGAGAGAGAGAGAGAGAGAGAGAGAGAGAGAGAGAACAAGAGCATGAGCTTCTAGTGTGAATCTAAAGTTTTCAATTCCCCTAAAGGTTTCGATTCTCCTGCCTCAGCCTTCCAGGAATTAGGATTGCAAGCACTTACCAAAATTCCAGGACTAAAATGCATTGTTAAGAAAAAGATGCAATTTTGGAATGTGTTTGAAGATGAAAGTTACAGGCCATTGCATTCAAAGTCATTTTTTTCTACTCTAAAAAAAGAGTTTATGTAACATCTCCATAGTACTGTGACTTCATAAATATACCTTTGTGATTGAATATAGAATTAATATGTACATGCAAAATAGTATACACACAAAAACCAGTTTAGAATAACATTTTAATTATGCTTTAGCATATGAGGTAATTTGTTTTCTCAAGTAGATTCCCAGGTCAAGGTCTACAGCATTTATTTGAACCATATCTCATTTTCATAAGGACCCCTGGAGGCTCTAGTCATACATGGTTATTTCGTCCTTTACAAACACAATACATTACAGAATCCAGGTAACAGATAACACAGAACAGGGACAATTTCACTTCCTCTCACAGTGACAATACCCTTTCAGGTAAGAGATTAAAAAATTAGGTTCTTTTCATAATGTTAGTGACTGTTTTAGTGAGAGTATTGTTCATCAGGGATGGGAAGTATGTGTGCGGAAGGCATCTTCACTCTCCACCATGTTGTTCAAAAGGTTTCCTAGACAGGAACAATGTTAACACTAACTCTGTGATCCCAGCAGAAATATTTACTATAAGGAGCACACATTATATGGATAGTCTGTCAAAACTTTCCATGAACATTTTCAAAACATTCTAGTTTGGAATTCTTGCCTTTCTACCTTGACAGTATATTAGAACTTAGGTTTGTTTCATCACAGAGACTAAATGCATTCACTCACTCATGCCACAGTGGCAATGTATGTCAAGTTTAAACTAGATAACAATGTCAATAATTAGTTTCTCTTGCCTAATGTGCATGGCTTTTGTGGGTAAGTGTTCCAAGATTCACACATGAAAATTATAAAAGCAAACAATAATCCAGCATGCACTTAAAACACCTAATTCCTTTAGATTCTAAGCACACAAAAAGTCTATTACTGGTGATTTTTTTAAGAAAAATAAATAAATCAAGACCAGTAATATTGCTTGTTCCCATTTAGCTATAAAATAAAAATTTTCTAAATGCATTACTTTGCATAAGATGCAACATGTGTGACAGTTTTCTATGGCAAATGTAAATTGTATTTATAATTTACCAGGAAGCATATGGTTACTATTTTTTGTAATGTTTAATGATTTCTATAAATGTGAATTTTTTTCTAAACTAATCTACTCATGCGTGAGAATGACAAAGAAAAGATTGTTTAGCAAAGTTATCTATTCCTTTCTGGTTGGACTACTGTGAGTCTTTATAATAGAAAATGAATTCTGTTGATTTCTTAAGTATAACTTTATTCGTACTGTAAATACATCAGGTGGTTCAAAACATTTTGTTTCAAAACTAGAGTATGTTACAAGTCAGATACTCTTTGTTATCATTTGAAGTTATTCTTAAATAAAATTGAATAGCCAAGTGTCATTGGTATGAAAAATGTAAAGTGACTAAGAGAACTAATTATTAAATGTAATTTCTAAATTTAAGTCTTTGCATATGGTTATTTAAAGTGGCATTGCTAGTTTTTCCATTTTAAAATTAACAGTGTTTTGGGACATAAGCTATCCCTAATGTCAGCATTTAAAGCATAGTACCAGAGATTCTGAACAGTAAGAATAGCTCAGACTCGTTTGGAGGACTATTTATGAGTAAGGAAGCTGCTGGTCTAGCTCTTGTTGCTCTGGCCTGTGATGTATCTCCTCTTTAGCATCTTTACTGATAATGTCTGGGGGGTGTGGGGACATGAAGTGTCTTTTCCAGCTCCCTCTTGGGACCGCTCCATCTTCCAGGTGAGGTCTGAGGCGATGTTAAAAGAAGGCTGCTTGCTGAAGCATTAAAACCAGGCTAAATTCCTCCAAGATTGCCCGACCTTATCTCTGCCCTAAATGCAGCCCTACCGTTGTATTTATCTCAGATTTTCTACAGGATCTTGGTCCGGCAGGGTCTTCTAGTCCCCCTCCCACAACCCTCATCTCAGGACCAGCATTAAGTCTCAAGGTCTGTACTTCAGCAATTCGGAAGGAATATTGATAACCCGTAGGGAAGATAAGTGACTTGTAAGGAAAGTGGGTATCCAGCTCTGACTCCAAGGTAAACCTTTCCCAAATACTGATACAGGCTGCTTTAAATGTTTGCAATCGGTCTCAGTTTGCAGGGTTTTGTTTTGTTTTGTTTTAAAGTAGTTTTAAAAAAAAATGCATTGAGAAACAGACCTGAAAGTACATGAAAGCATCAAATTAGTTTCCACCCACTCTACTGGGTGGCTGAAAACTGTAGAACCCGGGAGTCTTTCAGAGTGGTGACTGGGGGTGGGAGGAATTCACTTCAGGACCTGATTGCTTTTAAAAAAAAAAAAAAAAAAAATTAGCAGCTGAACGGAATTAGTATTGCTTCTTCATTGAGAGCGCAGTTTGGCTTCTCTACAGGTACTAAGGATGGCTACAGCCACAGAATGGGTACTACAGGAGATTGCATCTTAAAACAAATGATTAGGAATAATTCTTCCCCAAGACAAAGGCCCCTTCCCTCTCCATTGCCAGGCGATTCTGGTTCGACACTAGGGCGGGTCATTTCTATTGCCAGCTGCTGTGATTCTGCGTTAGCTGCACTGGAGCTCTGTCCAGCCTGCAACGCTGGGTTCTGCATTAGACTCTTGCAAATGCCCCTAGGAGCCTGCGGGCCACGTGGAAGTGGGTTCAACAGAACGCATCCCTGAGGCCTGGAGCTGCACAGCGCAGGACAAGGGGAGACTGGTCCTCTGGTCTGGAAGTTAAGACCATCGCTGTTTGTCTGACAAAGCAGGTGTGCAACCAACATGGGTCCCACACGCAAGAGTCACTGTCAGCGTTGATAGTGGATTCAGAACCCGGAGCTTGTCAGAGACACCCCACCGGAAGGCCATTAACTGCAGGAGGAGGGGGGGCGGTGTCTCAATGCCAAACCTCTCAGTGCAGAATCTTTACTACGGATGGATGTTTCCAGAAACAGACTCATATACATACACACTTTGAACAGACAAGCAAAGGGCGGGGCTTGAGTAACTTGCTGTGCCTCCTAGTGATGACTTAATCGTTATCCTACAATCAAAGAATGCAAGAGTTTATTAGCAGACACAGTTAGGTGCCTCGAAAAGCTGAGCCTCTCCAGGTTAAAATGACGTGCTCAAGGTTATACAAAGTTCTATCTAATCCCAAATATCTTTTAGCCATTTCTCACTTCCTGGTCTCTTCCACCGTCCAGCCTTGGAAACACTATGTTTTGGAGGCATCAAACCTGAACAGGCCATGGTGGAGTCACTAGTCAGTGCCATTTTCTAATACAAATTTCAATATCACAGTTTCCAGTGCCTGCTCCAGGAATGTCCCCCTCATAAATTCGGATAAGAGGGATCTCTGAGGCCAACTAACACTGCAAGGTGGATTACTCACATCCAACTGAATCAATGAGAAGCATTCTGCATTTAGCGGATTAGCTGGACTAAAGGATCGTGGAGCTTTGAAGTAATGGTCAGGCCACGGTCTTTTACGTTCTCTGAAGCAACTGGTAAAGGAAACAGTCTTTGTCTAGCAATCTTCCCCTTGAGGAAGTGAAAGTTGGATGTTACCGTGATTATTTTTTAGTTGTTTTCTGATACCAAACAAAACCCTTCTCCTTTTCATATTTTGAAACAATGCAAACTCCAGTTAGTTTATATTATTTTAGTGCCTGTACTTTCTTTTGTATGTATATGTGTGTGTGCACATCTTTGTGTGTATGTATGTTTGAACCTAGAGCAGAAAGTTGGTAGCCTTCTGATAATTTATTTTTGCAAGGCTGTACCTGGTAAGTTCTCTCTCCTGCCCCCACACCACCCTTATCACATTGTAACCTTTTTCTTTCCCTCCCTCCCTCCCTCCCTCCCTCCCTTTCTCCCCCCTCCCCCATCTCCCTTCCCTTCTTGTTCTGAGTAGAAAGGAGAGAGAAAGAGAAACCTCAACCTTCAACTGTCAACTATTTTCCAAACACCAGCTAATGTTCCCCAGGACTGGCAGCTACGTGACCTTTCTGTTTTCAGATGTGTTTTTCAACATGTAATGGTTTGTTTGTTATGTCTCGGAATAAGGGAAGGTGGGGGCCAGGCTACAAATGTGGAGACCAATTTTTGTTCCCTCTTCAGAATGCCCAAAGCAATTTTGTTTTTATTTTCAAAAAGATTGAGGGTACCAATATTGGTACTCCAAAGAAATCGAGGAACCAGAGTGATTATCTCAATACCAACATCTCCCCAAGTATGGTTATTATTGACAGATTAAAAAGCATTTTTTAATCTGTTGTGGGAGGAGGACTTCCTGGGGTTCCTGGCAAATCCGTATTCTGACTTCTGAGCTGTTCTATGAGGATTATTATGTTTTATAACTTATTATCTTTTCACCTATGAAGATGTCCCCTTATGGCATATTCTGTTTATAGTAAGTTTTTACAATTTGAGAACTAAGAGCCCTCTGTTATGTAACACTACTTTATAAAACGGCCATTCCTAAACACTTAAGAACAATACATTACTTAAATTACACTAATAAAGTTACCAATAATTTCTAAGAGGTTCTGAATTTGATTGAAAGTATACTCAATTAGTTGCGTAAAAGCCATTCTTCACTGTTTCTGACATAGTAAGGAAAATGTTAAATATATAAGGAGAATTTAAATCCAAAGAACAATTGACCAAATAAAAAAGCTATTTGTTAATATATGTATATATTTTTATATATGCACATATATATTACTTTTATACTTTAAAAAGCATTTAATTGTTTGAGATTAACTCCTCTTAAAAACCTTCTATTCTGAATGAAAACCTTAAAAAGCCAGCCTCAATAGCATGTCTGCCATCGGAGAGATGGTGGTTTTAAACTTCTTTTCCTCCATAAAATCTTATTGGGCTGCTTTCATGGTTTCTAAGGATTTTGCCAAGAAACTGAAGACTAAATTGTTCTCCTCACTTAATCCGCGGCTTTTATTGCGTGAGCCTTGCTAATGGCCCCACCGCGGCCTTTCAGTCTTTTGTTCATTCTCTCATCTTCTCCCACCAACTCACCCCAACCTTGTGTTTACCCCCATGCAGTTTAGAGAAATCATCACTCCCAGCCTAGGAAAGCATTTCCCCTTCTCTGCCTCTCCCTCTCTAATGGACACTTTATCACACGAGAACAATCGCTAAGTCCGCGCGGCCCACATGGAGGCTTCCTTGCTCCTTCCCTTTACAGGCCCTTCCGCGGTTTTATGATCCGTTGCTGTGGTTGGAATGTTTATAGATAATAAACAACTAATCCATTTCTTGCCTAATGAATTGCCCCACCCGCGTTCCCGTTTAACGCCCTAACTAGCTCCAGAATCAAGCTGAGCCATAGGCAGGGGGTGGAGTGTCAAGTTATCCCGGTTCACCGCCGCTTAAAATCAAAGCCTGAAGCCTTAAAGTCACCTGACTTCGCTTGCCCGCTTCCAGGTGCTTCTCCCCTGACCGCCCTCCCCCTATCTTCATTGGCCCTGCCTCACCACTTCTTCCTGCCAAGGACACGCTCGATACATTTCCAAAATGTTGCTGGAGGAGGCAAAGATATGGAGCAGTTCCTTGAACTTGGTTGCGCTACCCAGCGATACTGGCACTCCAAGACCCAGCACTCTCCAGGTGACCCGCTGGAGCTAGTCGATGCTGCATTTTCTAGTTTGGTCCAAGCACCTTCCACAGAACCTTGCACAGGCAGTTAGTTCCCATCTCTTTGCTGGAGCGCATTTTGCAGTGTCTCTAGGGCTGCAAATGAAGGGCATTGGGCCAGAAAGTAGAGTAGGTAGGTGCTGGGAATGGCATCATCTAGTTCACACTTAGAATCCTGCCTGAAATAAAGAGAAAAACGTATTTCGAATTCTGAAGACACTAGGAAAACGCGGAGACTCTGCGGAAAAGCATTTCAAGAACTGAAGAAACCAACTCCTTGGAGATATGCTTTCATATACATTTATGGCATTTGCACATGGCCTCTGTTAGTAGCCCAGCGGGAGAGTGTGATGACAGTGACTGGGGCCCCACAAAGGGCGTTGAGAACCCAACACCAGAGTCTCCCACTGTGCTGTGCAGCAAGTCTGTCGGTCTCCAGAGAACTTCAATGCTCGACCCTGGGGCTTCCACTTCCTTAGCACTCAGGAAGTTGAGTGGAATGGGACCAGAAGCTGTAGAGGAACAATGATCCCACTGAAACCACTCCCAACCCCACCTAACGATTGGATTTTTGAGTCCCAGGATAGCCCCATAGTTAATGGTACTTTGAAAGTTCTGCAGATTTTCCTTTATAAATTTAATACTGGAAAAATCATGTTTGTCCACTTCCCAACTGACATCGGTGTCTCAGGATCTCTTTTTCTCCAGAGCCTAAACAAGACTCCTTAAAACCACTCTGCAGTCTTGACCCTCCATCCACATAGGACTCCGCTTCTCTCCTTTATGAGTAGTAGTTGAAAACGTTGGGACACTGTTTATTTTCATCATCGGTGGACAGTTCCCCCCAAAACTGTGGGGTAAAAAGCATTTTAAATTTGTTTCTTTTTTTCGATACTAAACACTTTTTTCCATGGTGTAGCGAGATTCTGACTTCCCATCATCATTTCTTTTACTAATCCTTTGTTAGTGCTTCCTGTCTGAGGCATTGGGGACCCACACATTGTTGAAACACACACACACACACACACACACACACACACACACACACCTCCTACAGACGCTGGTTTAGGTAGGTGAATCAGGATTCATTTGGGGCTGGCCCTGAGTGGAGTGACCTTTAGAAGTGTTCCTTAGACACACCACTGGCCGCCTGAAGCTTTTGTCTCTTCACCTCAGAGCTTCATGTGTGCAGTTTAGATTACTCCACCCCACCCCCAACACACAAACACAACAGCTTTCCTGTAAGGCCACCAACATGCTTAATAACAGACGACAACAATGCTCCTCCCTCCTTTTCTTCATCTGCAGAATCTGGAGGTCAGGAGGGGGCTTCATGGCTCTTTCCAAGGCTCCTGTCAATCAAGGGCTTTCCTATTCAACGTTTTTAGTGTCAGTGTTCTCCAAGGAAATCTTTATTTTTCTGAGTCTTCATTGTTACCAAATAAACCTCAAGACAAAAAGAAGCACATCAAGTTCTTTCCTGAGGGTGCAGATTTTCCTTTTCTCAGCCTGGAATCTGCCTGAGATCCTTCCTCCCAGGCAGCAAGAACTAGAATGTCCTGAATGGTAGTCAGACCTGTTGGAGGTTCTGCAGGATTTAGCTACTTTTTGTTACTCTCTCTATTGGAAGGCTCTTCACAGGAGCTTGACGCTTGAGCCAGGGAGAGGAAGTCTGTAGCTGAGACTTTTCCTGCTTCCTTTATCCTACTGAATGCAAAAATTCAGACTTTATCTCTTGATAAAGAAGATAACTTAAAATGCTTCAAAAAAGATAATCACAGAAAGGCAAAAAAAAAAAAAAAAAAAAAAAAAAAAAAAAAAAAAAAAAAAAAAAAAAAAAAAAAAACAAAAAAAACCCTCATTAGCTGCTTGATTATTTTTTCTGACTTTGCTGTTTGTTTTGAACCTGCCTCATCAGAAATTGAAATAAATGAGAACACAAAGGTTAATCAATTCTTCACATGTTGAATGTTTTCCTGATTGATACAGAGAGAAAAGAAAAGAAATCCTGGTTACTTAATGAAAAGAAGACGAAGGTAATTTGTATAAATAAAGTTTTAGAAAATGGATCACAGAAGATACCAAAAGGCTGCTTGGACCTGCATTACCTGTAGACCAGCAGGAACTGGTAGCTCAGACTGACTCCTCAGAACTTTCCTAGGCTTCCTCTTGGCCTCCCACTGCAGAAACTAGATGGAGCAAAGCGCCAAGCAGTAGGGAGCTGGGCTCAGTTTATTTGATTATCAAAGGAACTGAGAATTCAGCAGGCATCACTTCTTGCTAGCCTCCTATGAAGTGCTGAGCTGTGGGAAAGGTGTTTGCATTTCAGACTCTTCCTCCTCCTCCTCCTCCCCCAGTGTGATGAGCAAATAAGTCTCTCACTTGCAGAAGATGCAGTGTGTCCCCTGTCTTGACCTTGCTTCATGCAGTAGAACACAAGTACTGATCCAGGGCCATGCAGATCTGTAGAGTTGGTGTCTACTGAGAAAGAGGAGCTGGAGCTGAGTTGTTAGCCACAGTGGCATCTTTGGTACCACTCACTCTGCTCTGATGGCAGAGAGATCACAGACTGCAGACACTGGAAATTGCACATCAAAGCACTTTGCCAACTGTGAAGGATTTGATGGCAATATTATGTACCACTGAAAGTTTCATGTGCAAGTATAAGGAGACTTGCTAAGAAAATGCTAGTCAGAGTTCTAGTTTATCACCATTTTAGTTTCCATTCTTATCTCACGTTGGCATTTGATGAAGCTGTAGTTACACAGTCTTGCTGTTTTCTTTTTCCTGTGTGTAAATTAAGCTGCCAGCAAATTGGCCTTTAGAATTAACTCTTAATTCAGAAACAAAAAATCAGTGACTGTGTGAGTGCAGAGGCATCCTTAAAGACCATTCCCCCCAGAACAGGCTCAAGGGCAAAACAACTTGAACATAAGAGGTCACTAAAAACTCAGTCTTGATTCGCACTCAAAAGGTGACTCCATAGACTTTTTTCTTAAAAAAGAAAAAAAAAAGCCTATGGAAGTGAATACTCTGATCTTATCTTGTGTGAAGAATGTACTTATAGAGTTATGATATTATATTTTGAGCATCCACTAGTAACTTTCAATGGAAAAATAGAGACAATGAATGTCAAGGTGTATGACATATTTTGTGTATATTTGAGAAGTTTCTTGGTCAAACCTAGAAAATAATGAAGATTCTAACAAAAGAGCCAACTCCAGATGAGTAAAATATTAATATTATTATGGAAAGAGGTGGTAATGTAAGAGTGAAAACATCTAAAGACTTGTGTTGCTTTAGAAGTGGAAATACTATTGATGAACAGTATAGGGGTAGATGAGTGGAATACCTCCCAGCCTGTCTCAGCCTATCCCCTCCCCTCTATAAGTGTCCATCCTTCACCCTCTTTTTCACTTCTTTCCAAGAGCCTACTTTTCCTATTATTGCCCCTTCTGTGTCTTTAAATTCTTCCCCATACCTAACTCAGTGGCCCCAGAACACATTACAGTTTCCTGAACTGATAACCTAGGAAACATGTTTCTTTTCTATTATTGTCATCCCCTGTCAGATCTTCCCAGGCTGTCTCAATACCCCACTAGGATCCAATCAAGAACAAACAGATGTATTTATTCCCACTGAGGAACTCATAGATGATTTAATGTTCTCCCTAGTTCAACCTTCTACAGCTGCCCTAAAATGGATTTTTTTTTTTTTTTGGCGTGTTTTTAACGAGAAAACTAGAAGCTGAAATTTTAGGAAGTGGTTAATGCAAAAAGATGTATTTGGAAGGGAAAGAATAAAAATGCTTTTGATGATGGCACTATCTAATCTATGTGTTGAACTGACTAGATTCTACCTTTTCCAGTAAGTAAATTCAGTTATTCTCTAAAATGGTACTGAGATGCATCCACTGGCCCAATGTCATAATGAGGTCTTGCTGCATAACTCAAACTGGCTTCAGATTCAAGACCCTTCACTCTCATAACTTAAAACTGAGAAGAGTGGCTAGCTGTCCACTATCCCCAACAACTCTTCTTCTTGGCTCCTAGGAGTACAACTTAAAAATGATTATTTTATATAAAATCATTATGACAAATATTAGCCTTACTGAAGACACAAGAAACAACTCATTGCCCATATAAAGAAATTGTATAGTTACAAGCATCTTTAAGAACCATTGAATAAAAATAATGACATGTATAAGATACAGAGACTTAATACATCTGATCTGTAAGTCATAAGTATAAACAGTGATTCCTGAGAAAAGCTCACTTTTATGTGTTCCTTACACCAAGGTCTAGTGATGTCCCCATCTGCACTGAGGAATGTGCACCAGGAAAATCACAATGAGGGGTCTGGGAAGAGAGCCACAGGAATGAAACACCGTGAAAGTTGTGGGGGATATTTCCCCCCTGTTATCCCCATTTGGAGCGGGTCAGCCTGCACTGATAACAGCTGCAGAAACAATTGGAGACCTTATTCATAAAATCAAAGGCAGTATGCCAGATGGCCACCAACCAAAAGAACTGAGGCTGCAGAGGATTAAGGAAAAGCTGGTGCAATGGGGAGCAAACCCTCTGAGAATAAACATCTTTGTACTTCTGCTAAATTGTAAAAGTCAGAATGAAAACAATAAGGGTTTGTTGAGGAGGAAGTTTATCAGCAGAGAAAAAATAATTTTCTTCTTTGTTTCTTGCTGATGAAACACCTTAGATGCAGTTTTCGAAGTTGAAAATTTGATCTGTTCAAGTTGTTCTGTTGCTTTTCTTGTCTCTTTATGATCCCCATGCAATCCAAAAATAGTAGGAGAAAGAATCTCTGCTGTTTAAGTTGCTTCCTGTGCATTTGGCAACTGCTATCTCAGTCTCAGGGACTGATAAGTTCTGACATGAGCTGCTCTTACAAAGACAGCATCATCATTCAGAGATCCTCACCTCCTCACTATGTATCATGCCAATCAAGATGAAGTACTGCTAAACTACATTACCAAAATCTGGGCATGTTACAGGAATAATGTGTTTAACTGTTAGATGGTATTTCATGTTTTGTTGTTAAATATTCTAACCATTATGACAATATATATACCTAATCTATAAAGACTGAAAATGAAAGTTACATTCATCCAATCAAAGTTACTAATTCATATGTTATTCGCTTAAACATGAGTAGTTTGTCTGAGAAAACATTTATTTATTTTATATTTATGAATGTTTTGCCTGCATGCATGTATTCATGTGTACTTCATGGATGCTTAGTACCCTTGGAGGCCAGAATAGAGCATTAGAATCCCTGGAATTGGAATTACAGATGATTGTGAGCTACCACAGGGCTGCTGAGAATTGAACCTTGGTCCCTGAAAGACCACTAAGTGTATTACACTGCTGAACTATCTCTTTAGCTCCACATAAGATTATTTTTATAATGCTCAATTTTATATTTATGAGGCTCTCTGAGTGAAAGGCCCACAGAATAAAGACTAAACTTATGAAAATGATTCTTGTGCACGTTTATTCAGAAGAAAATGATCACCAAGAACAACATAAACTTCAGGTTTAACATAAACTGCAGTTCTAGTGGTTCAATGAGCTACTAAAATTCTAAACCTAAAATTTCAGTATTTTTCAGAATTCTAGAAAACAAATTTCAAGTTTTTAAAAGTAATCTAAAGCAATGTTTTTGAAAGTAATTTTCTTAAAATATGTTTGATTTCTTAGAAAAAAAGTGCCTCTGTAATTACTTTCTGAATCCTGGGCATTAATTAAAGCACAAAGTTAACAGAGGAAAAAAAAATTCCTGATTCAAGGGACTTGCATGTAGGATGCATTCTAGTTCTTGTTTACACAGTGCAAAGAAAAAGAAAACCTGGTGCCTTTCAGGATAGTCTGGAGAATTCAAAGCAGTCAGTTTGATGGTCAAGGTCTCTTTAATAGATTCTGAGCAACTTTGACTTATCTAGTTGGATTCTCTATTAACCAAATAAACAACTTGATACTAAACATTGATAATACTAGGTACTATTTTAAAATAAAATGACCAAGCACATTGTTCAATCATGAAGGAAATACATTTTCTTCCAAGGGTTAACTGTTTAGTATTATTTTTATATGAAAAAAATTATCTTGGGCTCTTATCATTTCATAGTTTAACACATACATTTAAAATAATCATAGGACTGTAAGACATTTAGCAAGCAGTGACGAGGTGGGTGGGCTGTCATGTCATTTCTAATATGTCTAACATGAAATGGAGATGGACGTAATTATGAGAAAAATTTCAATGCAAACATACTTTCAGTGAACTTGGAATGCTTCAGGAGTGGGTGATTTCTAAAACGAAACAGAATCATCCATTACAAATCAGTGACTTTGCTAATCTCTGTATCAGCATATGTATCAGAACCAAAGGAAACAGTAATGTGCTCTTGGATCTGGAACGTATTAAAGTATCACGAAAGAACAATGCACATCTGCATATGTGGTTTGTCATGCCTTGATTTCCCTTTAATGGTTACACAGAGGAAGTGTTTGGAAAACCTGCTGTTTATTCTTTTTATCCTTCTCACTTGAGGATAAAGGTAGCAAAGAGTCTATCTTAGCATTGAACAGTTTATTCCAAACTTGAAAGAATTGGACATTCCATCAACAAATGTTTGTGTGACATTCTACAAAGGATACAAACCATATGGCCTTTGTAAATGAGAAATAGTAAGTAAATAAAATATTAAATAGCTATAGAGGAGAGAAATGTTTGATACAAAATTCTGAGCAAACTAGAAAGCACTAGCTGTTATTTGCTTCTAATGGAATGTCTCCTTGAAGATTCATAAAAAAGTTATGACAGTTGGTTGTTTCTAAGAGCCACCTGGTTGGCAGACAGGATTGGGAAAAAGACCAGTGCTTTACATACACTTTTTAACTTCTTGAGTTTTAACATGAGACTGTCTTATAAAACTATCTAAAACTAGTAAAATGAAATAAGGTAATTAAGTACATGGTCATATTTCAAAATAATGCTTCAAATAGATTCCATTATACCATGGAATTCTTTGTGGGCCTTAATGAATAAATAAATTAGTGAAAATCAAGATTGACAATTAAATTATGAACACTACTTAGACAAACTAAATTAGGGACCATTCTAGGCAAGACGGCTGATGTTGAAGCTAAAGTCTGTGAAGGAAACTATAAGATGCTTGAGGTATTAGTAAAGAAAAAGCCTGGCCCAAGGCAATTTAAGAGGGATGCCTAGAGACATCAGGATGCAGTTTATGACATGCCTTGCATGCTAAGGTAAGTACTTTAGACTGTAAAAAAATACAAACTGTATCTTGCTCAAGATTTTTGAAGGGCTTAGACTGGTCTCCTAAGAGTGCTCAGTTAGAACTGGGATCTTAGAGTTTTAGAGTATTATTCTGGACAAAAGGCTGTAGTAAAGGTGGTGGGTTATTTTGTATACTTTGGAGGGTTGAGACTTTGGCAAAAAAGATTAAAATATGAGAATAATGAGTGTGCTGGAGGGTCCTCCAAGAGAAGGGGACCCTCATCATCAGCACTAGGTTCTTCAGTTTGTTGTAATATTGGGTCTTTCTGTGTAGTCCGTGTTAGTTGTAACTCAGCATCCTCTCATGCCTCCACCACCATGCTGGACTATAACTGTTGACATTTAAATGTCCGGGAGAATATAATTGGTTTTTTAAAAGCACTGCTAAAATTAGATAATTCAGCATGATCCATAATTTTTGAGTGTCCACTATATGTTATAAGGCACATATATTCTAGACACTGCAGTATAGCCTAGAATAAGCCAGATTTCATTCCTCCTTTTATTTAGTTGGTCCCTGATAAAGATAGATGAAAACCAGGTAACTGGTAATGAATGGACTATATGCACAGGAGGAAAAATATGGATACCTAAGAAATGTATAAAAATGGGAAAAAATAAAAACCAAATTGAACTGGAGAAAACTAGTAATGACACATGACTTTTTTTTATAACTATACTACTGTGTCCTCTCAGGCATATTAGAAGAAGCCCATTGGAAGGATAAGCCCTGGCAACTGATGATGCAAATGGTCCCAGGAAGCAGGAAAAGATGGGATTAGCCACAGGTATGAAGACTTGTGAAGAAAGAGAAGCCAAATTTTTGTGGCAAGCAGGGAGAAGCAAAGCAAAGTAGCAGTTTTGATAGGGTGGAAGGAAAAAACAGGACATTTGAATCTGGATCTTCTGCTTTGGAGTGATGGTGAGGTTTGAGAAGGATGTTGGTACTGACCAACATTCTTTCAAGTTCACAGGCTGCTCTCGTGTTCTAAGGCTGTAGTGTGGACAACAGCGTCTAGTGCAGTGGGCTAGTTTGCAGAATGCCAAGAAAAGCCATCACTATCAATTTGAAAATGCTCACAAAACACGGCCTGAACACATAGAAACATGACCTGCCAAATCATTAGGGTTGTAGAAAGTGTGTTTTATTTGTCTTTCATGTCATAGGAAAATAGGACACAATTGTTACCTTGCTTGTTGAAAATAGTTGTAACCTCAAAAGAGATCAATTAAAGAGACTTTTCATCTTATTTGGGAATTTTTTTTTTAAAGTCATGTGAAATATTCATCAATTTCAGTGGTCCCAGAACCTGAGAAAAGGACATAGTTAGGAAAGAACCCCTACCAGAGACCATCTGTCCTGCGGCTGCTGCCATATGTATTTTATTCAAGATGGAGTGACTTGGGATCAAATCCACAAGGGTGTATTTCCAAATTCAAAGCAGCACAAATGGGAAAATAGCTAGATTGTAGACAAAATGGATGCACCTGTGGCTCAGTGGTCACGTCTGCTCTGGGGAAGGCATAAAATAACAGGTCAAGTGAATGGACAGGGCTACCTGAATTTCTGATGCCTTATAGTCCCCAGTCACAAAGCCACACTCTCCTGAACAGAGAGAGCCAAAGGAGAAAGTTCATCTTTCAACATGCTTGGGGGATGAAGAGTACAAATCCCAAGGTGCTCAAGATTTATCCTAGTGCATTCAACACATTTAGTGGTTTTGAAAGTACAAATCACACTCCAGCATTCAGCAAAAATACAATCTCTACTGAGAAACTTCAGTGTGTTAATCAAAGTACTTGCTGGAGACCTGGTGCTAATGGTATCGGTTTTTGATATTTGGTGATGGGTGGCTTAACCTGAAAGGCTAGAAATAATGCTGTTTCATAATCAGCAGAAACATCTCTTTATCAGTTACTTGTGAATACATCTCTGTTTCATTGAATAATATTGCCTATCATTTTATATTATGTGATAAATTGCAGTTAAATACAAAGAATGATTGCAATTTAAAAATCTATCTAATTTTGCTATTGTTACATTTTACACAACATCAGAAGTCAGTCTGTCTTCATTATCATTATTTTTTTTAATTAAATTGGTCTATTAGATAACCTAAGCCCTTAAAGCCATATGTCCTATTTTAATTAAAAAAAAATTCTGGTTGTGATCACTGAATGGAATTAAACTCTCATGTAAAATATGGGAAGAAAGAAGGTAAGACAAGGTCATATAGTGTTACCTGATAAAAGAAGACAGTAATATTTAAAATGAGGTAAGTGTTGCACCGATTTATGATGTATTTTATCTGCAGGAGAAACCATAGTTTATCATAGTGTCATTCAGCTTGAATCATCAGCTGTATATCTTTGACTTTTGAATGTAACTGTTGAAAGGAAAAGGCTCTGAGAGATGTGAGCTAGGGGGCACATCAAAAGCTTAAAGCTATTTTGCTTTGCTAGTTCAAATATATTTTTATTGAAACATATTTTGTTGTCATGCATGCATAAATATTATATAGTATAAGTCAAGAGGGGGTGAGGGTCCCAGATTAGCTAGGTATTGTTAACAGAAAGGAAAGAATTTTCTTGCAAACCCTATAATCTCAAGGTTTGCTTTGCAGTTTTTTTTTTTTAACATCTAATTTTGCAGTAGCAATTCTTTGCCATAGGTCATGTTCACTGTAGACAATTCTAAATTAAGCAATAAAGTTAAGAACCATAAATTTTATAATGGGAGGAACTAATTAGTCTTAGGAAGCTAATGATAGTTTCAACATTCTATATAAGCTGATATATTCAGTCTATATTATGAATGTTTCTTTCCAAACTTATTTTTTGTGCCTTTAAATTTACATTTTTTGGTGCATTCAATTGAAAGCCCTGCAAACAGTTATAAAAAACAAGGTTGTGAAAATTCAGCAACATCTCTCAGGGTTCTTTGATTAAAGTTCCATACGCTTTAACAATAATTTGTTAATTTGTATTAGAACTATTAATTTTCTCAACATGCTAGTATCTACTCTTAAAGTAGTTTTAGAACATTGGAATAGATTAAAATCAGAGATTCTGAGTCATTTGAGCATGGTTTATAATTTCTGGTATTTTCTTTCACAAAAGTTGATTTTTGAACAGAATTGAAAAATAAAACAATAGGCCATTACAGCAAACAAAGATGCTAGGACCAAAGGCAAAAACTAACTGTACTTCCTTCCAGAGACAGGCTGAAAATTGATCCCTAAAGATTTAAGTTATTTAATTAGAAAAGACAGGTAAGACAGAAAGGAGATACTCCACACGCTGTAGTTTCATTGTTGTAGTTTTTAAGAGCTATAGTTAATAAAGTAATCAGCATTCATTGGCCTTTCTGTCTATTCGTGATTCACAGTCTCAAGAATAGAGGTCTAAGGTGTGTTTTCGCTCTCGTGGTATTTGGTATCCCAAGTACGGGGAATGAGTAGAAGTTTTAGGAGCAAAAAGAACTCATGCATTATGTTCCCAGATCCTTCTCTTCGAAAAGCATGGCCATCTCATAAAGTACAGATTCTTCATTACTAGCTTCAGCAGTCCGTGAAGATGAGGACACTGACGAGTCAAAGGATTTCTGTAGTCGATAAAGCAGCCTAGGCTTTTGAGTTGCTGTAGCAAATTATACAAGAAATTTCAGACCTGATACCGTCTCACTATTACTTAGAGAACAACAGCTTGAAGGAGTCCGGTCCCTTGTACATCTTATCCAGCTTTATTAGAATGATTACAAAAGGACTCAGTTCATAACTCACATCCTTTCGTAAAACAGCAACTGTAACCTTGCAAACATATCGCAGATGTGCGTCTGTGTGTCTCTCTGCCTTGTTGAACCCTTAGATAAACTTTTAAAGGTTTGCTTCAGAAAAACTTTAGTTAAGGGCCTTTTCACATTAACAGGCATTCTTTCTTTTGTGTTTCCTTTTAAAGATTGCTTAAATATTGTATTCTCATTACGTCCTTTAGAAAAAAAATATTATGTCCCTTTCTGCATTTAATTTAGACACTCCTCGCCAAGGTCCCATTTACTGCAGCTTATGGTAATAAAATGACTCTAGTCATTTTAACCATATTTTATACTTTGATATTTCAAAATCTTTCCTTCAAAAAAATTTCCTTGCCTCCTTTCAGTAGGTTGAATGTCTTATTGGACAGAGGTTTAAAGACTAAAATAATTTTTTTTTTTTTGGTAGAGAGTCGTCTTGTTTTTTCTTATATCTGAGTAGAGAATTCTTACAATTCATAGAAGTAACCAACACATGTATTTATTATTAATATACTATTTTATTGCATATAATAAAATCAATGATTAAGACAGTGTAAGTGGAAAAATACTATTACTAGGCTTTGTAATTAAAAGTCCATTTGTTAAGAGAAAATTTACTTATTCATAATATTCTTAAACCATCTCTTACATGACAGATGCTGCAGTAAGTACTTAGTATTTTAAACATAAGCAGTATTAACAGCTATTTCTATTTTCTGTTCTTTTTTTGAAGAAATTGAATGTAGCACATTTGTGTTAACATAGTTACAATTCATGCTCTACTGATTTTTTCAGTATTGAGTTAAAAGGTTTTGAGTTTTGACTACTAGCACAATTTATAGAATTAATAACAATTTAGAACAAAACAAATTTGTTATGATTCAAATACTTCTAAGAAAAACGTATTTTGTGAAAATGTTTGATTCTTTATTGTAAAGAAAGAACAAAGAAATAAAAAAATGAGAGACTTCTACACTGTGTTTTCAGTGTTGGGAAACAGCAATATGTTTCTATGTAAAAGCTTTCCTGGAATTATACAGGTTATGAGTTGAGCTCTGTTGTGAACTAAGTCATAGTATAAACAATAATATAGCCTTGTATTTTATAAGTATATTAATATTTAAACTAATTACATATTATTAACATGGTAATACTTTGTATATTCTGTATTTGGACTCAATAATTAATCATTTCCTAAAACACAATACAATTTCAACTTGAGACAATACAACTTTACGATGCTTACTAAGTTTCTCCCTTTTGATCTTATTTCTCTCTGTTTTCTTGAAAAATAATCTTCTTGTCACTCTGTTTACAGGCTTTTGATTTCCATACCTCTTAAAAAATTTTAAGTACTTTTTCCTGTAGATACCACACAGTGATTCATCTATAGTCTGTATTGGGAGATGCTGTATAGGTGAAGAAGAAATTATTCTAATATTTTCCTAGTTAGTTTATTATAGTATAGCTTTTGTCTAAGCTCTCCAGAATTTTTATGAGTCAATTCAGGAAGATAACATTTCCCTTTAAATTGTAGATTGTAAATGAGGAGGTAGGTGTAATGACTTTAGCAACATATTTATATTTCATGAATAGTTCTTAATCTTCTGAAATATATTTTAGAAATTGTATTTGCAGTTATTTAAGAAAAATATCAATTAAACTATATGCAGCAATAGATTTATTACTAAAGATTAATTAAAAACAGAATTACATTGACAAAGGTAGTATCTCAGGTTAGCTTTTTACATGCCCTCTGGGGCACCCAAAACTTACAAAGAACGTAACAACGTTATGAAATTTAACCAAAATGATAAATCTCCAAGGACTACTAAAAGTATTGTTTGTATTGAAGTAGCTAAGGGAAATATAGTATATTACTATTCATATTACGGCAAATGTCTTCCAAATATTTTTTAACTGATTAACATTATTTGTGAAATTAGTCATAATTTAGAACAAACTGAGTTTCTTAAAATGATTCAAATAGTTTTTTTTTAAAAAAATACTTTGTAAAATTTTTTAAATCTCAACTGTAAAAAGAGAACATAAATATTTTCAGCTATTATGTTAAAAAATTAGAAGCAAAAAAATATTTTCATCTTTATCTATGCATCTCCATATATCCACCCATCCGTCCATTCATCCATCTGTCCATCCATCCATCCATGCATCCATCTATCCACCTACCATCCTCAAAATTCTGTTACTTCATGACTTATAACCATGGTGTGGAACTGATTCTATTATTTACATTTTATTATGATAGTACCACAATTAAGAAAATATTAAAAGAAAATTATGCTATATATCTTTTCAATAATACAATAAAATAGTTATAATAACTAAATGTGGTTCCAATTAACTTATTAGGTTAATAATTAGTACATGGTGTTAAAATTAAACTTTCAGTTTAAATGTCACAAAAGAAACAGTTATCTGAAGTTATCCAATTGATTGATTCTTGTGGGACTATTTTCTTTTCTTAGATGCCAAAAAGCATCTTATTTGCTGTGCTATTTTATTTTAATGTGCATTTTCCCGGTAACTAGACATAGTTGCTTTAGGAAGGGTAGGATTTTATGCACTGAGATAAATCATGACGAAAACACACTGTCAACTTTCAGTTTGTTACACAAGGCGGCAACTGCAAAGATGCATTATCATCTTCATTCTGATACATGTTCTTTCCCAACACCGAACACTGGCTGTTGTGCCTGATACATTTCTGCATCTCCGTCAGAGGACAGGACTGTGAAAATCTGCAATAGCTTTCATTGTGACTTGATGAATAGCAAGAGAGCTTAGTGGAAATACTCAACTCCTCCATGATTAAAAAGCAAACCTTTAATGTAGTTTTTGTTTACCATGTCATAAGTGCAGTGTTGGAAGTTACTGCCAAGGAGTCATTGGAACAGGCATCAGTTCGACAATGTCAGCCCGCCAATGCTTTGAAAAGTATTCAGTTCCTCTAGCCTTATGACTAAAATAATATCCAGTGGCTCCAGCCCCAAGCCTGGTTAATGCATCTGTCCAGAACACATAATTACTCGGTCATAACATTCCCCCGGCCACCAGCCAACAAACCAATCAGCATTTCTTTCTAACTCACCAGAATTTTTGCTGTGTCAAACTGTTTGATCTCTAGGTAGTAAAATGCAAAAAATGGAAGGACGCTGCACTGGAAGGTTTTAATTTAGAAGAGTTTCTCATGGAAATTAAATTTGAAGAGAAACATGTTTTGTTGTCATGACAGAAGTTGAAATTTTAATTTGGTATCCCTTGCATATTGTTTAGTTAGTTTGTCTTAACGCCACAAACTCACATGTAAGTCATTTTAGTGAGGAAATATTCTAAGAACAAAATAATGGTAATATATATCCAGTTCTGATTTGTTTACAAAATATTAACAAATATAGCAACAGAAACTTTATCTTTTCAGTTAACACAAATATATTGTGCATGCATGTATTAATGTGCATGTGTGTATATGACATTTTTTTCTATTGCTCTCTGAGGGCAATGAAAAAAATCTACTCATATACATGAGCATATATGGATTTGATTTTCACACAAGTTTATTACATTTGAATAACTGGTAGTTGGGTCTTTGAAAGTATTCTAGATTGATTTACCTTATTTTGTCATCTGTCTACAGACTCTTCTAAAATATTTTTAAATGTATTTTTGAATCATTTTTTACAAGGTGAAATTTCATTGAATGTGTGAAGTTTGAGACTGTTGTAAAGAACAAATACATGTCACCAGAAGAAATGAAGAAGAACAAACAGAAGAAAAGGCATGGAGAAAATATTAGGGTGAAATAAAATGGTATACTAGAGAAAGCTGTTCTTTGTGGACTGCAAAGGGTTTTTGGGAAATAATGTGAAATGAAATTGACATGACAGTTATATTTCAAGTAGTAATATGCAAAATACAAACATGGATATTAGACCTGAGTATCTGGGAATACATAGTGTTAATTTATTGTCACATGGAATTGTTCATGTATATTTTCTCAACTTCATTTTGTCATCTGTAAGATTTAGACTATATTATACTTATTGGGTCATATATCGGAAAGAAACAGAAAGATACATAGAATTAATATGTTTTTGTATCAGTTGGCAAAGTTCATTTATTTATTGCAGGCACACATTGACCTGTAAACAAATGGGGCCTGAAGTGGATATCAAAAGATGACAGAACAGAACCAATTTCATCTGGTCACTGAACATTCATGAGGCGAGGCATAGTATATATCCCATGTATCAATATGCCATTATGGTTTGAAGCAGAAGTGTTCCATGTGTTCATGTGTTTGAATATTTGATCCCCATATGATGGCACTATTTGGGGAAATAGTGGAATCTTTGGGGTATGAAGCATGGCTTGCAAGTAGGTCATGAGCATGGGATTTTAAGGGTTATAGGCCAGCCCTGCTTTCTTTCTAAAATCTACTCTTTTATTTTTGGCACTGTGATGTGATTATCACTTATGCTTCCACCCCATCCTCCATGTCTTGCCATTAGAACTGTGAGTTAGAATGAATCCTTTCCCTTAGTTGCTTTTTATTGATACTTGTCCATCATAATAAACAATACATGTGCATATCAATGTACATACTTTTTTTTTACTATTTTCTGTATATCATGCATATATTTTCTATGGTATTCACACTATCAGTTCGTGTACTGGTCCTCATGTCCTGTTTCATTTCCTGGAGATTGTGGATGTACATCTTATTTTATAAACTTTTCTTTTCTTTGAGACATGATGTCATGTAGCCAAAGATGACTTTGAGCGTGCTATGTTGTCCTTATTGCTCTTGAACCCTTGATCCTACTGCCTTTTACTCTTACATGCTGAGAAACATGAGGCTGTCACCACATCCAGGAGAAATTCTTGAATTATTCACTAAGACACTGGATAAAAACAACACACGCAGATTATCTCTAAGACACAATTGCCTTCTCTTTTTAGTAATTGGGTTTTAAAAACTACTTATTCATTTTATGTGCATGAGTGTTCATCTGCATGTATCTGTAAGGCACCACATGCATGTTTGGTACCTTTGAGGACAGAAGAGAGTGTTAGATGCTCAGAAAGTGAAGTTACAGAGGATTATAAGTCACCACATAGGTGTTGGGAACAGAACCTCAGATCCTCTGCAAGACCAATAAGAGGTCTTAATTATTAAGCCATTTTTCAAGCCCCCAATACTGGGATGTTTATAATACCAAGATAACTTAAACTTCCCCTAGTGAACTGGAGAGATGGCTCAGCAGTTAAGAGCACCGTCTGCTCTTCCAGAGGACCCGGGTTCGATTCCCAGCACCCACATGGCAGCTAACAACTGTCTGTAGTTCCAGTTCCAGGCAAACACCAAGGCAAATAAATAAATAAAGTTAAAAAAAAGAAAGAATTATTTTTGTGGAGTAAAAGCTGAAGCCATAGGGATAGTTGCAATATGTGTTTTTATGTCTAAGTATATCCTTAAAAAGTGAATTTTGTTTGGAAAGAAAAAATTTTGAAGACAGATGTAACACAATCATAAACATATTTAAGGAATCATATTCAGGTGGGTATGGTGCATAAACCTTTAATCCCAGCATTTTGCAGGCAGAAGCAGGCAAATCTCTGACTTTGAAGCCAGTCTGGTTTACAGTAAATTACAGGATATTCAGGGCAACATAGCTAAATCTTGTCTCAAAAAAAAAATCATATTCAAGAGAAAACATAGTACTAACAAGTCAGCTTTACCTCTGTTATTAATACACTCTCCAGTGATTTCTGGGAATTCACACCAAATATAGAACTTATCACTGGCGGTAATGTACCCATAGAGTGAAAACCATTTATATAAATTTGAGGCCTGTAGAAACTTAACAGCTTCCTTCAAATATATAAAAAGAATGATATGAAATTAAAAATTAATTTATTGATTTTACTTAACCCTAACTATTAGGATTATTTTAATAGACAAAAAAGTTTTAATTTTAAATTTATTTAAAACTAACATTTCTAAACTCAGTATTACAAGGGCCCACTAGCCATGTTGACAACTCATTACCACATTGGACAACAGGTCTCTAAAGTGAAAGAATCTGATCTCAACATATGCTAGGAAACCGGGATAGACTTTTGTTTTAATCTTTGAATAAAAACCCAGAGATATTCACCAAGAAGGGTTTTATTAAATATTCAATTCATTTGAGTTGAGGGTCTCACAATGTCACCCAGGCAAGCTTTAAACTTGTCATCTTCCTGCTTTCCCCACTAAAGTTCCGTCATTTCTGGTGGTCATCACCATTCTGGGCTTATTTAGAATTTAAATAAAGTTCCCTACTTTTAAAAAACTGAATCTTTGAGTTTCCCTCAGGGATACATTTTTAATCAGCTTAGAAATTAAATATTTACATTTATGATTGTGAGCCAAGCCTTTAAAGGCTGAGCTGTCCCTCCAGCCCATTGCTTGCTAACCTTCTGTTACCCAAGAAGTGCCTTGCCCTGCCTACGGGGCATCTGCTGTCTTGCCACCTGTTGAAGCAACCACCGTATCTGAAAACTGAAGGCCCAGTTGGCACCAACCGCATGAGGGTTTTTGTGTCCCAGGCAGGAGCATCCTGAATGTCCCAAGTGCAGGGAATGTCCATTACTTTCTTGCCTTCAACGTCTTCCCCCATCTTCCCCTTCAACAATAAATCCCAGGTCTTTGCATTAAAAAAAATTAAATATTTAAAAATATATTCAAAGTCTTTTACTTGTCGATTTTTTTTCACAGACTAAGCCTTGAGCTTTATTATCTAAAAAAGCTACATATTTATTTCGCTTTCTGACACTGTGCTTGTGTCTTCAACACTTTTACAACAATTTTCTGCTCCTCAATAAGGAAAGCCCGCTTGATCCGGTCACGAACACCCTTAGCACACGTGGAACCACCATAGGCCCTGCTTACAGGCTTCTTTGTCTTAGACAATCTCATAAAGACTTTCGGTCTCACAGCACGAAACCCCACGAACCCCCTCGAGGTCTCCCCAGGCACACTCCACATGTGGACTTAGGTGCTTTCCCAACTTTCTTGGTATAGAGGTAAACCATCCTGTTGCCAGGGGTTTGAGACAGCCTAGTTTTGTTAGAGGCTGTACTGTAGGAAAGCCTACGACAGTATGTCAAGCGCTGGACCATTTTGAGTGCCTTTGGCAGCACATATACTAAAACTGGAACGATACAGAGAAGATTAGTATGGCCCCTGCGCTATTTGCTTTTTAAATAGCCTTTTCAAATTAACAAAGCAAAACCCCCCAGACAGGCTGTAGCTATTCCTTGCATGTTTATGACTGAAATTTTGGTGCTGCAGAATTGTTTTAAATATTCTTCTGGTTATTTCTTTTTTTTTCTGCACTCTGTATAGACACTGCCACAGACTCTTTTTTTCTTTAGTGCTATAGATGAGAATGATGCTGTTCACACCAAGTATTCACATCACAAAGAGTAGTGCTAAATAAAGACATACTGCTTACTCTCTGAGATGATTTGAACATGGAATTTCCCCCAGAGTCTCAAGTGTTTGAAAACAGTCCCCAGTTGGTGGCGTTGTGAAAGAAGGTTATGGAACCTTTAGAAGGGGGAAGGATCGTGTCACCTGGGGAGGTTATATAGGCTGGACATTCTCTCTCTGCTACCTACATGTAGATGAAATATAATTACTCGACTTCCTGAATACAATGTCTTCCCAGTTATAAAGGAATTTGCCTTCCAGCTATTAGCCAAATTAAACGCTCTTCCTTAAGTTTATTTTGTCAGGGTGCTTTTCACCAAAACAGTCATTATTGTAGGCACAATGAACTGTCCTCAAAGAATCTGCTAGAGAGAAGTTACTGAAAATTATATATGATTCTATGATCTTATTATAGTGATAGAGAAATATTATCAAGATCGATACTAAATACAATAAAAATGCAGGGGAAAACATGATGTAGAATGTGGTACAATTTGGGCTAAGCACATAAGTGCTTGGCTGGGGAAGGAGCTCCGTCGGTAGACTGCTTGTCTCTCTCCCCTGGCACTGTATAAACAAGGTGTGTATACATGGAACGTGAGCACTCAGGAGGCCGAGAAAAGAGGCTCAAACATACATGGGGAGTTACATGGAAGCTGGAGGCCACCATGAGCTAGAGACTTGAAGCAGAGAGTTGGGGGAAGGTAGGTGTAACTTCTGGAATTGGATCATAATCTGCTATTTTCAACACTAACTTACCTATGATCGTTTGTGAACTTTACCTATTAGCTATTATATTCCATCTCTATCTAAAAACTGGACTCATAATAGCACCACCAATTGAATTGCTGGGGAAAATATAAGAAACAGCCCTTGCCAGAACTCATCACAGCATCTGGCAGACAGTAAATTCTCACTAAATCATTGCTATTGTTCTCATCTTGAACTCCTATGAGGTAATTGTCTTTATCAAAGTATCTTTTCGTTAAACACAAGTCTTTCATCAAAACTGCAGATGTGTTGACCAAGGACCACAAAGTTAGCACTATCAAAGTCATAAATACTAATTCATATTGCAGATATGACCATCTTAGTCAATTCCTTAGAACAGAGTTCTTTGAAATAGAGTTCCAGGTACGAACATACCTGCTAATAACATATTTTAAGGGGTGCAGTTCAGATATTCAGGCACAGGGGAAAAAGTGGGGGAAACAAAAGACAAGTGGTTCTTTTGTTGGGTGGAAAGTTTCACGATGAGCTCATGAATCATTTTCACACAGTAGCTCCAGTGCACATTTATGAAACTACTGAGTTTCTGTCCTAGTGTTTTTAGGGTTAGGAGAAGAAAGCAGAACTTATTAGCAGACAATGATTCACAGTTCTCTCCGAGGAACTTAAGGCTTAAGGAGTGCATATATATGCATGGGTGCCCATTGGATGCCTTGGGATCTTGCTTCACAGTGACAAGGAAGCTATAAGGCCAGGAACAAGTGGTGCTCACTGAGGAGGCTGAGCTCATGGGTTGAGACCTGTGACACTCATGAGTTATCATGACACTCAAGGAACAGAGAGTAACTGCTCTAGAACCCAGTTGCCTACAGGAAAGAAATCACCTCCTGCTAGAACATTTCTGTGCCAGAGAGGCATGCACTTGGGGAGGTAGAGAAGTACACAAGAGAGAGAGAGAGAGAGAGAGAGAGAGAGAGAGAGAGAGAGAGAGAGAGAGAGAGAGAGAGACTCAGAGGCACATGTGCCCACTTATGAGTGACAAGGGAGCTAAAAGTTGAGAGAAAGGGGATTTTTAGATTAATCAAACCACACCTCATTCCCTTGTGAATTAGCTGAACAGCTGAATGTTGCAGGCACTCCAAATGGATTTTTTTTTTTGTGTGTGTGTGTGTGTGTGTGTGTGTGTGTGTGTGTGAACATCTCCATTACATGCTAAGAAGTCTACTGCATCTTCAGGCTTAGGAACCTCAGTTTATCATCTGACATGTGAATGAGCAAAATGAAAAATAATTAAACAAACAAAAAACATTCCACTCAGCCACACTATCATAGCACAGTAACAGAGCATATAACCTGTGGCAAAAGAGTCTCATCAATTATTGTTTTCCAAAGCTCTGCTAAAACATCACTCATGATGAATAATATTTAGACAGAGGGATCTGTGGCTTCTGTGCAAGTTAGTATTTGACATATATTTTATCAAGGTGTCGCAGTCTCTAGATACAAAGCAGAGCTACTTTTGAGTGTATCATATTACTGAAAAATAACTTCTTTATCTCAAAGGAAGTGTAAAATAATTTTAAAAGGATTGCAGATGTATTCTAATTAAGATGAATTGGAAGAGAGGTGAAGAGGATAAAAACACAATGGTCTTTAAAAGATAATTCTTACAGAATTCTGCTTCTGCCCATTACACATGCTTCAATCAAAAGCGTGTAAATGGCTATTGCAAAAAAGTAAGTTTGATCATAAAATGGACAAATGAAATGTCAATTTTAAGAATCAGAGAGCCTTGTCATATTAAAGGACTAGGCAAACTTTCAGACAGTAAGAACAATGGGTAAGCCAAAGGACATCACTTTCAGGGATTATAGATCAGCGAAAAGCCATCTCAGCATCTCATGTGGGATTCAGTTATTTCCCACCTTGCTAACAATCCCATGGAAAGTATGCCTGCACACTGAAACATCACCTAGAATTTATTAGAGATTGAACCTGGGGCCTCATGCATGCAGAACAAGAACTCGACTACAGAGCTGTATTTCTCTCTCTCTCTCTTTCTCTCTCTCTCTCTCTCTCTCTCTCTCTCTCTCTCTCTCTCTCTCTCTCTCTCTCTCTCTCTGCCATAGGACACTTCCAGAGATCGGAGGATAGCTTGTGAGAGTCCATTCTTTCCTTATATCATGTGGGTCACAAAAATTAATCTTATGTCATCAGTCTTGTTTACAAGGATTTTTACCCAATGAACCATCTCACTTCCTCTCCCCATTCTCTCTTTTTTACTTTTAATTTTGAAGCAAATTCTAAGTCACCTAGGCAGGCCTTAATTTTGTGATCCCTTTATAGCTGTTACTACGTGTCTGACAATAAGTGTTACCTCTCAGAGAAAATAGATTATTTCCAACATAAAAAAGATAATGTCTCCCTCTGCTGGGAAAATCAGACAAACTCACAGTCTAAACAAAACAAAAATAACAACACAAAGGCATGCACATGGGGAAAAGGAGCTTTGATGAGGAGATATGTGGTAGGAATGTTCATCCGTATGTTGAGAATATCATTCTGTAAACAAAGGAATTGTTTTGGCCTGTGTGGAACAACATAGAAGTAGGTGGAGGAATCAGAAAAGAGACAGGTAGGAAGGAGGGCAGAGTCAGACAGACTCCATCCAGCCACCAAGAAGAAATATGTAAGGGATTCAGGTGAGCTGGGCCATGGCTAAGTGGCCAAATGGATTAATGAAAATGGGTTGAAATAAGATGAAAGGACTAGCTAGTAATGTGCCTGAAACATAGGCCAAACAGGATGAAATTAATATAAGCATCTGAGTCATTTTTTCAGTGGGGGGAGGATGCGGCCACCACAGGCAAGTCAGACCTCTGTCTCATACAGGGCATACAGGGTCAGAAACCTCGTATAACAGAGATAGGTGTAATAGGGGTAGGGGCAAGATTAGAGAGGGTAGGGATGGGTTACAGTAACCAGAATTTCTTTGTATGTGTAAATAAGAATTTGGGTTCTCTGAGCTTAGCGCTAATATCATGCAAATCTTATCGCTTGACCTTATTACTCACTAGCCATGCAGCTTCAGGACCAGTGAGTGCAGTTGGGTAATTTGATGCTTCTTGCTGAGAGTAAAGAAATATTTTGGCTTTGACTAGGGAGCATTGTGTGACTGAAGAGTCTGTATTCATGACAATTCTCAGGTTAACTTCTCGGTGTGCACACGTGAAACGTTAGTTCTCAGACCCCTCAGAGTTCTTGGCACTGTTCTCATTACCAACTTCTTTCCCCAAACATGTGCCACTGGCTGAATGTTTACACAATGGACCTTAATTTTCTCTTTATTGATTTTCTTCTCTAGTGGAGAATTTTCTCTCGGTATGGCTCCACTGACCATGACAGTGATGAAGCTCCAGTAACACACTTACAATAACCTATTTACTTTGAGACAGAGTCTCATGATGTAGCTGTAGCTGACCTCCAGAATGGGGATCCCACATTTATGGAGTGTTGGGATTATGAACATGCGCTGGCCACCCAGTTCATATTTAGTATAGATGACACATTCTGCTAGCGTTCATTTTCAGCACTGATACAGGTAAAAAGAGGTTAAGTCAGTACTTCTCAACTTTCCTGATGTTGAAACCCTTTAGTACAATTCCTTTTGTTGTGGTGACCTTCAATCATAAAATTATTTGTTTTGCTACTTCATACCTGTAACTTGCTGCTGTCATAAATTATAATGTATATTTTTGAGATAGAGGTTTGCCAAAGGAACTGCAACCCTCAGGTTGAGAACTGTGAGTTAAACAGATTGGGATCCAGGCACAGGGGAAACATTAATAATATTAGCATGTGGACAGAGCCGAGTACTTGGGCATGAGCAACCATAGCAACAGGAGGTCCTTTGTGTCTCCTCTAAGATAACTCATCTATGTAGCCCTTGCGTCTTATTTCTTATTGCTTTGGAGAAATGGATCTGGGAACTAGTTGAAACTGTTAAACTTAAATGTGAGGCTGTTATCAGATGCTCATGTGTAGCTTGGACAACCTTAAGTGCCAGTCCCGACTCTTCCCCCCTCTTTGACACAGAGTCTCTTTGAGTTGATAGCTGTACATGACAGGCCAGCTGATCATAAGCAGCTAGGCATTCTCTTGTTTCTGCCTCTGAGCTCAACGTAGAAGTACAGAGGTTACAGCACACTGCCAAGCCTGGCTTTAGGAGGGGCTGGAATTTGACTTTAGGTCCTCATGCTGCAAGGCAAGCGCTTTACCCATTGTGACATAGCTCCAGTCCCGTATCTTCTTCAGTGTATTTTCCCATGCATCCCACCAGACGATCATTTTTCCTTCTTTTGAAATCATTTGTATTTTTTACTCCTCCCTATTTCTGCTAATGCCCCCTTTTCAGTCTGCTATTTTGCTACTGAGTCCCTCAGAAGGGAGTCCTGTTCTGAGTGCATCCTGTCTTAGTTCATAGAGCTCCATCCAACCATTTGTTATCTGACTTCCTCACTCATTGTAGAAATTATGCTACAGTTATCAATGGTCTTTGTTTATTACATCCAGAAGTTTCTTCTTACATTTCTCTCACCTGAAATTGTTTCTATATCAACTTCTACTTAACACTTTCTGAAATAATTTTATTGATTTTACTAGATGACTTGGCTTTATTTTCCTGTCTTACATTGTCTTTCTTCTCCTATTAAGCTCTTGAAATCTAGGTAGTTATTCAGTAATTAAATAAATACTTCTGTGTTGTTTCTTGTGTTCTGTGCTTAGGCCACATTTTCTCATAGAATGTTCACAGATTCTGACCTGCATGAGCTTACATTCTAGTGAGGTGAGTTGAATACATAAAAAAAATTATACAATATATTAAAAGCCCATATAAAAGAAGCATGAGGGGCATCTTGACTTGGAGGAATGTATAAAGAGCAGTATCAGTGCCAATGAAAGTGGTCCACTTGGGAGTACCCAGTGGGAAGAAGATCTGCCTGGGGCTCATCTATTTTTTCTAATGTTACATATTTTAAGAAAATAATGCATTTTAAATTCAGCAAACAGGTTTCCAAACACAGCTTCATTGTCTTCATTGATGACTCTGATTTTGAGTATCAATCTTGTCTATTGATTGCAAAGGGGGTATTAAAATAATGGCCTATAGCTGGGCTCATATAGTGAGAGGTTCTGTGATTTCGCAACACCAGGAAGGGAATTTGATGAAATAGAGGACTAATATAGATGGATATAGGACTCAGACTACAGAGGAGTCACAGAAAGGTTCCTGGACAAGTAACTACTTCATCCCATTTAGCAATCAGAACACAGGCAAAGAAGCTCTGTTCTGAAGCGTTAGCTGAAACATCACAATTCTATTTAAAAAGTATTTTAATTACTCTTACTTCTCTATTATTTTGTGTGTATGTGCACAGGCATGTGCATACTATACCACATATGGAGGGCAGAGCACAACTTGCTGACACTTGCTCTTTCAACTGAGTGGATCCTGTGAGAATCTTTACCAACTGAGTTATCTTGCTGGTCACAGGATGTCATGCTTTTAATAAATCCCATCACCATTTTGTTTTATCAGCCTTTCCAATGATTTGCATTGTGGCCCAAAAGTATATACTTTTCCCATCTCATTCAAGAAACTTCATATCTGACAATGTATTATAGTCAGTGTTCTTTTTTATCTCTCTAGCAGATTGTAAAGACAAGCCTGTCTTACTCATATTGGAATTCACTGGTACATGGACAGTGCTTGCGAATACACATGAAATTTTATCTTGAAGATGGAGGCTAGGGAACCAAATGGAAAGTGAAAAACAACTTTTTGACTGGTTTGTATAATTATCTAAATATACTAGAGGAGTAGGAGACTTATATAACATAAACAAAGATATGAATATAATATTATAAACCCTAAATAATGGATTTGCAAGTTTTCTTCCACTCAACAAGTCACCCGAGATACCACAAATGCAAGGAAATCACTCTTTCGGCCTAAGTCTGAAATGTGTCAAGGTTCTGCCTATGTCAAATACACCTATGATTGATTGGTTTGGTTTCTTTAGGCCATAGTGATGTCTAGGATAATTTGCATATGAGTGGCCAGGGATAGGCAGCTCTGCTTCAACTGAGAAATTCTGTGTCATGAAGCAGTTGCCATTACTCATGTGAGTTAAACCTAAGAGTAATTATTCCATGCTGTCTTTATAAGCGCTGCAGAGGAGTAACTTATCTAAAAAAAAAAAAAAGTACTTATTCTGGGATCATTTGAATATGAAGTTTTCCTTTGCTTTAGTTAAATAGAATATATTTTTAAAATCACAAACAGATAAATGATCTACTAATGCTTCCCTTTTCATCATTGAATCATCCAGAATAAGTGAAAAAGTCAGGTAAATTCTAAATTTCTGAATCATAGTAACAAAACAAATCATCTGCAAAATTTGAATAGATTAGTTTTGCTGGGAGATTGTTTAAGCTGGTATGCATCCTTGCTTCTGATTCACCTTTCCTTCTTCTCCAAGGCATGTGTACACTTCTCTGCCAGAGCTGGAACCCAGTTTCCAGCTCAAGCTTCTCATGCTTTCGGAACAACTTTGCCTGCCGTTTGGATGGTCAATCCCACACGTCTAGGATTACTTGTTTAACAGCATTTTCCTGTTCCTGTTGGATTTTCTGACATATACTAGACTTCTTATTCTCTAAGACTAAAACTGAACTGTAGAACACATTTTTCCTATAGAACCTCACAAATCTTCCTTTGGGAGAGATTTTCACATTTTCTTGCTGTCTGAAAGTCAAGAAAATCTCAAACATGCTGCATCTTCCAGTGGTCTCG
The DNA here is from genome assembly GCA_004025045.1 of Sigmodon hispidus. Classification (NCBI taxonomy): domain Eukaryota; kingdom Metazoa; phylum Chordata; class Mammalia; order Rodentia; family Cricetidae; genus Sigmodon; species Sigmodon hispidus. The sequence continues at coordinate 588,687 of PVIH01000048.1, forward strand.
CTCCTTCCCGTGACTTCTGGAAATCATTATCTTTGTACTTCAGAGATGAAAGCTTAGTTAAATATGTGAGAGACCTAGCAGATGTGGCAGAGCACATTATACTGCACATTGTCTCATGTCACAGCCACACAGCTGATGAGCTTGTCTGGGACGGTGACATTAGAAAAGTTAAAAACTTTTTTTAGGGGAAGAAAATTAGCATCATTGTGATTACATGGCTCATCATAAAATCTATGATACATTGACCCAAATGATACAAATCTATTTTGAGTGCATCTAGTTGAAATTTGAATGTAAAGTGAAGTAGAAAACAGACCATGTTTTGAAAATTCTCACTATTGATACCTTTAATTGTTTAAAAGCATGAGAATCATTTTAACAAAGAATATTTTGTAATGATAATGTTCACATTTACTTCTTCCTATCAAGTTTTTGATTTTTATGCCTTTTATAATTTTGCTTATTTGTGGCAGAGTCTCACTATGTAAGCCACACTGGCTTTGAATTTGAGGTTCTATTGCTTCACCCTCAGAGTACTGGGCCAGTGTTTAAAACCACACTTGGCAGATAATAGAATGTTACTCTTTCATTCTTTCAATAAGTTTTTAAAAAAATTATTTGAAGACTTTTTTAGTTCAGAATAGCAGTAGTACTTTGTTCACATAATTTCTTGCCTAATGTTAACAAGATGAGCATATAATATTTTTGAAAATATTTGCATAACAGTAAAAAAAGCCATATATTCCTCTCATAATCCACAACACATTCTGGTTCCTAAGTCACTAAATTATGGCTAAAACAAACCCCTTCTTTCCCTGGCTTCAAAGAAGCCAATAGCACAGGAAGTTTTTGATTTTGACATTTTTCGAGATTAAGTTTACTATGTTGTCCAAGCTGGCCTTGAACTCAGGATACATCTACATCCTGAGTAGCTGGAATTGCATATCTGTAATGCCACATCTGATTTATGATTGTTGACTTTAGGATAAACAGTCTTGTATGACTTAGGAATTTGGTGGTCAACTTCTTGAGAGAATCAGACATGCTGAGTCCAGAACCTTGAAAGACATCCACATTGGGTGTTCTAAAATTTGATGAAAAAATAACATAGTTTTGTTTTGATAGAAGATCAGTTGTAGGAGACTTTGTGGGGTCATAGAAAGGGCTGTGTTTAGTTGCTTTTCAGTTTCTCTGGTAAAACACCAACTAAAGTCAACTTAAAGAAGAGTTTGTTTTAGCTTATGTTTCTGGAGTGCTAACCATCCATTATGGTAGCGTGGAGGCATGGCAGCCAGCAGAAGGTTTGTTGGCAGAAACAGGAAGCTGGAAGTTCACATCTTGAATCACACACAGTAAGCAGAGACTCAATGTAGAAATTGAGTGAGACCTTAACCTCTCAAAGTTTGTTTCTAGTCATATACTCCCTCCAGCAAGACCATACCTCCTAAAGCTCCCCAAAGAGGACCACCAACTGTAGACCAAATATTCAAATGTTGGAATCTATGGGGACATTTCTTCTTCAAACTATCACTATGACTGTCTACCCTCCAGTAAGGCCAGATACAAGGTCTCTGTCTTCAAAGAGGGAAGAGAGAGAGGGAGGGAGAGAAGAAAAAAGAAAAGGGGAAGAAAGGAGAGATGTAGATGTGTGGGAGGTATGCGCATGAAAAAAGGACTAGTCTCAGTATTGTTTCAAAATTTCATGTAATAATGATACATGTTTATATATATATATATAAACTTTGTATTCGGTGTTCTTTGCTACTGATATTTCTTTTGTGTTCATTTATCATTCAAACAACTTTAAAAAATTGGAATAAATACCAATATCTCTACTCTGAAGAATCTTCCCTGAATCAAATGTCAAGGTTGCTATTAGAATTGGGTCTATTGGCCCTATTTTGATTGGTAGTGTAAGGATTCCTGGCACCCCACATAGTTGAGCCAATGAGGCTCAGGTGGAATGCACCCTGTGTGGAGGCACGCCCCTGGGCATGGCTGCACAAACCGTGCAGCGCTACGCACAGAAGCACCTCCCAGGATGCATAAAGCATATGGAGGCACGCCCTAAGCGTGACTATGTAAACCCGTACACACCCCTTCTCTTAAAAGAGACAGCATACGTTTTGGTTTCTCTCTTCTTATCTCCTGTCCTGCTTCTCTGTTTCTGTTCCCGCCTGGGAATTCTCTTAAATAAACCCTTGTGTCGCCTTGGTAGTGTGTATCTCTTCCCACGTGCGAAAGCAAAAGGTAGTATTCACATTAAAATAAGTATACATATTTTTCATGCTTGGTGAGTCAACAGATCATGTGGGAAAGCTTATAATTTTTTGACAGTTCATTTGTAAGTGATTTATATTGAGTGTTTAGGTATTTTGTCTGCACTTCATTGCTATTATTTTGTTTCCATTTGAATCAGAAGCTGCCTTAGTCAACAATTCTGCAGAATTTGTAAGCAGTTGAAGGCTGTTATTTATGGCAATCTTTAATTTCTAGCTAAATAGTTTTTGCCTTTATCTTTTTCAAAACTTGTCTCGAAGATCCCTCTGCTTTACTGGTTTACTAATTATCCTGGAAGCCCCCTGTGCTGGCACCTGCAATACAAAAGTCACCTAGGCATTCTTTAGGAAAAGGGAACACATGTTCCTCTCCCAAGCTTACATAAAATGTCTTTACACAGCAGAGCTCTTCATTCTCGTTTTATCTTGTGATGCTCACTCAGATTTTATTGGCACTTAAGTATGTGTCAATACATATTTATTGCCTGGATAAAGTAGAGAGATAACTGTCAGTGCAATTTAGAGATTGCATGAAAAGCAACTCTGTCTTTGCTACGACTGCCAACAGTTGTAAGAAAACCAATAATCTCCACCAAGACCAAGAGTCTGGGGATGTCAAAAGCAGTTTTAGAAGTATTGAATCATAGCACCAACTTTTATCTACTTTTTACATGTTTAAGGGATAATTAAATGACACTTTTAACAGACAATTCTTCATTGGAATAGCAAACTGTATGTGTTCTGGACTATTTCTTAGCACTGAGGCATTTAATATATGTTGGAAGTAAACATTACATTTTTGGCAAATCATTTCTTGATTTTTTTTAACATGAAGAAGACTAATTTTAACTTGTTTTCTTGGCTTGTGGGTCATCAGCTGTTTGTGTCTTTTTGGAATCCAGGGACTTCTCCCTTCCCTCTCCCTTCAAAGATCAGAATAGATTTATGGGCTTGCTCAAAATAAACTTTCTGTGACATTTCACTTTTCTGTTGGGTACTAAGGCCATTTCTGACCATATAGGTAGTGAGGATAGACATAGTCTTCCTTGTTTGAATTATTTTCCACAGTGAACTATGAAGAGTTTCCCATAGAATAATGATACGGTCAACCTTTTCCATCAGGTGTACTAAAAAAAAAATGATGTGAGAAGTGTTTTGGTATCAGAAATAGAAAGCTTATATTACATTACTCATATTTAATTTTTCTCCCACAAAAAATGCTTGTTTCTGGGCTGGGTTATGTCTACTCTCAGGAGTAGAGCCCTTGCCTAGCATTCTCCAGAGCAATAAAATAAGAAATGTTTTATAAATTACTAATAATTACTATAGTTATCTTGCTTACTGGTTGGTCATGATGCCATCAAGATATAACTGTATTGGGATTATAACACCTTGTGTGGATGACATTAATCTGGAACAAGCAAAGAGCTAATAGCTGAATCAGGATTATTATAATGATAATTTTCATAGTAGTCAGCTAGATACATTTTAATAGTGATAAGAATTCAAGGTTAGGGATGAATAGAGGGATCACCATTTGTCAGTCTTGCAGAGGACCTGAGTTCCCAGTACCCATATTAAGCAGCTCACAAGCACATTAACTCTAGCTCCAGGATTCATCTTCTGGCCTAAAAACACAAGCACTTCTCTCTCTCTCTCTCTCTCTCTCTCTCTCTCTCTCTCTCTCTCTCTCCCTTCCTCTCCTCTCTCTCTCTCCCTTTCTCTCTCTCTCTCTCTCTCTCTTTTTCTTTCTCCTTCCCTCCCTCCTTCCCTCTCTCCCTCTCATACATACACACACACAGACGTAAATAAAGATGATAATCTTAAAACAAACAATGTCAATGCTACAAAATTTATTCACAATGGGAATCAGTACAACATATGCAAATCTCTTTTTGGCTACACATTTTAAAGAGCAGAGAAAGAAAAATAAGTTCAGTGGGACTTTATAGTCAATATTAATAATACATGGTTAACAATTATTCCCAAGAGCATTTCTTTAAAATTGAAACATACAGTAATGTGAGACAACTGAAAATACATAGTGCTCATAATACAAATTGTATTTCAGAAAGAAATGAGAAAGCAATACTAAAGTTCTCAATTTGTTTGTTGTCTTGTTTTTGTTTGTTTATTCTGTTTTGTTATTTCCTGACAGTGCTGCCAGACCCTACTAAAGATCTAATTTTTAGACCTACTCCTAACTCATGTGCTCAATATTTGTAGAA
>PVIH01000049.1:0-31632 GCA_004025045.1 Sigmodon hispidus
CACACACATACATGCACAGTCACACACAGAGTCTCACACACACAGTCACACACAGTCACACACACATACATGCACAGTCACACACAGAGGCACACACACACATACATGCACAGTCACACACACAGAATCACACACATACATGCACAGTCACACACATGCACAATCACACAAACACTATACATATACACAGTCACACACACAGAGTCTCACACACACACTCAGTCACACAGAGTCTCACACACACAGTCACACACACACAGTCACACACACATACATGCACAGTCACACACACATGCACAATCACACAAACACTATACATATACACAGTCACACACACACACACATAAACACACACAAAGAAAAAAAAGGTAAATAAACCCAGGAGGTTGTGAAGAAAGAACATCATAGGCATGAAAGCCAAGAGTACCAGAAAGTTCTAGAACCTCAAGTTTGCAGAGGTCACAACCTTACACAAATGGCACCTCTGTAAGGACATCTATCCATCACATACAACACAACTGCAACTGTTTTTGGATTTCCGACGGGTCAGAGTTCTCCCCATTCACTCTGCCAGTCTGCACAGATGTCACTCATCTATCTTACTGCTCTAGGGCAGGTCACTTTCCTCCTCAGCCCAATGCTCTCACCTGTATAATAGGGCCATGTCCTTCACACCCTTACACACACACACACACACACACACACACACACTACCCCAAGTCTTTGTTCCCTACAGATGTGACCCCTTCTGCTACCAGGTTACACTGTCAGGCAGTCTTTTCCACCCCAGTGGGCCTCTCTAGAGGCGTCACCCATGATCCCTCTCTGGAACAGGTCAGCACCAGTCCGGGTCTCCAATCTGCAGAGAAGACTGTTTTTCAGTGCCCCCATGAGGCAAGGCTGATCACAGCCACCCCTGCCCTTCCCTAACCCTGGTGATGTCACCTACCAAAATAGAAGCCTTCATGCTGGTATTTGGGGTTGAAGAAGACTCCTTTGGCATGCGCATTGACATCGGCACCTGCTGCTATGAGCACTGCTGTGATGTCTCCCTGGCGTCGCTCAATGGCGATGTTCAGCGCCGTCTGCCCTGAGAACAGAAAGAGCATGTGCACTCAAAGGCCTTGGAACAACCTAATATTATCTTGTGTCCCTTTTCCCCAGGTAGCAGTAGCTGATTGAGAACACTAAGGGTGTAGATACTGTGTGGGGGACACCATGTTGGCAGCCAATTAGGTTCTGGAAAAGCAAGGGTGAGCAGCACCCCACTGTGGAGAAAACCAGGGCAAGGATGTCTGTCACCTCCTGCCAGCCTAACAGCAAGGGCTTGGTGGAAAAATCAAGAGGCTAAGGGAGGCTGAGAACAAAGAGGATTCGTGGCCAAGACAGAAAAGCCTTACCACAGAGACAAATAAGGTTGATAAATTCATTCTCTCAAAAAGCAAGTTTAAAAAAACCTCTTCATTGTGGGATCCTAAGGACACTCAGGAATCAACCATTAGCAACAGACTCCATCATTGCCCTCAGAAGGATCTTACTAGGCAAGACTAGTGGCCCAGGCCCATAGTCCCAGCTACTGAGGAGACAGGGACAGGAAAATCACAAGCTCAAAGCCATCTAGACTGTAGAGTGAGTTCAAGACCAACCTGAACAACTTGGGGTTTTGTTCTTTAAAGAGCTGGGGATGTATAGCCATTGTAAGATCATTTCCCTGGACCACCATCCCAAAATTAAAGGAATCCTATCTTGTGCCAGCGCTGAGAAGACCATAGGACCCTAAACTATGAACAAGAAGAAAGGAAAGTACAGAAAGAGATGGGAAGAGGAGGAGAGTCGGACAAGTAAGCCTGTTCTAAACCTCTGCAGGACTAATGTCAACACTCCAGTGACAGGCGGAGAACAGGATATGGCTTTCACTTTCTCTCTTTACAGACACACACACACACACATACACACACACACACACACACACACACACACACACACACACACACACACCCCGACAGCTTGCCCGGCAGTTCAGCAATCATAGCAATTCCTCCCTGGGGTTCCCACCTTTCTCCATAGTGCCATGACTTTCCCCTTTGAAAGTCTGTAGCCCTCAAACAAAAAAATCAAGATTACTTTTCCCATAAGGAGGAGTAAGGAGCCCATTTAAACCCCACCTGGAAAGGCTGAGCTGTTTACATCCCCTAGTACATCAGCAAGATGGCTGATCATGAGCTGACTACTTCCACTAACTGTGACAAGCTGGTTACTGACTCCAAAGACTCAGGATGTGGCCTGTTAACTGTTCACAGTGAGTGTCCTGTGCAGGGAAATAGTGCCCTAAATTATATCCCCTAGTTCCACTTACAAAGCAAGCCACAGATCTATACTGCAGTGGGACAGCTTATGATGTTGATGACCACAATGCTAACTGCTGCCTTTCCTGACCCCTACCTAGCTCTCTAGCCTCATTGCCAGGCTTTTCTTTGCTTGTTTATATTTGTTTGTTTTGTAGTTCTTGGGGATCTAACCGTGCCCTGCACATGCCAGGGACACTCTCTTCAATTGAGCTACATCCCCAGGCTACCCAGCCTTCCTTCTGTCAAGTCTGCTTGAGCTTGCTCTGGATTGTTCCCATCAGGTAAGCCCTGGGTCAAGGTTGCCACTCTACAGTTGCTCACCCCAGTCACTCCCTGTCACATTAAATCATCATTATTTCCGTTGCTAGCATAGTCTGTCTAAAGTCGTCTTTTTAGAGCATCACTTTTTCCTGACTTGTCCACCCCTGCTCAGCATTATTCACAGGAAAAAGGAAAGATAAGATGTGTTGTCAGGCTTTCATGGCCAATGTGCCTCTGTGTAGCAAGACTAGCATGACTCTGTAGTCACACCCTCCTTGGGAAATCCCAACATCTATCCCTTGCCCTTAGGTTTCCTCTGCATGTAGATACCTTCATAGGCCTCTTCCGTGTACTCTGCATTGATGAATCTGTCCAGAATGTCATTCTCCTCAGCAAAGGCAAGCAGAATCCTCACGATCTCTTTGGTGTTGGGGTTGATATTAAGCAAAGCCTTCATTAGACAGGTCTTCCCAGTGTCTGAGGCTGTCAGCTTGTGCATGAGGAAGTCTGCAGATAGAGTCAAGGATAAAGACAGGGGCAGGAAAGGCTGGCTGCCCTGGACCTCAGAGGCAGAACAGGGTGGAGGAACTGCAACCTTGAACCTCAAAAGCATGCCCTTTACCCTGTACTGGGGGGAACAGCATACTACCCGGCAGTCTCCCTTCCTCCCTCCAGCCCCTCCTCCAGCTCCCTTCCTGGCTCGTTCACAGCTCTCTCTCACCTATGAGAACCTCAGCCAGCACCCCCTGCTCTTTGACGGCTGCACTTTCTCTCTGGTGGGAAGACAATGTTACCTGTTGTCTGGCTTCCCATAACCATCTTTGTGCTGAAATCTCCAGCCTATCCCTCCTCATGACCTGAAAGTTAACTCATCACCTCCCTGTCAGCCTGTTCCTCACCTTGATCCCCAGACAGCTATGAACCCCCAAATTCTTCAATTTCTGTCAATGGCTGAGGAACTCTCCAGAACTCTTCCCTCTCTCCCAGGCCTGCTTTGGGGTCCCAACACTGTTTGAATAGCAACTCTCTCCACAATTACTCCACCCCGTAGCCAGACCACGCCCTCTGCCTGCCTGAAGCCATCCATACTCCCCATTCCCCTCTAAGTCAAGCTCAAGGTTGCTTTGCCAATATCCAAGGCGCCTCACTCTCCAGCTTCACAGGAGATGGAGCAGGGGCCAAGACAAAGCATCCAGGGTCCCCGGGGCCTGCATCCTGTACAGGGATGGGCACTGACCAGGCACATCCAAGCCGCGGCGCCGCTTACAGAGCTCTTGCAGCTCCTGCAGCAGCTCCATCAGCTCCTCGACGCAGCCCTCAGACACAGCCGCGAAGATGCGCTTCTTCAGCCGCTTCTTCTTCTGCCTCTGTTCTTCTTTGGCCAGGTTTGCGCTAAAACCAGAAGGCATTGCAAATTTACCCCGCGTTCACCTCAACTCATACCTTCTTCTTCCTCTCCAACACCAGAGCCGCTGACCTCCAGGCTACCGTTCCAACTCCTATGCAGCTCATGTTTTGGGGGACGCCCATGTTTGTGCTCCGTGTTTCCTGACCAGGTTTCCCTTCTAATTTATATGCAATCACATTGATCAAAATATACCTGCATACACACGGAATGATCAAAAAGGATGAATGTCTATTGTAGCCAATACTTTGAAATATGGAACTAAGGGAAGAGAATATTCCCTTTCATCTCCCTATCTGGATGTTTGCATCCCTGCCCCCACAGTTCCTCGGCATAGACCATTGAAGGAACGTAGATGTACCGTCTTCCATTTGTATATGCTCTTGCAAAGATGCATACTGATGTTCTATGTGAATGGATTTTAAATTTATATAACTGTGTAACTTGTGTTAAAGTCCTTATTCTTCTGTGCATTGTTTGGATGTTTTATAATGAACAAATAGCATTTTATCATTTACTGATACTTCACTTCTCTCCATGTCTCAGTCATGGTCCAAGCTCCCCCAGGGATGATGGTTTCTTTCTCTTTCCTGTGCATCCCATCCCTGTGACATCTCCCCTTGCTGAGAACAGTGAGATAAGGAGGAGAGCCACACTGACCTTGGACTGTTGGGATTAGATGGGGTCTCTGTCACATCATCCTGAGGAGACTGAGGGGAGTCCATGTCATCACAGTTGCCAGAGATACTGGAGATGGAGGAAAGGAAAGAGGGAGGAGAGAGCGGGACAAATTTAGAAATGCACAGTGCTACCACGCCCTAGTCAGACCCAGCCATGTGTCCAGGCCAGCAAGCAGCCAGTACTCACCACTGCCGGATGTTGGAGTCCATCGGCTTGGAGAAGATGGGAGGGGAGGTCTTGGTGACTGTGGGGTTGGGCTCAAACCCTTCTATCTCCAGAAAGAAGTGTGCACTGAGGGGACACCCAGTCAAGGTCATTAGAGCTGTGGCAGGACCTGTGTGTCCTGCAGCTTTGCCACAGAGAACTCACCCATACTCAGCTATGTACCTTTTGTCCGAGGTTAGTGCTCCAGGATGGAGTAGACTCTGAGTTCTAAGCTGAGTCTCAATGACTCTCGACTCTAGAAATACCATGTAGATGAACTCAAGAGGCTCACTAAGGATGGGCTAGCACCTGAGGATCTGCAGCTGTCCTCAGGTATAAGGCCTTTCAAAGATGGAAATATGGCAGCAGGACCTAGGTTTCCCATTGCTGTCTAGCTGCTCCTAGAACCGAGGCCTGAAGGCAAAGCCTTTTAGAAGGAGTCTCTAGACTCAGATCCACACAGGCCTTCTAGAACTTAAGGGAAAGGGCCGGAGTCACCCTGGCTGCTCTCACTGCCCATTAGTCCCTTCATCAGGACAGAAAATGGACTGAGGAAACTAGTCTAAGGCAAGAAAAACCCAAGGAGCTGGTGGCCTAGGCTGAGTATCCCCCACCACAAAGAAAACCCAGACCAGGCATGATGGCATATGCTCCTAATCTTATCACTCAGGAGGCTGAGGCAGGAAGATCACAGGCTCAAGGCTAACCTGTGCTACATAGCAAGAATGTGTGTGTGTGTGTGTGTGTGTGTGTGTGTGTGTGTGTGTGTTGTATGTCATGTGAGAATGGCTGTCATCAAGATGACAGGCAACAACAAAGAGTGGCAAGAATGGGGGCGGGTGAGAAAGAACCTTACATGCTGCTGTAGGGAATGTAAAATAGTGCAGCCTCTATGAGAGTCAGTATGGAGACAGCTCTAAAATTTAAAATAGAACTTCCACATGATCCAGCTATGTGATCTGTAGGTCTATAGCAAAAAGAACCCCATCAGGATACCTGCACATCCATGTTTATTGCATTGCTATTCTCAAGTTCAATTTCCAGCATGCACATGGGGAAGCTCATAGTCATCTGCAACTCCAGTCCTATGGGATCCTATACCCTCCTTTGTCTGGCTTCTGTGGGCATTTCACACACAGTGTACAGACATACATGTAGGCAAAACACCCATGCACATAATAATGCATGTTAACATACAAATAAAATTTCAAAACTATTTTTAAAAAGAAAAAGTAACAAGAAGAGAGAATATAATCAAAGCTCATTATGCGCATTGCATGAATAGCATAATGAGGCCTCTAACCTTGTGCAATTGATACGTACTAGCAAAAAAATGAATAAGGAAGGAGGGGAGGCCCAGAAAACATTGTCTGGCAGTGAGGGAGAGAGACAAAGCCATGGCCAGCTTTCTTCTCAGGCTTCAAAGGAATGGGAGACACACATTACCAGACACTCTGCCCAAGACATGCCAGCCACAGTTAGCCATACCCACAAATACAGATACACAAGACCTTGGACACCACAGTCACACAGTGGGAGGCGAGCCTTCTAGTAACATTAAGGTAAGGATTAGCTAAGGGTGACCTCAGTTGCAGTACACCCAACCCTGTAGCTGCCGAAGCATAGCTGCTGCTGGCCATGTGACCCATCCAGAATGCTGGCCTCCCGACTGCAGGCACTCAGCATTCCTAAACACCTTTGCTGCCTGAGTCTTCCCCAGGCTCAGAATGGAAGATGTTCCAAAGTACAGTTCCTCCCATCTCAAATTTAGAAAGACAAGCATCAGGGTGTGACTAGGGCCTCAGTCTACAGGCAAGGCATCTGTGGCTAAGGATGAGTAAGCACCTCCCCCCAGGGCAAAAGCAAGTCGTCCATAGAACCTGCTTCTGCTGTTCAGGCAAATAACTGACACAGCAATGCACACTGCTCTGCTCTTAGCTTAGCCCTCTGGGCCTGCTTTCAGCTGGATCACTGCAGGGGTTAGCTAGAAGGAGGCTACCCAATCAGGGCTAGCAGGAAGTCCCTCTCCTCACTTCCGGTACAGACAAGCCTAAAGCTCATAATAAACTATAAATGGGGCACAGAACACATTGGCCTTCCCCCTCCTGGCTTCCGACCATCAAAGAGGAACCTCCTGCCAGGCATGGTGGCTTGCACTACTGAGCACTGGAGATGCTGAAGCAGGAAAAGTGTTCAAAGTCAGTGGGATACAGACAAGGACACCTGTTGATAGGGACCGAGGAAAGAAAAGAGAGAAAGAGAGGGAAAAGAGAGAGGGGGGAGCCTTACCTAAAAGCAAATACTTCAAGAGTAGAAAAATTATCAAAAGAGAGAAGACAAAGAGAGAAGAAAAGCTCTGCATCTGCCTCCAAACAGGTTCTGCCCATCTTTGACCCAGGAATCCTCAGCTGATAGGATACTGGTTGGGCCAGATAATATTCCCAGCCCAGGCAACCCCAAGACCATCCACTTCTGGGCTGTCCAGCTGAAATGGACATTGGAGGTTAACCAGTTAGGTTACCACACCCTGATATTCATCCGAAGCTATCCCCACTCACTACGGCAACCTGACTCAGACATTCTAAGCACATCTACTAGAGGTTAGGCCTCAAGACACTCTGGTTGAGAACTGCTATGTTTTCTCCACACAGAGCCTCAAACCCACACCTATGGATTTACTCCTTTGAGCTTACCTTCCCTTGCGGCTGCTTCACTCAACAAATGCTTATCCAGTCCCTACAATGTGCCAGGTACTGGTACTGTAGCTATGATACAGGGAGACTCCCTTCTTTTCCAATGGGTTGATCAAAACTGGCTCCAAGGTAAGACCAACGCATAGCACAGATAGGCCATTTAGTTCTTTTCTCTGGGCAATACACTGTCATTCAGTTGCAAATTTCCCAATAGCAAGAACTACAATAACATTATCTTTGATTTTTCCAGTACCAACCTTGATTTCATAACAGTCATCCTGGTACTCAGAAGACCCCACTGAATGGATGTATAAAAGGATAGGTGATGAGTGAGACATATTCAAGTGGAAAAAATAATGGATGGTCAGACAGAAGGACAGATGAGTTAATAGATGAATAGTGAGTAGGAGACAGAATAATGAAAGAATGGGTGCATGAATGGATAGGTGGATGGGTGGATGATGAATATATGGATGGATAGATAATAAGTAATCAAGTAGATAGGTATGGTGGGGAGGTCTGTGGATACAACCAACGTTCAGACAGATCAACACAACCTTAAACTCAGTGGTGGAGGCTGAGTCCTCCCTGTGACTGACTGGCTGTACTTCCAATGCTGAAGGCTCTCACCTATTTCTCAGCCCCCTCAGTCTCACAGCTGAAGTGGGGTCTTTCGCCACTCTTACACTATGGGTCCTCTCTTCTCCAGGGCTCCTCAAGATATCAGGAAGGATACAGAAAGCCAAATCATGTAAGTATTCAGCACCCAAGCCTAAAGCTGAGGGCTTCACAGAAAGGGGAAAGCGGCATTGTGCAATGACATGATTGGTGCTGAGCCTCTGAGCCGCTTCCTCATTGGCTCACACACTCAGCTCATTGCCAAATTCTTTATTTATTCCTCCACTTACTCAAAACTAATCAGTTTTCCTGGTGTATAAAACTAAGAGGGTAAGAAGGGGACAGTCAGCCCTTCTAGTGACCCCATCCTCAGAGATGTCAACCAGGGCTGATGCTTAGTGACCACATCAGTTTCTTCAAGGAGAAGCTGGGTTAGAGGAGCATGAGAACAATAAAGGCCCTTGTAGATAAGAACAGGAACTAGAGGCTCTGTGCAGTGCTAACTGGAGTACAGTTCTTTGGGAACTACATCCTGGACTTGAAAATCTGTCTTGGAAAAGGAAAGCTTTGGAGCACAAAAAACAAGATATGGAAAGGGGAGTGATAACAGCCGGACTGGGGAAGACCGGATGATTAGGCAAGGGCCTAACTCATGAGGCAGGGCCTGAGCCATCCCTGCCCTACTTGACACTACACAGCCACATCCCACCCACCATCATAAGCAGAGGTAAGGTCTGGACCACATGACATCCTGGCTCCTGCCTGCTGCAGATGTGCATTGTTTATTCCTTTGGTCTAGGCCAAAGGGTGCAACCTGGGTGTGGTTAACTCAGAAGCACAGACAACTGTGTATCATTTCTCCACCATTTCTGTCACTTTCAAGAGACAACCCCAAGACCAGAAAGCAACCAAGGTAGACAGGAGTTTGTCTAGCCATCGGCTTTGACAAAGAAATGTCCAAGTGTCTAAATTCCCCAAGACCAGCTCTCTGACCCTGTATGTCCCTTTGCTTAGGGCCCAATAAGGAGGCCACCGTGGCAGCTTCTCAAGGGATGACATGATGGCTCAGGAAAGTTCCTAGGTCCAAAACTCTCTCTCCTCAGTAGATCTGTAGACCTCTTGCCTCCAATTCTTCTACTACTTTATAGCCTAATCATTCATAATGACCAGCATTGTGCTCTGTCTTTACATATCCTTTATTCTTTTTCATTTTTCTCTTTAGGCCCAAGTCTTATTTCTGGGGGAAAGTCTCAGTCCTTCCCATGAGAACCCTCCGAGAGTCTGTGAGACTAACGCTTTGGGAGACAAAAATCATACCTCATACCTTTGGCTGGGACAGGTAGTCATTTGGCCAGTAACTCTAAAACTGTAACTAATTTCATGAGCAGACATGGGCTTCAAAAAAAGCAGTTTATCTGGCCCTAATGTGAAAGAACCAGCAGCTTTCTTGAGAGCCTGCCCACAACCCTACCCCATGCCCAAAACTTTGCTGGGAGCAAAAAGGAAGGAGGCTTGGAAAGATTGATCGTATTGACTTAGATCAGTTGTGATTCTGTTATTTCCTGGGTGGGACCATGAAAATCCAGGCTGTCCCCGCTCACACGCGTCCTGCCTCACTTCCTCCTAGCTTTTTCTCTTGGACTCCAGGGTAGAAGCTCTGCCTAGCATCCTCTAGGCACTTCTTACTTGGGTCTTCACACAGGACCTCAGTTCACCACTCCTGCCCTTGCTCCTTTGGTGGGCTCTTGACAGAGGTAACCCACCATCCTTACCCCAGCAGAAGGGTGTATCTTCTGGCTCTTTCCTCTCCCTCTTTGCCCCTAGAAGTCACCATGACTAACTCCATTCCCATCCATCCCTTCCTCCACCCCGACCACCCAGGCTCAGACCTTACCACCTATCACCTTCTTCCCAACAGCTTCTTCAACATCTCCCTGCCTCAGTCTCCTTCCTAACACACTGTCCACATGGGTCATCGAGAGTAACATTTCCAAAATTTCTATTTTCCTATGTCCTCCTTCAGGAAATCACCCTGTGACTCTCCACCCTCCTCAGGAGAGTGTACTTTGCCAGATCCCCAAGACCAGGCCCTAATAGGACTTGTCTGTCTGTGGCTCTTCTACTGTTGTGGCACTTCAGCTACAACTCTCAGCCTTCACTCTCAGGTACCACTACCCAGCATGCCTTTTCCTGTCAGCTCCACCTACCAAAGCCCACTTTATGTCAGCTGCTCTGTGAAATGCTCCAGACTGTCCACAGGCTCAGAAGGACCTGTCCTTGCTCAGTCCTCTTCTGTCTACATTCTCATTCTTCTTTGTGCCTCCCACTCTAGGCTGTGAGCAAGAGTGGGTGTTCCTTATCTCTGTGTCAAGGTGTCTATCACCTAATACACAGGAAACTTCAATAATTCGGACTTTAACCAACAGGCAGAAGACACCAAGTTCTCCAATGGCCCAAGAGGAAAGCTAGAATCAGGGTAAAGAAGGCAGGGCAAATGAACCATCCTAGACTGTGGACCACCCTAGGTCCATGCAAAGCATAGCTGAACTGGTATATAGCCTCTTGGTATAGCTTGGCCCAACTGAGAGGTACTCAATCCACTGAAAAGATCAGCCATGGAGATCTAGAAATCTGTTCTCTGTCCCAACATCCTCAACTTAGAAGAGAGACAAAACCACTCTAGCCCTGCCCAGCTCCCAGGAGCCTGATACTATCAAAGTCAACACACACTGTGCACTGATCCCCCTTATTGTGCCAAACACTTTGTCAACATAATGTTATTAACTGTGTTTATAAATTGGTGTCCATGGCAGTGTCTTTAATAGAGATCCAGCTTGACACAACTATAGCCATCTCAATCATAATCTCCATTTTCCTACCACATGACCATGCCATGCATCTGAAGCCCTATGAGACACACAATCATTACAATAACTGAAGCTGAACATGGGACTGCACATCTGTAACCTCAGCACTCAGAAGATGGAGGATTCTAAGTCCAAGACTATGTATCAAGTACCAGATAGGCCCGAGAAACCTAGCAAAATCCTCTCTCAAAAGAAAATAGTCAGACAAGAGTATTACATGTCCAGCTCATTAATTGAGAGTGGCCATGAGAAAAGCTGGGTATATTTTGGTGAGTTACAACCACCTTTATCCAGATTAGCCCAAAATATCTGCCTCCTTTCTTGCGTGCCAGGATTCTCCTGTTTTGATGCCTCCCAAAACACTTTTTCTCTAAGTTCCCAGTAATTTATACTTTTCACAATACTGCCTTCCCAGATTTTTCCCAATACACTCCGTTATACAGACTTGATTCCACAGCAGATTTAAAACTACTTGTGTAAATGAGAAAAACAAGCCCAGCTGAGGATCTAGAGTACCTAAAATGCCACTCACCTTTTTATTCCTGTTCTCAAGAACTGCCTCGGCCACCCTTATCCCCCACCCCAAGAGTCTTCCTAAATGTTCTTTCTTCAGTTCTCCTAACCCCTCTAAGGAGACCCCCATCCCTGTGCCAGTCATGAAGACCTCAGCAAAGGCCCCTGAATATGCAGTTCTGTGTGACCCACCCCAAGTTATACCCAGTCTGTCATCAGGCCACCCCAGATGATAAAGTGAGTCTTGAGTTTATGGGAAACAAGAAATCCCTGAGGGTATTCCTTTAGTGCCTCACTCTGTACAAAGCTCAGGCCCAAGTCTTCAGTCTTACCTCTTTTTAGTGGGGGTGAGATCTGCTGGCCTCTTCTCTGTCAGCACAACAGAGTTCCCGCTGGGTGCAGTGGTTCTTCTGCCCATCAGGGGCACCATCTCCTTGGAGTGGGCATTCATTGCTGTAACCCAAGACATATGCTGAGGTTGAGTGGGTAGGAGGTAACTTCTGGGGGTTTCAGACTTCCATGAGGTACTATCTACCTCCTGCCCATATGTCTCCCATAGGAAGCTCACTCCCTGTCTTTCCAAACTGTCAGCCTTTCTTGGGCACAGGCAAACTGTTCCTGCATTTTTCATATCCCCTGCTTCTGAAGGCCAAGGAAAGCTCAGCATTGCGCCCAGGAAAGAACCACCCTGCCTCTGGCCTCCAGTCACCATCTCTAGCTATCACTCTCTGACAGACTTCTGGGACTCAACTTGATTTCTCAATGCCCCCCCATGACTTTATATTCAGATCTCTGTGTCAAGGCCTCACTTCGTTGACCTTAGCAGAACACCAATGTCCCTCCTTTTCTCTAGCCACTGCTCTGAATAACATAGCTGGGGGTTCAAATTTCTCAGCACCTGCAAGTAGTCTCTGCAGCAGTTCACCCACTGATTGACTCTCTCGCCCTTCCCCATAAGCTAAGCACAGCCAGACCATAACTGGCAGCCCATCAGACTCTCTCTTGCTTAGAAGGAGCAGAGTTTCTTACCCTGGGATACTGGAGGCCAACCCTTCAGTCTAAACATGCATTACTAATTAATGGTCAGTATAGACTGAGTTAGAAAAAGGTACTGCTCACACCCTCCAAAGAGACTTGGGAATGTATCTCAGAGGGAGGTTTAAAGACTGGCATGAGGTGGTAATGGCATCTAGGCTGAGGACACAGCCGGCTCACAGCCGAGGCTCAGGACAGTTCAGTGAGAGGCAAGGAGCCCGTGGAGCTGAAGACCCTAGATGAGCTCATGGGGATCCCCAGCAGAGAAGGGCTTGGTGACAGGTTGAGCCACATTGTGAGGCCCTCAAATATAACTTAAAGGCTGAGATTGATGCCGGGGAAGCAGGGAGCTAGGGGAGGTTCCAGGTTACATAGACTACAGAGCCTGTCAGGGAACAGGCCATGAATATGGGGGCCAGCAAGAAGCTATCATAGAGAGAGATCATGGGGAGGAAGAAGAGGCTGCTGGCCATGCAGGGTAGGATGAATATGGACAGGTAGTATGGACAAGCAGTAACTCTGCAGTCAGGGGACCAACCGCAATTTAAGTCACCCCAGAAAACTTAATTAGATATAGAAGTAACTCCCAGCCCCTACCTACATCCATCACAACCGGAGCCAGATGGATGCCCTTTAGGGATCACTGCTGCCACAGCAATCAGGGGACATATGGAGCTAAAAGGCTTTGCTATGCCAAGAGCAGAAGTGGACGCAGGGTGCCTCACTCTCCGTAACCCTCTGCTTTCCCTCCTGAGAAAAACTGAATGGTCCCCAAGAAGCTTGTGCCCCTGACACCAATTGCTCCATTCTTCTTGTGCTAAACCCATGAGTGTGGGCTATTCTGAACAGCTGGGGCAAGTAGGGGTCAGGACAGTCTGGACTTGGGCTCCAGCAGCTATAATTAGCTCCTGAGTCACCCTTATACGCCTTGCATCCTCACCTGCTCGACTCTCTCCCTCCCTGCCCTGGGATCCAGCTCCCTCACCCAAGAAGCACCATGTCACACCTGCCAAGGCCTGGACACTGACTGAAAAGGTCTGTCCTAGGGACACAGTCCAGACAGAGGTCACAGGGAGACATCCACAGCTACTATGTCAATACCTGTGAGCTCCTGGGCCCTCCCTCCTCAGTGCTGGGATAGCTCATCCCACCTCGAACATCCATCACATTCCTGCCTTAAAGAGTCACGTCCCTAAGATGTCTGAGGGAAACAAGCTCTAAAACGTCTCTTTCCTTGGGATTCCCAAACCTCAAAGAAAAGTTCCTGGGCCTGCCAGAACCTGCATTCTCTCCCCTGTCCGTTGTCAAAGGCTGGCCTGGCTTATTCCCCATACTAGAACCCAGTCCCTCTCTTCCTGAAGCCCATGGTCCAAGAGCAGACATAGCCCAGAGGATCCCAGGCCCATTCCCTAAGACTAGAGACACCAGGGGATACTAGTTTCCCTGAAGAACTTACCTGGAAGGTTCCAGATGGTGGTGGCAGCCCTTGCTTTGAGATCACCGCATGTCTAGGTCCAAAACCCACCGTCAGGAAGGTGGCAGAGGAGGCAGGAGACTCTCATCATAGACACAGAGATAGCTGACAGCTGGAATGAAGCATCAGAGGCAGAACTGGCTGGGCCACCTGCCCTCGGCGCCAGGCAGGCCACACCCACCACCCACGGTGCCCTACGTGAATCACCCCCACACCCACAAAGCAGCCTCACCCCACGGGAGAAAAAGCAGGGAAGGTACTTGCTATGGCACAAAGCTGAAGGTCTGGTCCCAACCCTTCCCTCTCTTATATTTGATGCTCAGCAGGCACCAATAGCCTCAGTTTCCTCACCTGGGAAATGGGACCCATTACAGAGAACTTACTGAGCAAGGATGTCATGCACAGATTATGGACATAAAGAAGTTTCATAGGTGCTCTGGTCTGATCCCTGGGAAGGAAGGCTAAAACCAAAGGCTGTCCTGGTGGACCCCAGGGTTGGCAGCTATAAGATTTGACATCCATCTTTCAAAAATAGTTCCTGGAATCATGTCCTTTGGAGACAGAGGAAGTCCAATGTTTCCCAATAGCTATTATGCATCATAGACTTCCATGTGTGACATCCTCACCACTTCCTGCCTCTGTGCTCTTGGGTAAGTCATTTCTCCCAGACCTGGATTTCCTCGCCTATCAATCATACATAATCCCCCTTGGAAGGTAGAGAGCAAATGCGGGAACAAATGGAAAGGGCTAGAGTGCAGAAATAATTCCTAATCCATGACAGCTGGCAGTGCTGATGTCATACCAATTTGTTCTCCCAGCGTTTGTCTGTGTCACCAAGGCCACCGCACTACAGGAAGACTCTGTGCCCTCCCTGCTTGCCCAAATGGCTTCTGGGAAAGGGGTGGAGCAGAGCCTGACTCAGGAGCTACACGTGTCCTTCTGCAGGCAAGATGTGTAGGCAAGGCATGACAGGATTAGAATGGAAGTCCCTGCTCCGTGACAGTGCTATTAGCTGACCCAGCGGGGACTTTCCCGACTGCTCCCAAGAAGCAAGATCCTGACTCTCTGATAACTACATGCCTGGAGAAATGGAACAAGGCAGGGTCAGCTTCTAGGCCATGAAAGAGAAAAAACTATGGCCACAACAGAGTGGGCTTCGGGTACGGCTTCAATAGGGCCATGCTCCTGTAGCTTAACCCACAGAACCTACAGTTAGTATTCATGATTTCTCATCACCGTGCCAGAAACACCACCACTAAAGTCTTACCTTTGATGAAATGCAGGCTCTTACTTCTTCACCTGCCCAGACGTGACTCAGCATCGGCTTGTCTTTGCTTCTGATGTCTCAGAATCCTGGGCATGAGGCCATTCTGGGCTCTGTGTTGAAACATTCCTTGATTTCATGCTTTTCTTCAGCAACCAGACAGAGACTAGCTTAAAATGTCCTTTATCACTCACCCTGAAGCATAGTCTGTAACAACAGAGATTAAGGGAAGAAGCCCCCTCTGCTGTAAAGATATGACCTCATGGAAACCCAGTGTAGCTCCGAGGACTGGTCCACATTCAGTATCATTGAATCCAGCCATTGTAAGACTCCTTACAAAGGAGGCCCCAGCAAGATACCATTGAGAGATTCAGAACCTGAGAGTTATTCTTGCCTGCAGGAAACTTATGGACCACCCAGAAGACCAGCTCCTGCTGGGATAATCCCATCACAGGTGACAAGGGCCAACCAAGGCTAGAGGGAGTC
The DNA here is from genome assembly GCA_004025045.1 of Sigmodon hispidus. NCBI lineage: Eukaryota > Metazoa > Chordata > Mammalia > Rodentia > Cricetidae > Sigmodon > Sigmodon hispidus. The sequence goes on from PVIH01000049.1 coordinate 15,850, forward strand.
GCCTAATGGAGAAATGGGATGGGTTCAAATCAGAGGGAGCTTTTGGACTGGAACTGGAAGGAAGGAAGGAAGGAAGGAAGGATGGAAGGAAGGAAAGAAGGAAAGAAGGAAGGAAGCTTCATCAGCCTCAGACTTCTGAGACCCTGGTCTGTTCAGGATGTGGTGACATGCCTGGAGCAATGAGTGGACTCAACAAAGTGATCAGACGTGGGGCTGAGATGCCCTGAGTGACCTCAGGCTGCTGGGACAACCCTGACCTCTTAGTAACCCAAAGTTGGGTTGGCCCCTGGTCACTCAGGGACATTGCCACCACTGTAATCTGACAGGAAACTGACTGACCCATTTGGGCTGAGCCAGCAGCACATGCTAAAGGCAATGCTTCTTGCCTACCTACATGGCATCAGGTTCCCCTTTGTGAAGTTCTGCAGATCTGGGCAGCTGGAAGCCCCACCTCCTTCTATAGCTTCCTCCAGCCCTCGAAAACCCAGCATGGCTTGCCTGGTCCTGTCTGCCATGTGGATGGCCTAAAGGGCTCATTCACAAAACCCCAACTCTTAACAATCATCCTCCACTACCAGGTTCCCAGTTCCCACAGCAGCCATAAGATGTGCCATGCTCACTTTTCTTCAGCAATCTGAACTCAGCTTCTGTGATAGAAAGAACATACAATAAATAATCCTAGGAAGAGACCTTCCTGTTTGGGTATTTATGTGCAGAAGAGAAGACTGGGCCAGAGCTTGGAGTAGGATGGAGAGAGAGAGAGAGAGAGAGAGAGAGAGAGAGAGAGAGAGAGAGAGAGAAGATTCTGGTTATCCCTGCTACAGTCTTTCAGAGGCCTGAATGTCAGGCAACCTTCTACATGTCTGCCAAAATACCCATATGTACACAAGATGTACCCAACCTCTAGATGCCTGCCAAGATAATCAAGATAGCTCCTCCTGCTAGCTGAGGTCAGAGCAGATGCCCTAGTCAGCAGTCTATCTACAAAAGCCATTCTCTGATGCCTCACACCCACAGAGGGCTCACAGGAGGCTATGAGCAACTCACCCTACTGTCTAAGACCCACAGATGCCAGATAACCAACCCACAGATTCCAACTCTCCAATGGAGGACAAACAGGAGTCTCTGTGGGGTATAGGCCAATGAAGAGGAACAGATTCCTTCACACATTCCAGAAAACAACATACTTAGTGCCAGGCTGGAGCAGGGAGTGAGGCAGAGTTCTGTCTCCCATCTCAGGCCTGAACAGAAGTCAGGACAGGTTCCATCTACATCATGGCAGGATATGGCCATTTCGGGGCTTAAGAGCTGAGAGACTGCCTCACTGGGGATGCTGGGTCTGCTGGCCCAGGGTGTCAATGGCAGGAGAGGCTGTTGAGGGAGGGGTTGAGTAATTCAGTTCATGGGACATCCACACTTCTACTCCATTTTGCTATGAACCTAAAACTGCTCCAAGAGTAGTTTATTAAGCTAGGGCTGGGCCATAGAGCTCAATGGTAGAGTACTTGACTAGAATGTATGGGGCCCGAGGTTCAATCCTCATGACCAGCAAGAAAGGGGGAAGGAAGGGAGTGAAGAAAGGGGGAAGAAGAAAGGAATAAGGAGGAGGAAGAAACAGAAAACTGGAAACCATTGAAGTTTCATTATTTGAATTTAAAAAGAGATGATTCAGTCATGACCTTTACAAAAAAGGTCATTACCAAATGTTTTGCTTGTTTTCACTTTTGAAATTTCATTTATTTCAAAATCTTATTATAGCCAAAACAGTGTAATTAATCACATATAATAAATTATATACACATGGTAAGTTATGGGGAATAAAATTTATTTTGGTAGGTAGTGTTAATGAAAATTAAAATTGCATACATTATAATTCAACATCCTTAATTTAGTACAAGTCTGACACATTTTCTTGCTTTCCTGTGTTCTGCTAAACTGTCAGACTTAAACTGTTTTTAAATACTTAAATTTAAATTTATCTTTGCCTATAATCTAATTCAAAACAAAACTTTGTATAAGCTTCTCCAATATCTGGTCTATTTGATCATCAACATCATCAAACATGAATGACCATCCCTGACAAATCTGTTCCATTTTTTCATAATCTGAAAGAAAAAAAAATTATCTTTAAATTAACTCTTGATAGATATCTTGGTGATCTGCAGCCACTGTTCCAGCCCCAGACTGGAACCTCCAGGAGCCCAAAGCCAGACTCCTCTGGCTCCAGGGAAAGGGGGATCCACTCCTAGAACAAATGAAGCCCAAAGAGTTCCACCTAGATCTCAGGATCAAATCCCACAGCAGAATTCAGAGCTGGCAGTGGCTAAACCCCAAATGGTTGTGTTTCCTGTGCCTAATGTCTAAGCCGTCTGCAGACAGTGCTGAACTTTATCCATCAAGTCCCTCTCTTGAATACACAGAATTACATGGGGATGGTTGTGAGGTATATCTCACGCTTCAGAACACGTTCAGGGTCTTCTGAATTGTCTCATAGAGCAGCCTGGGAGATTTGAGGTAGAGAATGAACAGCTTGCAGAAACCCTGACTGTACAGGTTACAACAGGAGATACTTGGCAAGAACTGTAGGACCCACCTACCACAGCTCAGTCTAGCCCAGTTCTCTCTCCTATGAGAGTTCATCTGTGTATTAGACAGGCAACTTCCTTCCACCAAGTGCTGCCTCAAAGACATGGGAATAAATACAAACTTAAGGCTCAAGAGGCAGAGGGGATGAATCAAGCTGACCTCATGCATCTGTGCAGTTTCTGGGAGAACCTTGGCTTAACCTCCACATCAAAGGACCCAGCAGACAGGTCTCAAAGCAGATGCTCCGCAGGTGGGGAGCTGCTGAGTGTTCTCTTTCCCAACCCTATGGAGGGCCACATAATTCGTGAAGTAAAATTAATAACGTTGTCAAGCTCGGTTCTAGAAAATCTAATGCTGAAGAAATGATTTAGAGAATTAAAAATGTCCGAGATGCAAATTGTAGCTGAGCTGTAAAGCAAAAGTTCTTGAAACTTAACGAACTCTGCTCCAGTAGTTACAGGAGCATCCATCCATACAGCTGCAGCATACAGAGGAGAGATGCCTGGAAACCATCCTAACTATTTCAAGAATGAACTGACATTTTATACAGCTCATGCTGTCCCTTTAACAATTTTGCAAAGGAACACTCACAAGATCTCCTCCAGCTCTGACTAAATTCAAAAGCTGGTTCAGTTTATAAAAATCTGAGGCTGTGTGTAGACTGCTCAAGGGAGTCCTTACCCCCTTTGAAGAGTGGATGGGAAAGGGGGGTCAGGAGGAGGGGAGGGAAGGGAACAGTGGAGGGTATGTAAAAGGGGTTATATTAATATTTTTTAAAAAAACAGTCTGAGGTTGGGGAGATGACTGGGAGAGTAAAAACTCTTGCCACACAGGTGGGAGGAGCAGAGTTTGGATCCCCAGAACCCGTGGAAATACAGAGCTGCTGTGGCAGCTCACCTCTAATCCCAGTCCTCCAAAGACACAACATCCCCTGAGCAAGCACGCAGCATGGCTAACAGTATTGTCCAATTCTGAGGCCTTGCCTCAATGAATAAGGTAGAGAGCAACCTAGGAAGATTACCAATATCAAACTCAGATCTACAGAGAGAGAGACCAAAAAGGGAATCTGTAGCTATCAAACAATCAATGTTTTCTGAGAGGTGTTACAAGAAGCCCGAGCCCCACAGCAGGTAGTAAGAAGCCCGCCCTCCCTCCCTTTGGACAGGAATGGCCTGCATGCCCCAGGCCTGACTCAGCAGTAAAGATGGATTTGAAGTCAGGCTGCCTGGGGTCAAACACAGGTCATACTCTTTGCTGGCTGCTGGAGCCTTCATTTTCTCATTTATAAAGTAGAGCTAATAACAGCTTCTTAGTGAGCTGTCAGGAAGCTTAAAGGCTAATGCACATCAGGCCCTTTCATAAACACCTCAACCATCCTGGCTGGCGGGCGGGCGGGCGGGCGGGAGGTACTCTTCCTCCTCTCTCACCTGACTTGTGGGCTGTTCACACCTCATACCACCCATGAGCACCTCAGGGACCACCAGCCTTGGGCTCCTCCATCCTACATGTGAGGTGAGCATAATGATGAAGAACGTGGAAAAGGGTCTTGTTACTCCCTCCAGAGAGTGGAATGTCCCCAAACTTGGTCCCCAACTAGTGGCATTGTTTTAGAAGGTTGAAGATCCCTCTGGATGTGGATCCTAGCTTACAGAGGCAGAAACTCCACACTTTAACTGTCAGATGCTGACAGCTTGGAGCCTGGACCCAGCAAGTGTCATTCCTTACACTAACACTTAGAGCAGAGAGACACATGAGCCTTACACTAAACCAGTGCTTCTCAACCTGCCTAAAGCTTCGACCCTTTAATACAGTTCCTCTTGGTGGGGTGACCCCGTCATTGTTACTTTATAACTGTAATTTTGCTGCTGTTGTGAATCATAGTGTAAATATCTGTGTATTCCGACGGTCTTAGGTGACCCCTGTGAAAGGGTCGTTTGACTCCCAAAGGGGTCACAACCCACAGGTTATGTGACTAATCAGTCTCAGGAAAGACCTCTGAGCCTTCAAAATGGCTCAGCAGGTAAACCCTCTTGCCTCCAAGTCTGAAGACCTGAGTTCGATCCCTGGAACCCACAAAGTAGGAAGAGAGAGCTGACTCCCATGAGGCATCCTCTGACCTCCACACATGTGCTGTGACAAATAAGTGAATAATTTACAGTAGGAAAAAAAGACAACTAATACTATAAATTTATTATTTAACAAGATAATGGGAAGCCTACTTAACCTCTCCCGATGTGGACCCCACACAAGACCATAAGACCATGTAATTTCCTTCTAACTGTAAAAAAAGAAAAGGAAAAAAAAAAACCTTTCCCTCAAGAAAGTGAATTCATTTGCTAAGGCATGGTAATACACCCATACCTTTAATCCCAGCACTTGGGAAATAGGTGAAGCTCTGTGAGTTTGAAGCCAGCATGGTCTACATAGTGAGTTCCAGGCCAGTCAAAGCTACAGTGAGACTCTGTCTTTAAAAAAGAAAAAAAAAATGATTTTCCCATTTTTTCACTATCCCTTTCTTTCTCTCCCCTCACACTGTATTTTCTTTAATAAATCTTTGTGTCTGCTCTGGTCTTATAAACACTTTTATCTCTTCTCGCTTGACTTGTCAGTACTGTTTGTCCCCCCCACAACAGCATTCGGAGTCTCTGCCTTGGCTTCCCTTGATGATGGGCTGGAACCTGCAAGATTAATAAACCCTTTCCTCCCCAAGTTGATCAGTGTGCTCTCTCTCTCTCTCTCTCTCTCTCTCTCACACACACACACACACACACACACACACACACACACACACACACACACAGGAGGCAGCAAAAATAGACTGAACACAGAACCACCTAGCAATACCAGCCCAATTATTATCACCAAGTTCATAATTATTATAAAGCGTATTTGCAGACACATACATAGTTTATTTTATGAATTACAAGACTAACAGTGGTAGGCACACTCAGCACTGCAGGAAGTGAGCAGGATTGTGATTACAACAAATGAAAGATCATTGAGAACTTCCTGCCATGTCCTTTGGATATGGTTCTTTTTTTTTTTTTTTTAACAGCAATGAAGCTAGTATTTTGTAAAGACTGATAATTTACATCAAAAGGGAAAATAACTGGAGCAACTTGATTCTACTAGAACTGGGAACAGAACTGGCATCTTCTACCATCTCTGGGTTTGTCAAATGACAGATTCCTCCAAAACCTCTCAGGGCAGGTAGATAAGATAGCCAACACAGTGTTTGGGAGAAAGGTTTCAGCTCATATCAAAGCAAGTATTTAAAGGATGTTTTCCTGGACTCCATTTGCTCTTAGTCCCCGCAATACAAAAAATCAAATAAAGCTAAGGCCTAACATATGTCCAAACAGATATTTGCCATCCACTCTATTTAACAAAGTCTGTAAAGAGTTCAAAGCCAAATGTTGGAAGATTTGCCTGAAGACAGTCATAGTTGAATACAAATCTCTTCCCACACACACTCCCACCTTCCCATGGCATGCACAGGAAAGTCCTAGGAACGTGCCTAGGACCCAGGCAACACCAGGGCTCTGATGTTCCCTGATCAGATCCTTCCCTGACAGAATGGGCCCTCCAAAGGCCCAGCACTGACCCCTGCATTGTATCCCTCACTTCTCCCCTGGCTCCATGGAATCTTTGAAGACCTCAGCATCCTCTGGCTTAAGAGATCCTGCAAAATGCTTCAGATGAACTTCCTCCGGCTGGGTGGTATGCCTATCTCGAGTGCTTGCATCCCTCAGAAGAGGAACCAGGGCAAAGTTCTTCCAATTTCTCCCTGAAACTGAAAGGCAACACATCATTACCACATTGGATAAAAACAAAACAAACATGAGTTTACTGGAAGGCCTCATATCTCCAGATGAAAGAAGACCTGGGTACCCCTCAATCAAAGTAACCTCTCTTTACAGCAGAGACCATGACAGAAAACCACAACTGGATACAATGCAGAGATCAGTGGGCCATGGGGTACCCAGCCCCAGTGGATACATCGTCAACACAACTCCTATACCTAAAGTTCAAGGAACATTTTGGAAGAGGAGGCAAAGATTGTAAGACCCAGAGGACCAAGAAGTCTGCTATAAGACTGTCTCCTAGAAACAGCTGTTCTAAAGTACCAAAGAAAGAAAGAAAGAAAGAAGCCAAGACTTAGAGTCGAGCTTTTGCCATTAGAAGCTGAGGACATGGTGACACTGGGCTTCAAATAAGAAGCCTGGCATGATCTAAAACTTCAGGGAGCTAGCTCTCAAGGATCACTGCCCACTGAGATACCAACTACCAACTGGCTGGGAAGCAGAGACTCGCAGCCTGGGAACTGTTAGCCTGGGCAGTTCCAGGAACTCCAGAGGCATCTAATGTTCCCAGTACCATTCTTCACACTCTAGTACCAAGACTCTCCCATGCCCTCCCCAGTTCCTCCACCTTCCCTTCCCTCTCTCACATCTTCCTACCACGAGCAGCTTGGTGGGGAGAGGTCCTTGTCATCCAAATTATCTATGATCACTAGATTTTCTACTGTTACAAAGGTGAGAAAGCAAACTCCTAAAGGAATGTTTCCTAAGAAATCAGTATAAAGTGTAAAATCTAATATTAAACTCCACAGCTTCTGTTCCAAATCACTAGTCTAACTGGATAGAGGTTCGCTGAGATGTATAATATAGAGGGCCTGAGGTCCCTGTGCCTACAGATAAGCACTAGGGAAACCAGGAATGTTAAACACTCAGGGTTGTCTTCTCAGTAGAGGAGACACACACCTGTTTTCCATCATGAAAGTTAGGAGAGGACGTTGTTAACGGCCTGGTGATCTGTGCTGGAGCCACACCTTACCAGAATCCCCGAGATTATTGTGTTTATCCCAGATTCTTCCTCCCCAGGCCCTTATCTTGAGTATTGTTTCTCAGTCCATAGAACCCATCCTTAAGGGAGATGTCACATCTACTTTGCAGGTTGGTGACCTCTACAATGGCCTAGGCCACACCAGATCCTGCCTTAAGTCCTTAAGTCATAGAACCCATTCTTATGGAAGAAGTCACATGTACTTTGCAAAAGAACTTTAATGCCTTAAGCTTTCTTGTAGTATTTGTCTCCAGGAAACTTTTTTCCTGTACTTAAATATGTCTAAAATAAACTGCAAGGTGTCAGACTCTAGAAGTTTGAGCCACACTGGCTGACTAAGTCATTAAGAAGATCATGGTAAGCCACTCAAATCACACACAGCCATCTTTGGATAATTCTCTGATAGTGTTAGCATGCCTAACAAATCAGAGAAAAGATAACAAGCAAAGGTGACAGTGTGACCAGGGACCATCTTTCCAATTACATTCCCAGGAAAATCACAGAACTGCTGTGTGAAAATAATGAAGCCCCAGAGCAGGGAACTGCTTTCCAAAGTGAGCCTCTTTTTTCTGTACCAGAGATGGAGTCCAGGGTGTTTCACACACTAACTCAGTGCCTGACCACTGAGCTACATCACCAGCCCCCGAGTGAGCCTTTGATGAAGATCTCCATATTCAAGTGGAATGGAGGATCTTGTACCAGACTGTCCTGCTCGTCACAGCCATAAGCTGAGCAAAATGCTATTCAGCAGATGTGTTTAGACTTGAGGTGACAGATGTAAGATACTACAAACTCGAAGAGAAGTGACATTCACAAGGGGGACCAACCTATCAATGCCCTGGCTCTCTGCTTACAGACAATTTTATGAACTATAGTATAGTGAGCTGCCATCCTAGTGGAGCATGGAATTTCCCCTAGCTAAGGAGAAAGCAGTCATGGGCATCGGACACTGCTAGAATCAGTGAAACAGAGCACAGCAGAATGGATACTGTGAAATTGGAGCTTTGGAGCAGGGTGGTTACCCACAAGTCCTTGGATGAGAACTAGACCCTGCTTGCTGATGGTGAGATACTTGATAGAGAAGGGCTGCAATGGGGTTGGAAGTGGGGCAGACACATTTTAACTCCAGTGTAAGGAGGAAACCTAGCCAGAGTACGGAAACACCCTTACACTCATGCCTGCACAAGCTCAGGGTGACTCCCGATCACTGAAGTACCTACCATTCAGTATATAAGATCATTGTAAATAAAGAATAAAGAGGGAAGGTAACTGAATCCAGGTTTTCCACAGTATCTTATCTACAATGTTCAGTATACAATCTGAAAATACTGGACCTGAAAGGGAAATCAAGGAAATGTGATCCTTTCTCTCTCTCTCTCTCTCTCTCTCTCTCTCTCTCTCTGTGTGTGTGTGTGTGTGTGTGTGTGTGAGAGAGAGAGAGAGAGAGAGAGAGAGAGAGAGAGAGAGAGAGAAAGCACTTAAGAGTCATGGATGCCATGATGGCCCAGATGTTGTATTTAGCTAGGGATCACTGAACCCAGGGCCTTGTGCTTGGTAGGCCAAGAGCACTACCTCTGAGCCAGTCCACCGCTGGCAGATAGAAAGTGTAAAGTAACTTATTAACATGTTCAAAGAAGCAGAGGAAAACGTGATCCTCATGAAGGAATGGCTGGAAGACCTCAGCAAAGAAATAGAAACTTCAATATAGAAGAAAAAAACAAAACTCTAAAACCAAAAGGCTTAAACCTTGAAGTAAAAAATTCTCCATATAGAATTAAGAACAATTTGGAGCTGACCAAAAAAAGGAGTCAATGAATATGGAAGGAAGGCAGATCAAAAGACATCAAGTTTCAGAAAGAAAAATCATGATGACAAAATAAGCAAAATCCCCGAGACTTCTGCAATAATACTGTATGGTCCAACACCCAGCTTCTCAAACTATGGACTGAGACCCCATATCAGGACATATAAGTGAATGTGGGGCTCATGAGAATGTTGACTACATTAAAAGTTTTCTGAACACTCAATGACCAAGAGCTAATTTTAAATCAGTGAATCCAAGAAGCTTCTGGCAGTGCTGTACAGGTGTGTCTCAGGACATGCAGCAGTCACTAGCAAGTGGATGGCTGGCATCTGTTGCTGCTACACAGCCCAGGTCTTATGTGAGGAAAGTCAATGCGGAGTTAGAAACTCATCTTCCCAGTGTCAGGCCCCTCCACGGCACCACCCATCATCCCATCTCACCTCGGCCTGACCTCAGGGAGAAGCTCAGGGTGCGCTTGACACCCTCACAGTTGCCCGGATCTTCGTTGATGATGCCCACGTTGGTATTCCACGTAGTCCAGTTCACCTCATCCACCCTGTTGGGGGAGAGGACAGGGTCTGCGGCCAGCTGCCTAAGGCTGAGCAGCCTTCATAGCAGAATGAAGACCACAGAGGGCAGGGTGAAGACAGCCAGGGCTTGTTTTATGAACACCCCATCCTTCACAACCACTCCACAAGGTTCAAGAATTTTAAACACTAGATTCCTGCGTTTGGCTCTGTTCACCAGTCATTTTTGGACACCTCAATTTTTTCAGTGCTTAATGTTGAAAGTCCTATGTTTTGAGATCTGATGTGAGTGTCCTGTGCCCATAGCTGTCCTACGGTGGTCCTTATACCAGCTGGTGACCTTGAGAATCCTCTATCCCTCCTATGACTAGTCCTAGGGAGTCCTGAGCCTGGTCTCTACACCCTCATTTGCTCCAGATGGGTCCCCTGTATCCTGAACTGAGAGTAGAAGTTCTCAGCTTCGACTCCTGCTTTGGCCTTACCTGAAACACCACCGGTAGTCATCCTTGCCATCAGGCGTAAACCCCACCTGCAGCAGCTTGCCGGAGCGGAAGACCTTTCTCATGCACTTCAGGAAACTCTTCTCTGTGTCCAGGATGGTGATGGCTCTCTAAAGGAAAGAGGAATAAGCCAACAGCCTGGATCACCATCTCCAGAATCTCTCTCAGCCCAGGAGCCTCCAAGCTGGCCCTGTGGTAACTACTGTAACACATCTGTTCCCAAAGCCTGGCAGGCACATGCTCCATGAAGAAGACCAGCCAAGTCTGCCTATGTCTGACCATTTTCTACTGGGTCTAGAAAGGCAACCCTACAAACTGATGGAGCTTACAAAGGGACCACTTGGAGATCTGAGTGATGTCATGTTCTCAAAAGTGAGACTGACAGATCTAACCCCTGGCACTGCTTGCTACCTGATAGCTGTGTGGCTTGAAACATGGATAGATGGCATCTCTAGACCTCAGTGCTTCCTATCCCACAGGAGCTCATGTGCCCCACTGGTAACAAGCACAAGAAGCAGTCAACACCTTCCAGGCTGCACACCCTGCCCCAGCCTGCTGCCCACCTGCAGCTTCCAGATGTTCTTGCTTTCTTGTGCAATCTTGTTGACCGTCTCGCCCATGAGGGCAATGAGCATGTTGAGCAGTAGGATGTAGGTGAGAATCACATAGGCCAGTAGCAGGATGATGAAGACAGCCTTGAAGTCATAGTTCTCAGTGAACTCCAGGTCACCCATGCCGATGGTGAACTTGAACAGCTCCAGACATGTGGAATATAGGCTGTTGTAGGAGTTGTCTGGTGGCCTGCAGGAAGGTGTCCGGCACCTGTGTGATATGGACTCCACAGTCCCAGAGTTATTCTTCCCATCCTCAATCAGTGTCACCACAGCTACAGGTCACAAAAGAAAGGGGTGTGAATGGATGGAAACCAAAACTCCAGACTCCCTGATACATACCTCTCCTACCCCAGAACCCTGCAGCAGGAAGGACACTTGGTTATGTAGCACCTCCCTACACCCAGACTATCAGAAAACTGTAATAATACACCACTTTGTTATAAGCAGAGCTTTATTATGATCTAGTAGAAAAGTTGTTTGAAGAAATATGCAAAGCTATATATAATATATAAATATAGAAGCCTTTGAATAGTATACAACTTGCTCAACAAACAGGCCTGGGTCATACTGCCAACCAGACCATGTCTTTTAGAGGTTCACCCTATAATTATGGATGTCAAGCCACACCACGTCTTTTACAGGTTAACTACAACCATGGATGTCAAGCAGCTCAAAGCACAGTAGCCTCTGCTAACATTCTTCTTTGGAAGTGTACTGCAGAGCCTGAGAGTTGCTAAGCAGCTGCGTGCCCTTCTTACTATGCACCAGTGCCCCAAGAATCCCCTAAGCCCAGCCCCTTCTTGTAACTGATATGCAAAGCTTCAGATCAGGTACCACAGCCCATCCCAATCAGCATGCCTAGTCACCGATTTTCAACCCTCCTAGACAGGAGTTCTAAAATAAACTGAAGAGTAGGAGCAGAGATGAGTATACTTCAGAAACTGTGTAACCCATAAACCAGATGAGAACTGAGGTGAAGGCGTGTGCTCACACCAGGATGTGGATCAGATAGAGGGACTGAGGATCCAGCTTGAAGGAGTTCCCAAGGACCAGATCTCAGCTTCAAAATAACTGATGCTAGTAAGGATGATAACTCATGTGACAGTGAGATCTACAAGGAGTAAAAAGAACCCCAAGGCCATTCATCCACATATTTTTTAAAAAATTGAATTGAGGAGAGGAAAAAAAGCTCTTCCTTATGATAGACTGCCAGGGACTAAAGGTGCAAGGTATGGTGGGATTAAGGAATCATTTGAAGGCTGGGGTTGTAGCCCAGTGGGAACTAGCCTGGCATGGGTGAGACCCTGGGTTCAGTCTCCAGAACCAGGAAAAATGGAAGGAATGAGAAAGGGACTGGAGGAGTGGGAGAGGGAAAGAAAAGAGAGAAAGAAACAGAGAGAAGGAAGAAAGAGACGAGGAGATGTAGATTTTTAAAATAAAAAGATTGGGGAATCTGGGTAAGAAGAAAAAAGGAATCATTCACACAGCTCTTGAAAGTTTCCTGTGAGCCTAAAATAGTATTGAAATAAGTTAGATAAAAACTGGCCCAAAATGTAGCTATATGACAAGCAAGTAGCCCAGTATCTCTAGAACAACTGAGAACACTTTGTAAATCACATGACAAGTTCTTGGGCTCATGCCCATGTGCGTTCTGTCTAACCCTCTGTCACCTGCAAACATGCACCTGTCTTCCCCCTCTCCCCCCTCCCCCAGCCCTGCAGAGCCTGGGGAGGTCAGGTGAGCAACACATCTGCCTACCATCAGCTTTGACTCAGCCCATTACCTGTGGAAAATCCAAACAAGAATACGAGGTAGACGAACATAAATCGACACAGGTCTCTGAGGATCATCTGCAGGAAAGAGCAGGCTGGTAAAAAGACAAGTCCCACTATGTGAGGAACACAGGGCTGCATCAGCCTGGAGTGACCAGAGAATGTAAGACAGGAACCTGCAGCAGGCTAGGTTCTATGGTTCTCAGCTCAGACGTCATGAGGAAATGACTCACATCTCTCCTATAGCCTTTGCTCAGGTTGAGTTCAAAGACAAGTTTGAAGAAAACCTCCATGCCAGGGTCATGGCCAGGTTGCTTGATTCTTGGGGAATAAATAGACTAAAAGCCAAACAAATGACCCCCTGGAGGACACAGAAAGGCTGAACAGAATGCACAGGATAGTATCTCACATTCTTGGGGCAAACAGAGCTCTGTAGAAAACAGGCTTGGGAACCCACCTTCTCTATCATGACCGCATAGATGCCCATCTGCTGGAATCCTCGGGTATAGTACAGCATGTTGGTCCAGCCCATGGCCAGGGAGAACACCATGGAAGCCACGTACTCTTTGCGTTGGCTGAAGTACAGTACCACAGACACCAGCATGAACAGCGACTGCACAAAACTGAGGGCAGAGAAGTCGTTCAGCTTAGGGGAAGCCAAGAACAAAAGGCTGCAAAAATCAGAAGAATGAGAAGGTATCCCTGCAGGAGCTGGGGCTGTGCTGGCCTGCTTCCTTTAGCCCATACATTCTCAGCAGTCACAAGGAGCAAAATGTGTACAGGTTGAGGGGCACAATCTTATTCTTAGAATTGCAGTGTAAATATAATATAGGTGCTTCTTGATTTATGATAGTTGTACCCTGCACAAAATACTGTATGTTGAAAATGTAAGTGAGAAGTGTATTGAATACCCCATCTACTGATGATGAGCACTTATGCACACGGCACTCTACAGAGTCAGCTGCCCCCTCCCTCGGGGCAGCCCCATTGAAAACACTGAAGAATGTGTGAAAAACAAGAAAGGCTAAGAAAGAGAAGGAAGTGAGGAAGAGACAGAAGCCATAAGAATTCCAAGGACAGCGGCAGAGAGCAGAGAAGGGTGACAATGGGGTCAGGCTAAGAAAGCAACTGAATCACAAAGAGCAAACGGGAAACAAGGTGTGGGGAGTACATCTGCCACCCAAGCGCTCCAGATGCAAAGGCAGGAGGGTTGCTGTGAGTTAGAACAGAGGCCAGTTTGGGGTACATAGAGGTCTCTGTCTCAAACAAAAGAGAGAAAAGAAACCTCTAGAAAGAAATCCTTCAAGGGGCAGAAAGGTGATTTAACCATGTGTTATAACTTCTAAGTTTGATTTTGAGGGGAAATGCACCTGCTTTAGAATGTGTGGGAAGAACTAGCTTTGTGTTCAATGAAAACTAAACAAGTGAAAATTAAGAGAATTATCAGCCAGAAGAAACAAACAAAAAAAAAAAAGTAATAGGACTATTACAAAGCTGTTTGATGCTTGGGAATATTTACAAAGGTATAAGAATGCAAATGATTACTGATTAAAACAAAAATATTATAGAATCACATTGGGATTATGGAAGAGAAGCAGATGGAAAGGAGGATCCTAAGTCCGTCTCTGGCATGAGTAAGTGTCAGAAGAAAGGGTTTCAGGGAATGGGAAGGGTTGGGGGCAAGAGATTCCTGGTTTGCACTCTTATGAGTTATATCAGTATGTCTGGGTAGTTTTTGTAACTATATAATCATAGGCAAAAGTGTGTGTGTGTGTGTGTTTTAGCATAATTACTATGTGGCTATAACTTCCAGGAATGGAATCTTGAGTCTACCATCACAATGCTATGTAGGGAGACATTTCTTCTTTTAGGCAAATCAGCATTGTATTAACCAGTTGCTCTAGACCCTAATTCTTGAGCCTGCTCTTTGGGACTAAAATAAAGGTATCTAAAGATTACAATGGCAACATGAGGGTTATGAAGCCCAGGAACAAACTAGTCACAATAGCACCAGAAATGAGCAGAGAAGCCCCAGGACTGAGGGAAACCTGGGCATCAGAAGAAAGTTTGTCAAGATCCCAGCAGATCCATATTGAAACACACACACACACACACACACACACACACACACACACACACACACACACACACGTGCACAGGATGAGGTACACAGGTTCTAGTTTATTTTAACAGAGGCTCTACAACACCTGTGCCTTTGCTTATCCGTCCCTTCTAAAAGCAGAGGCTCTCAACCAAGAGCACATACCACCCTCCATACCCACACCAAGAAAAGCACCTTTAGCAGCATCTATCTGCGCGGACTGGAAAATGGGAGTGGGGGAGCTACAAAGAGAGAAAAGCCAGGGATGCTGCTAAATACTCAATATATAGTATTCCCACCAACTGTGAATTATCCAGTTCAAAATATCCGTGAAGCTGGAATGAAAATAAAACAACCCTTCTTTAGAGACTGGAGATAAGGTGAGAACTGTGTCTACTTCACCTCCACCTCTCCCAGTGTCGGCCCAGTGAATGGCAGAAGGATGCACAAACAGAAGAAGAGAACAGCTAATTCCAACTGTAAATCTTGTGACACCGTGACACAGTTCGTCAACCCCAGCACCTGGCATTTATCCAGCAGAGTAAACAGTTGTTATTGATTCATCTGATGAATATTGGTTGAGTGTTTCCCACCACTGATTCAGCGTGCTTCTGCGGCCCTACTGTGTGTCCGTTCAAGCACAGGTGAGAGAATGGAGGAGAACTAACTTCTGTCAGCTCAGGAACACAAGTGGCACACAAAACATCACTTACAACAGTATCTCACTGTAGCTGTCCACAAACAAACACTTGAGGGATGGCCGCCTCTGCAGGAAATACTGAATCTGCAAGTGAACAGACAAGGTTTCTGAAATGTGTTAGATGTAGCTGAGGGGAGCTCCTGGTATGCTGTGGAAGTGTCACTAGGTTGGGAATAGAGAATGTGAAGAATAAAGCAGCAGTAGTCAAGCTAATGGGGTGGGTGATGTTATCTGACTACCATTACAAGTGTATCGAGAAGGTAATTTGGGAAGAAAAAGATCACCAAAATGCTATCAGCTGCTGCATCTCATGGCAGGGCTGAGAGGCCTCTTC